>OY998230.1:31024062-31591562 GCA_963922035.1 Amblyjoppa proteus | reverse complement strand
AGTACTGAGTACTTGCGGTACTTAGTACTGAGTACTTAAAGTACTTGCGGTACTTAGTACCGAGTACTTAAAGTACTTGTGGTACTTAGTACTGAGTACTTAAAGTACTTGCGGTACTTAGTACTGAGTACTTTAAGTACTTTTCGGTACTTAGTACTGAGTACTTTAAGTACTTTTCGGTACTTTGCCCAGGTCTGAAATAATCTATACAGTCAAAGTTGTTCAGACTTCTGGAACGGATTCGTAGAGTGTTCATGTGGAACATGTTAAAAAATCGTGGCTTTAAGGAGGGAGTCTCGCTGAGGCTGACTTCGCATAAGTTCGACAAAAATAATAGAAAAATTGCAAGTACTTCTTAATGGTATAAAAATCTGAAAAAATTCATGCTTACTAAAGGTACTGATAAGATTAATTTTGCATAATAATAATTACAAAATGTTATTAACAAATTGATGAGAAAAATAATTGCTTAACAAATTTGCCCGCAACCCAACTTTTTTTTTCGTGAAAATGATTCGTTTATTTTTCTGAATACGCATGATTTTTTTCAGATTTTTCAGTAATCGTTGATTTTTCCATGAAAAAAAAAAAAAAAAAAATCAAACACTTTTCCGAGTGTGTCTCTCTCGCTCCGTCGAGAGCGCCACTGACGCTATCTCTCTCACACTTCATAGTGTTTCAAATGCTCTTAAGTTGTATTTCGTCCGATAGTCGATGCTCCTTAAGAAAAGTAAAAAAAAATATATATTTTTTTTATGAAAATGACGTCAACGCCCGTCTTCGTGTATTTTCTTTTGCGCAAGCGCAAACGTGACGCTCGAGTTGTGTACGAAAATTTCCTTCGATAATACGTACGTAGGCAATGGGGAAACAAGCGGAGAACGTGAAATCGACGAGACGTGCCGGTGGCCGATAACAAAAACCCCCGCAAAGTTCGTGTTCGACGGTTAGAAATTGGGAACTTACGAGAAACGAAGAATAATAAGAATCAAAGAAAAGAGGGTTAGGAACGCGAGAGCCCCACCGACAGATCCCAATGTTTGTTTGAAAGTTAAAGAATCCGTCTATAGGTTAACTGAAATAGACGCGTAAACCGCCTATCAGTGGCTCTCAACCATCACTTTCCTTATTCCAGGAATCAGCAACGAAGTTTCTTTACAACTTTTTTTTTTTTTTTTTTTTGTAAAAAAGCGATTGGTTCGATATTTGTTCGACCCGTAAACCGCCTATCAGTGGCTCTCAACCGCCACTTTCCTTACTCGAGGAACCATGAATGATATTTTCTGTCCAATTTTCTTTTACTGTAAAAAAACGATTAATTGAATAATGTTTTAGACGCCTAAGCCGCCTATCAGTGACTCTCAACCCGCACTTTCCTTCCTCGAGGAACCAGGAACGAAATTTTCTTTCCAATTTTCTTTTATTGTAAAACAATCGATTAATTCGATAATTTTTTAGACGCCTAAGCCGCCTATCAGCGGCTCTCAACCGCCTATTTATTTCCTAGTGGAACCAGGAACGAAATTTTCTTTTAATTTAGTTTTATTATTAAAAAAAAACGATTAATTCGATAATTTTTTAGACGCCTAAGCCGCCCATCAGCGGTTCTCAACCGCCAATTTATTTCCTAGAGGAACCAGGAACGAAATTTTCTTTTCAATTTTCTTTTATTGTATAAAAAAACGATTAATTCGATAATTTTTTAGACGCCTAAGCCGCCTATCAGCGGCTCTCAAACGCCAATTTATTTCCTAGACGAACCAGGAACGAAATTTTCTTTTAATTTTGTTTCATTATAAAAAAAAAAAAAAAAGATTAATTCGATAATTCGAGTCGGTCGAGCGTTGGTGGCGTAGAATTTCTTCGCTGTCTCTCGCTTTCCGTGTGTTTTTGCTCTACACGTCATATCCACAAGATCCATCGACGATGGCACTCGAGTTCGATTAGCATCGATAACGTGTTGTCACGAGCAGGAACACAGCTTCGATTCTATTAATATTGTATATATATATGTATAAAAAAAAAGATATGCTTTACGTTCATCTAAATCAAAGCGTGCATCGTTGCATCGATTCTCTCTCTGTAGGATAAATACTATTACGACTGATGCAACTTCGCTTTGGCTATATTATTATCATTATACTTATAAATGTGTATCGCACGCGGTACGCGATAGCATGTATTTACGCTGTCGATGAACTAACAGATAGACATCTGTATCGCCTGTTACGATGCAGATGTCTGCATGCGTCGACGTACAAACGCATTACTTAAATATATACATGCGAGACGATTAGTCGATTTGAGGAACAAACGATGAATATTATGTTGTCGGGCATTTACTCAACCATGAACTTTGCTATGTTTTTTTCAACGGCCGATAATCGCCGACAATGTTCGATTTTCGAAATTGCAAGGAATGAAAATATTTTTGCTGATACTAATTACTGCATTTTTTTTCTTTTTTTTTTTGTTTTTGTTTTTTTTTTTTTTTTTTTTTCTATCATGAAAAGGATAAAAAACGCGATCACATGATGATTATCGTGTCGTCAGACGTTGACTGAACCATGAACTCGGCAATGTTTTTCAACATCCGATAATCGACGACAATGTCCAGTTTTAGAAATTGCAACGTCTAAAAATATTTTACTAATACTAAGAACTGAATTTTTTTTCCTGTCTTTTTTTTTGTTTTCTATCATGACAAAGGTAAAAAAACTCGATCAAATGATGAACGTCAGGTCGTTAGGCGTTAACTAAAGCCGTGAATTGACAACAATGTTCAGCTTCATAAATTACAACGTCTAAAAGCTAATACTAATTTTAATTAAAAGCTAATACTAATGTTAATTAAAAGCTAATACTAATTTAAATTAAAAGCTAATACTAATTTAAATTAAAAGCTAATACTAATGTTAATTAAAAGCTAATACTAATGTTAATTAAAAGCTAATACTAATTTCAATTAAAAGCTAATACTAATGTTAATTCAAAGCTAATACTAATTTTAATTAAAAGCTAATACTAATGTTAATTAAAAGCTAATACTAATTTTAATTAAAAGCTAATACTAATGTTAATTCAAAGCTAATACTAATTTTAATTAAAAGCTAATACTAATTTTAATTAAAAGCTAATACTAATTTAAATTAAAAGCTAATACTAATATTAATTAAAAGCTAATACTAATTTCAATTAAAAGCTAATACTAATTTCAATTAAAAGCTAATACTAATGTTAATTAAAAGCTAATACTAATTTTAATTAAAAGCTAATACTAATTTTAATTAAAAGCTAATACTAATTTAAATTAAAAGCTAATACTAATGTTAATTAAAAGCTAATACTAATTTCAATTAAAAGCTAATACTAATTTCAATTAAAAGCTAATACTAATGTTAATTCAAAGCTAATACTAATTACTGAGTTTTTTTCTTTTCTCTTCTATCATGAAATGGGTAAAAAGTCGTGATCGCATGATGATTATCGAGTCGTCAGACATTGACTTGACCGTGAACTCGGGGAATGTTTTTCAACAAGCCGATAGTCGACGACAACTTCAAGTTTTAGAAATAGCAACCTCTAAAAATATTATGCTAATGCTAATTACCGCAATTTTTTATTATTATTATTATTATTATTATTATTATTTCTTTTTCTTCATTTTTTTTTGTTTGTAAAAATTAGAATAATTCAGCGAGAATGTCTCGCCGACAGTGAAAGGGTTAAAATATCTCTGCGTCTCCCGTCGGTCGCGCGAACCTTCCAGTCTTAGTGACTGGACGTTAGATTTCTTGCGGCTCTCCGAGCTTTCTGCGTTGTGCGGTACAAAAATAAATGCGATTCCCGACGCAGCGGTAGTCCTTATCGAGTACGTCTGGCCTCCGTGACGTCAAACACTGTATCGGACACGCTCTCCTCTGTTTCGTAAACCGCTGCTGGGTACATTTTTTTTTTATTATTTTAATTTTTTTTTTTTTTTTTTTTTTTTTTTTTTTTTTCAAATGAAATATATATATGTTAACGAGAGGGAATATTTCCGAAATGATGATTTCCAAGAGCAATTTTGTCTTCTCATTTCTCGAATGTTGTATTATCATTACTAGTGGTAACAATTAAAATTTTTGTGATTACGACGATTGACAATTTTTTTTTTTTTTTTTAATGTATCAAATCAATTTTTGCAATTTAAATAAATTTGACAAATTACTTCTTTACAATGCAAAACAAAACTTACAAATCAATTTTTACAACAAAACAACAATTTTACGGATACGACGGCAATTTTTTTCACAAGCAATTTTGCTCGTTGCAAAAAAAAAAAAATAATAATAACTTAAAAAAAAAAAAAAAAATTCCTGCGCGATAAAAATTACTCAGTCTGTAAGACGTTTTTTTTTATTGTCACTCCCATATTTCACATTCTGGATAATGGCGTAATTCGAATCTAAGATAACGACGAAGAGTATCGAACGCCGGTGGAACAATTTAAAATTAAACACACAGCATTGTTACTGCGCACAATGGAGAGATAATCGTTCTATTGTTCCCTCTCTTCTTTGTGTTACAGCGTGAGAAGCGTGATGCACAAATACTTGGAGAAGAAAAACGAAGTCAACTTCGATAAGATATTCCATCAAATTCTAGGTGAGTCGAATAAATCAGAGGCGCGTTAATATTACGATAATATTTATCTATGTCGACATATCTATATCGATACATCTATATCGATATATCTAAATCGATATATCTATATCGATACATCTATAGCGATACATCTATATCGATATATCTAAATCGATATATCTACATCGATATATCTATATCGATACATCTATATCGATATATCTATATCGATACATCTATATCGATATATTTATATCGATATATCTATATCGATATATCTACATCGATATATTTATATCGATATATATATATATAGAGATATGTCCATATCGACATATATTTTCATATATAATTTAATTTCTATTTATCATTGTTCAATAGCAAATTAAGTAATTTTTTGTATGTTTTTTTTTTTCACGCTCACCGCGCCAGGATCCCTTTTATTTAAAGACTTCTGCGAGACTGTAGCGGAGGAACCAATTCCGCAACTTAGGTTTTACGAAGAGGTGAGACATTTTTTGTTGCTTTTCATTCCACGAATTGAAAAATTATACGAATCAATGATGATTTTATCGTGCAATAATTCAACCCGTTCCGCGCTCGGTCGATAACAAGTCGTTTTGTCATTTCATCATTTCATCTTCGACCTTGTTTTTTACCGTGAACGAAAGTAAATTAGTCTTTCGTAGTCGATATATCGACGCAACGAAAACCTGATTTGTGTTTTTTTTTTTTTTTTTTTTTTAATCGGAATTATGAAATCTCAGAGAAACAGGCGAGACGATTTTCTTTACCGACCGTGGTATTTCGCACACCCTCGAATATAATCGGGCGTTGGAGAATATTCGTTTAAAGAGCTTTCTCTGGACAACCGATCGATGTAATTATTAATATCCAGCAGACGAATTATTCGAATTGATTTTTAGTTTTTCGTGAAAAAAAAAAAAAAAAAAAAAAACTTCACTCGTTCGCGCGCTCGGTCGGTAACAAATCGTCTCGATAATTTCGTACGCACGAAAACCCGATTTGTTTTTCTCATCGGAATTACCAACAGTCTCGGAGAAAACGGGCGAGACGATTTTTTTTATTTTTTTTTTTTAAATTTATTTTATTATTATTATTATTATTTTTTTACCGACCGTGGTATCTCGCACGCCCTCGAAGATAATCTCAGCAACGAGGAATATTCGTTTAACGCGCTCCGTCGGGACAGCCGACCGATGTCGTCATTAAATATTCGTCTATATTCGTCAATTACCTCGAAACCTCGAGTGAAATATTTATCGTGGGTCACAGTGTGTCCAGATAATCGACGACACGTCATAAACTGTATTGTGTATTCAACAATATCTTTTTTGTTTTTTTTTTTTTTTTTTTTTTTTTTGCCCCGTTCTCGTGACACAGATAAAGGCGTACGAGAAGCTCGAATGTCCCGAGGAAAGGAGGAAGCTCGCACGGGAGATATACGACAACTTCATTATGAAGGAATTACTGGCGCACACACACGTAATTAGAGACTAGCGATATACGACTCGAATCCGAGGGAACAAAAAAAAAAAACACCCCGAAGTCTTTCGTGCTCGTTTTTGAATTTGTAGTTTTTTTTTTTTGCCATAAAAAAAAAAAAAAAAAATTATTCGAACATGCTACGCCGTTGAGATTGATGTAGAAAAAAAAAAATGCACTGCGACGCGAAAGATCGCCAGGGTGTCTGCTCAAGTATCGATATACGTATCGAATCTCTTTTTTTTTTTTTTTGTTTCTTTGAGGCTGAGATCAGTATAACACTAGAGCGAGAGTAGAGCGCAAATTGTTTGGTGTTTTGTTAGAAATTTGTTTTTTTTTTTTATTTAATCCAATTAATAATTTCGCAGGAGTACTCGCCGGAGGCGGTGTCACACGTTCACAAATACCTAATGAAGAATGAGGTTCCCGTTAATTTGTTCGAGGTGGGTGCGCGCGATAGGTGTCGATGACGCTGCGTCGCTCGTGCGCTCGAAATATATTCAAGTTGAAGAAAGGTCTTTATTATTCCAGCCTTACATCGAGGAAATCTTTAATCTTCTGAGAGGGGAGCCGTTCAGAAAGTTCCTCGAAAGGTAAACATTTTTTTTCTTTTTTTTTTTTACTCTCAAATTAACGTTCATTGCCATTGGCACTGCCATCGTCGTTGCCATTGCCATTGTCATTGCCAGTGCCGTTACCATTGCCATTGTCACCATTGCCATTGTTACCATTGCCATTGTTACCATTGCCATTGTTACCATTGTCATTGTTACCATTGCCATTGTTACCATTGCCATTGTTACCATTGCCATTGTTACCATTGCCATTGTTACCATTGCCATTGTTACCATTGCCATTGTTACCATTGCCATTGTTACCATTGCCATTGTTACCATTGCCATTGTTACCATTGCCATTGTTACCATTGCCATTGTCACCATTGCCATTGTCACCATTGCCATTGTCACCATTGCCATTGTCACTATTGCCATTGTCACCATTGCCATTGTCACCATTGCCATTGTCACCATTGCCATTGTCACCATTGCCATTGTCACCATTGCCATTGTCACCATTGCCATTGTTACCATTGCCATTGTTACCATTGCCATTGTTACCATTGCCATTGTTACCATTGCCATTGTTACCATTGCCATTGTTACCATTGCCATTGTTACCAGTGCCATTGTTACCAGTGCCATTGTTACCATTGCCATTGTTACCATTGCCATTGTTACCATTGCCATTGTTACCATTGCCATTGTTACCTTTGCCATTGTTACCTTTGCCATTGTTACCTTTGCCATTGTTACCATTGCCATTGTTACAATTGCCATTGTTACCATTGCCATTGTTACCATTGCCATTGTTACCATTGCCATTTTTACCATTGCCATTGTTACCATTGCCATTGTTACCAGTGCCATTGTTACCAGTGCCATTGTTACCATTGCCATTGTTACCATTGCCATTGTTACCATTGCCATTGTTACCATTGCCATTGTTACCTTTGCCATTGTTACCTTTGCCATTGTTACCATTGCCATTGTTACAATTGCCATTGTTACCATTGCCATTGTTACCATTGCCATTGTTACCATTGCCATTGTTACCATTGCCATTGTTACCATTGCCATTTTTACCATTGCCATTGTTACCATTGCCATTGTTACCACTACCGTTATTACCATTACCATTACCATTATTAAATTATTTCAGTGACAAATACACGCGCTTCTGTCAATGGAAGAATCTCGAGCTAAATATCCAATTGACGATGAACGACTTCAGCGTACATCGTATTATCGGCAGAGGTGGATTCGGCGAGGTATACGGATGTCGAAAAGCCGACACCGGCAAGATGTACGCGATGAAGTGTCTCGACAAGAAACGGATCAAGATGAAGCAGGGCGAGACGCTCGCTCTGAACGAAAGGATAATGCTCTCTCTAGTCAGTACCGGAGTGAGTATATTTCTTTATGAGAAATACTATATTTTCTTTTTTTCGATATCACGAATAATTAGATTTTTTTCAATAAAACTTTTCATACGTGCTAATTCGTCGAAAAGTTGGCGTTGAAATGTGCGCAGTTGAAAACAAGAGAAACAAAAAAATTGTCGCGACGAAAAAGTTTGTTTTTTTGAATGATGAATTATTAACGTTGTATAAATTTTGTTGTTCGAAACAGGTCGACTGTCCGTTCATAGTGTGCATGACGTACGCGTTTCACACGCCCGACAAGCTGTGCTTCATCCTCGATCTCATGAACGGCGGTGATCTCCATTACCATCTGAGCCAGCACGGTGTGTTCGACGAGCCGGAAATGAAGTTCTACGCCGCCGAGGTGATACTCGGCCTCGAGCATATGCATCGAAGATACATCGTTTATCGGGACCTGAAACCCGCCAATATACTGCTCGACGAGCACGGGCACGTTAGAATATCCGATCTCGGACTAGCCTGCGATTTCTCGAAGAAGAAACCTCACGCCAGTGTGTGAGTATAATTTTGTTGATCCTTGATTTTTTTTTAATCCCCTGTCTATTAAATGTTTCGATAAATTATTAGGAACATTTTATTACATCTTTGCAGGTTGATAATTCATATTCGAGATTTTTTTTCTATCTTTTTCCTATGTTTTTAGAATAGAATAGAATTGTTTATTTCGTGTTCTAGGGCCTAAGCCCCCTAAGAACACCGTGCCACACGGTACAGATTGCCCACAACAATACGATAAACCATACAATAAAATATGAAAATAATATAATGAAATAAATATAATGCAAAGAAATTTTATGTTTTTCTGTGCAGATTTTGTACTCTCATTTTTCTTCATTGAACAATGCAATAAGATATTGAAAAAAATGTCGCTCTTCCTTAAAGACTCCAGTGACAAACATAATTTACGCAAGATCGTGTAAACAATAATTCGTTTCCAATTTTTTTATTGTTGAAAAAATATTAAAATTATAAATTATAAATATTAAGAAAACAATTACATTAAGATCAAGAAATTTTTATTACATCCTCGCAGGCTTATTATTCATATCCGAAATGTTTTCTGTTCAATATTTTTCCTACCCATTTGAAATCACCCAAGATCGTGTAAAAAAAATACTGTTTCATTTTTTGTTACTTTTTTTTTACAGCGGTACGCACGGCTACATGGCACCGGAGGTTCTATCGAAGGGTACAGCGTACGACTCGAGCGCCGATTGGTTTTCCTTCGGTTGCATGCTGTACAAACTGCTCAAGGGTCACAGTCCTTTTCGGCAGCACAAAACGAAGGACAAACACGAAATAGACCGTATGACGCTCACCATGGTTGGTGTAAATGTTACCACGTACACATGCTTTATTTTTATGACCCTGAAGATATCTGCACGACATCAAATTTCATCCTCGACGAGCCTCTCTCAATGCACTGCGTTGGGATGAAAAAAAAAAAATTTGTTTACTCGTGAAATTTTATTCTCCAAGTGAACTGCCTCGAGCGACGATGGTGCACAGTAAAAATAATTTGTACACTTAACAAAGCTTTCTTATCCACAAAGGTCCACAATTATTTTGTTGCTAATTTCACAAAAAATATTTGTAACATTGCTAGACATTCTTGTGAAATGGACATGATTTTTTTTTTGTACAATTAACATGAAAAGAATTGCGGACGTATGTGAACGAGAAACGTTCGAACTTATTTTACTATGTGCGATGCAAAACACATCCGTTACAACTTGATGAAATTTAGTCTCACGCAGATATCTTCAGGGTCATTTGTTTTTCATCTAATTTTATTATTTTTTATTTTGTTAACGATCCTTCGGAGTATCCCGTTAACTAGAATTTCCATCAAGCCTCATCAGTGTCGTTCACTGCGTAGAGCTCCGCAACACCGGTGCGGTAGAATTTACGTGCGATCACCTCACGCACCCGTCGTCTCGGGAATAGCCCGGCGAGGGTGATGGAACCCCCGAGAGAGAGAGAGAGAGAGCCCGAGGACGGAGAGAAAAGGAGAACGAACGTTGTACTATAGTGGCGCGTCATCGATTTTCAAAGCTCGCACCGCTAGCGCGCTACCCATTCGCCCCGGGCCGAGCGAGAGATAGAGCAGCGGTGGGACGGAGGGGACACCTCTCGGTACGCATGAAATCCCAAGGCGTTCACGTTCAACCTCCGTAACAGCACATTAATTTGCTTCATAGTTGAGTCAACGATGTTTTGTCGCACGCAAAGTGCATTATTCGAAGCCGACGGGGATAACGGCTTCAACGGTAGAGCCTCCCGCTGACAGTCCTCGACCTTTCAACTCGCAATCTTTTGCGTCTCGATGTCGAATGCTCGTTTCTCGATCGACGTAAAACGTCGCGCACTTAAGCTCACAGATGGTGACGTCGCGAAAGCATTTTTTTTTCTTTGTCAATGGTCGTGGCTGCAATGTTTTTAATTTAATTTAATTTTTTTGTTACTTATTCATATATTTTTTTTTGTATTTTTTTATTAACGTTAAAGTTTTTAATTTTTTTTATTAATCGTTAACAGTCCACGACTTTTCAACTCGGAATATTTTGCGGCTCGATGTCGACTGCTCGTTTCTCGATCGACGTAAAACGTCGTGCACTTAAGTTCGCAGACGGTGACGTCTCGAAAGCATTTTGTTATTCTATGGCAATGATCGTGGTTGCAATGTTCTTAATTTTATTTTGTTTTTTTGTTACTTATTCATATATTTTTTTTGTTATTTTTTTTATTAACCGTTAAAGTTTTTAATTGTTTTTATTAATCGTTAATAGTCCACGACTTTTCAACTCTGAGTCTTTTGCGTCTCGCTATCGACGGTTCGTTTCTCGATGAACGAAAAACGTCGCGTACCTAAATTAGTAGAAGGTAACGTCTCGAAACAAGTATTGGTTTTTTCGATGGCAACGGTTTTGGTTGCGAAAATGTTATTCATTTCTTAAATTAAATTATAAAGCTCTACGGTCCGAGTTGTCGCCGAACGGAAGAAAGTATTTAATTAATTACGGCTTGCTCGTTGCGGAAGCACCGAGAAAAATTTAATTTTTAACCCCCTTTTTTTTACACGAAAATTATTTTATAAAATGCTCTTTGGTACCGTCCAGTCGAGACTGCAAAAAAGTATGTGACGTCTGTTTTCTGCGTCGTGCAGAGTAAGCTTCGGTCTCACTTTTCTCTCTCCTCCTTACGACTCGTTGTGATTTTACTCACGACTCGAATATTTTGCAGAGTCCGGCGAGCCGATTCCATTATGTTCGAACACGACGTGTCTCTCGTGCATTCCTCGAGGAGATGATCGTACATGCATTGTTAAAAAAAATGTAAATTTAATTTATCGTACTGGAAGTATTTCGGCAATAACTGATACATTAAAACTTAATGTAAAATTGTGACGAAAAATTGATGGACTTTTGCAGGAAAATGAAAACGAAAAAATTAAAGTAAATTCTTAGAAAATTGTCAATATACTGTACATTAAATTTTCATCAGAATTAAAATTAAAGTAAATTATTAAAAGTAAACTGTACAGATATTTTTCAATATACTGTAAATTAACTTTTCGACGAAAATATGCATGAAATTTAATATACCAGTTTCTGCACGAAGACTTTCGGTACCGTTACATTAAATATCATACGAATTTTTTTGACAGTGTATATTTTCCATGTCCGATGCCCATTCAGCTACTCAAGCGCTCTCCCCGACCTTCTCTCAGGATCGACGAATCTCCTTGTTAAGGATGGGTCACAAATTCATTCTCAACCAAAAATTAAATTCGATAAAAATTTCAGTACTTGGCGATATGCCAAAAATCTGAAAGAATTCAGCCGTATTGATTGTCAAGACATTTGGTTGTGCACAGTAATAATGTCAAAAAGTTGTTAACAAATTATTTAAAAAATTAATTGTTAAAAAAATCACAGATCCTTGTGTTTTCTCATTTTAAGGAAATTCAACGAATTCGTTTGAAAAAAGAGAGAAGAAGTTTCACCGATTATTCGCCCAACAATTTTTTTTAGTACTTTCTTGATAACTTTTTGACATTATTATTATGCAAAATGAATGTTCTTGGCACCTTTAATACACATTTAAAAAAATTGTACATTTAACAAACCTTTTTCGTCCACAAACGTCCACAATTATTTTCTTGTTAAATTTACAAAAAGTATTCGTAAAATTGACAGACATTTTTGTAAAATGGACAAGAGTTTTTTTTGTAAAATTAACAAATAAAGAATTGTGGCCGTTTGTGGACAAGAAACGTTGGTACCATTTTTACTGTGTACAGTTGATTTTTTCAAATTTTTGTACCATTAGGAAGCGTTCGGATTCTCACTGAATCTCACTTTCGGCTGGGAATGTACGTGTTGATGCATCCTTAAATATATGTCGAAAAAATTTTAAAAAATAAAAAAATAATAATATAAAAAATTGGTTCCAGAATGTTGAGTTACCCGAGTCATTCTCGCGGGAGTTGCGGTCGCTTTTGGAAGGTTTGCTACAGCGAGATATCAACAACAGGCTCGGTTGCCGTGGCGGTGGTGCCGACGAGCTAAAAGAGCACCCGTTTTTCAGTGGTATCGATTGGCAGCAGGTTTACCTACAGAAGTACACACCACCGTTGATACCGCCGCGCGGTGAAGTCAATGCCGCCGATGCCTTCGACATCGGCTCGTTCGACGAGGAGGACACCAAAGGCATTAAATTAACAGACGCCGATCAGGATCTGTACAAAAATTTTCCACTCGTCGTATCCGAGAGATGGCAGGCCGAAGTTGCCGAGACAGTCTTCGAGACAATCAACAACGAAGCTGATAAGGTAAAAAATGCATAATCACCAACATTTTTTTTTCCTCGTCGCTCTCGATTTTCTACCCATTCCATTTTTTATTCCACAATTTTTAAAATTTTTGTATTTCTTTTTCTTAACAGATGGAGAACAAGAGAAAAGCGAAACAGAAACTGCGGTTCGACGCTGACGAGAAAGGTTTGTAAGAATTTTATCGAGAAATGTTTACACTGATTTTTTATTTTTTATTATTTTTTTTTTAACGTAAAACTCTCGAACGCTTCGAATAATGTGTAATAAATTTAATCCGCCACCAGGATCCGACTGTATTCTGCACGGTTACATCAAGAAACTCGGAGGACCCTTCGCCAGCGCGTGGCAGACACGTTACGCGAAGCTTTATCCGAACAGACTAGAGCTCCATCCCGAGTCAACGACTAAGCCCGAGCTCGTGTTCCTCGATCAGGTGGAAGAGGTCGGGGCTGATCTTCAACACGTCAAGGGCGAACAGTGCATCGTAGTACGGACGCGCGAGGCCAAAATCGTACTGACCAATCCCGTGAGTCGGAGACTAAAATTGGATCGGCGTCGCTTTTGCTCTGACGACGATATTTTATTTTCGTTCATTTATGCTCAGGCTATGACGACGATACTTTTTTTATTTACGCTTTAACTCTGACGACAATGTTTTTCTTTGTATTTACTCTGTAGCTATGACGACAATATTTTATTTTTACTTATTTATGGTTTAGCTATAACGACGATATTTTATTTTTGTTTATTGACCTTTTAGCTATGACGACGATATTTTTTTTTTATCTGTTTATCTAATTTACTTTTATTTCAGGACGAGATAAGTCTGAAGGAATGGGCCCTCTCGTTGAGATCGGCGCACAAATGCTCGATGGAGATGCTCGGAAACATGGCGAGAAAAGCGGGCAAGATATATGGGACCGAGCGTGACGCGGTGATACCGCCGATGCAGCGATCAACGAACGGCAACTAGCCCCATTGCCGACGCGACAACAACAGAAACAACATGAAGAAAAAAACAAAACAAAACAAAAATTCAGCGATTCATCATCGTCATACTCCAGTCCCACTGCCCCGCAGCAGCGACAGCAGCAGCAGCAAATTTTTTTATACTAAGCAAGTGTGTAAACGGAGAATAACGAGAGATATGCGTTCGGGCTCTCTCCCTCTCCCTCCCGCGAATTTCGAGATCGCGAGAGGAAAGTAAGAGAGAATAATTACAAACAAAAAAAAAACAAGTGGATGCGAGGACCTAACTAGACGAAGATGAAGAATTAAAGGAACAAGGAAGAAAGAAAAAAAGCGATCGACGCTCGCGAGCTCGGGCGATCGTTCGGAATTAGCGTACTACCAGCGACCACGAATGCTCTCCATAAATATTGTCCTCCCAAAAAACAAAAACAATCCTCCGCGTCCTCCAAGCTCCTGAAGATAGAAAAAAAAATAGTAAAAATAAGAAAAAAATTAATTAATCCAGGAGCGAAAGCCCTTCCCTCCCCGCCCATGACTTGTACGGCGGTTAGCGCCGCGCTGTATAGAGACTCTAGCGAGTAGAGCGTTGCACCAGGAGCCCCTCCGGGCTCGTCGTTAGCCTCCACCTAATCCGGGCTAACGCGCCTGGAGAAAGGCGAATCGGATGCATAGCGTCACGTCGTTATATTTGTACGTTTAGCCTGTATATGTGGCAGTGTGGCGTAGCGATTAGCGACTTTAGCCACATGTTACACGATTCGCGCCCCCGGAAGTACGAGAGCGAGGTAGAAAAAAATAAATAAAATGAAACAATGAATTAAATAAAAAAAAAACCAACAGAAAAGCGATCAGTAAACGAAATAAACACTTACACGTAAAAAAAAATAAATAAATAAATAAAACAAACGAAATCGTTCATAAATACCTTCACGGAACTCCAACCACACACGAATTACACGTACACCGACGCTCACACCGATAGTGTATTATCATTAATAATAATAATAATACCGCAGATGAGACCGTATTTCTATTAATTATTATATATATATATATATATATATATATTCGTTGTACCATTTTCTCGTTTACTTAATTTATTTTACTAATGCAGGACGGTTTTATATTATTATTACATATATATATATACAATATCATAACAGCTACGAAAAACAAACAAGAAAAACCCAGAAACAAAAAAAGAATGACGAATGAAAAAAAAAACCTACAAAAACAAAATGAAAAGAGAACAAAAAACAATCCATTATTTATTACGTTGTGTAGTCAATCACCGAGATGAATAATATCGAAAATAATTAAAAAAAACGGCCGTTTGTATACTATTGACAGGAAAAAAAAACAAAAAACGAAAAAAAACAAACAAAAATGAATATTGTTATAACTGTGTAAGCTCGGGCTGACACGCGCAGTTCGACCGAGCAATAAAACAAAAATATGCGATATAATGGCGACGACTTCGATGGTCAATTTTTTTGTATCCGTTTCTTCGTATTTTTTTTGTCTGCTATCTCTGCAGTCGCCGACGAAGTAGAATGCGTACAATTAGATGTTACGCATTTTTTATTTGTCTGTAATTTTAAAGATTGAAAATATTTCATAAGATTCGAAAGATTGAAAATGTTTCGTAAGATTCGAAAAATTGAAAATATTTCGTACGATTCGAAAGATTGAAAATATTTCGTAAGATTCGAAAGATTGAAAATATTTCGTAAGATTCGAACGATTGAAAATATTTCTAAAATTATTTCAAAATATTGCGTGCTATATCTGTGTTCGTGTGCGACGCAAGGTAATTGCAAAAGAATGTTTTTTTTTTTTGTGTATTTTAATTTAATGTCCATTTTGTATTCAACGATCGCGAATTTCTCTCAACAGACGAACGAGCTTCGGATGGGGATCGACGCATCGGATTCTTCTCTCGAGGGCCTCGAAATCCGCCCTCTCGATCCAGGCCGGTGGATCGACGTCCCTCGGCGGAAGCGTGGCAATCAGTCTCTCGGCGGCTGCGCAAAGACCGCACCACGTCCGGAAATTCAAAGGTTCCTCGATCTCGCCCAGCGTCTCCTCCAGATGAGTCTTCTGTTCGTCGGTCATCGGCTTGCCGAGAATCTCGCGCAGAGCCTCGCTTACGTCGCTAGGCTGAATGTACCTCACGCCGTCCATCGTCTCCTCGTAGTATCTGTTGAACGCCCTTCCGAATATCAACTTCCTTCCGGGCGTCAGAGACACGTGTCTGCTCAGATATTCCAATGGTCCGGTATCTGCAATTTTTTGTTTTTTTTTGTTTTTAACATCGTTACACAATTTTTTTTTTCGCAACTCGCGAAGTAGATTTAAAAAAATACGAATCATTTCCTAGTTAAAAAAACATATGTTGTTTTTAAATTCAATTTCTGAAAATTGTTTGTTTTTAATTTAATTTCTAAACTTGCCGCTTTTAAAGTCAATTTCTAAAATTTGTTGTTTGTAAATTCAATTTCTAAAATCGTTGTTTTTTAGTTCAATTTCTAAAATTTAGTTTTTAATTCTATTTTTAAATTTCTTGTTTTTTAATTCTATTTTATGTAATTTTTGTTTTTAAAATGATTTATATTTCTTTATATTTAATTATGGATAGAAACACACTTGCGAGACTGGCGCTGTCGAGAACCTGAAACCTGGAGCTTTGGCGCGAGAAGACCCGCGGTACGTTTTGCAACGGGGCGCTCGTGGCCTGACGAGGACCCCGCAGACCCGAGTGGGATTCACCTTTAACCCGGTAAGCCTCCTCCAGAGCCATTCTCCTCTGCCGTTCCATAGATCATTCGTATTATCCAAATTGACTTCGTTCATATAAATTATTTTCTTGTTTTTATTTGCATCAATAATTTGATGGAAACTGGAGCAAATTATGTTTTCTTTTGCCCACCCTTATTGAGAATTCCTCCTCGATCGTTTCGCGATCCAACTCCCTCGCCAGATGTTTCAGAATTTCCGGGCTTATGAAACTCGTCGGCATCGCTCGTTCCTGCGCCGGAAGCGAGTGCTTCTCCGGCGTCGGAGTCTTCGGCTCGCCGGCCTCGCCGATCTGAGGAAAAGCTCTGAAAAAAAAAAAAAAAAAAAAAAAAAAAATTCATACGTCTTACGATCCATTCGAGATTTAAGAAAAAAAAATTAAAAAGTAACTAACGAATTTCTTCTGCTAGCGTCATCGACTTGAGACACTTGAGTTTCCGGTGGTTCGAGAGGATCCCGAACTTCGGTCTGTTGACCGTAGGCCGAGCCTCTTCGGCACTTCCGCTTTCTGAGGCGCTTCCCGCGTCGCCGCATCGGCAACTCGGCGCCACTGTCGCTGTTTTCCTCCGCATCTTCGTGCCTCGACGAGCCCTGCGATTATATTTACGTAATGTTTCCGACAAAAAAAGCATCAACGACAACAAAAAATATGTTCAAGCTAATTATTCGTCATTCGCATCGGCGGTTAAAATATTAATGTGTGGCGGAAAAAAAAAAATTGTTCTAAAGATAATCTTGTGGAACCCTTACGGTGTCGCTGACTTCGAGGAGTGGCGGCTGTTGCGTCGGGGAAGGCGGCGGTGGCGCCAGCGATCGTGGCTGTTGCTGAAAAATACTCGGCTTCGAGATTTCGCCTCTGCGCGGTGTTGGCTGACGTTCCAAGGTCAAAGCGTGCCAGCTGAGCGTCTCGCTCTCCTAAACACAAAGAGTACGGAAGGTGACCATTCGTGGTACGACACGAAGGCGAATGTACCTTGCAACAACGGTTCGCTGACTAATTGACTAATTGATAATCATACTCGGGCCTCATAATTGACCATTCGTCATCGAGTATATCGAAAAAAAAAATCTAACCTGTTCATGGGAATTGGTCCGCAAAGTACCAAGCGAAGTACCAAGGTGGTCATTTGTGGAATGCCTTGAAGGTTCGAAGTACGTGTTCTCAACATAAAAAACATAGCTTCCTCTGTGAGGAAGCAAAATTCAGAGGCGAATCTACTTTGCAACGCACCCGGCGACGATTCACCATTCGTCAGTATTAAAATTGTGAACGAACATAAAAACAAAGAAAAAAAAAACACAAAATAGGTTAAAGGCGAATCTACTGTACAAAGATCATTCGCTGATTAATTCATAATTATGATCCGGCGATTGAAAATTTGTCATCGGGTATTAAGCTAAAGGTACCAATGCTCGGACGGTTAAGAGCATTTCCAATTGCCGGCAGTTATTAATTGGCCAAGAATCAATTTTTTTTGTGAACATAACTGAAACCAACGTCAAGCTGATAGTTTCTAGTTTCCAAAACACATCGAGTGATTATAAAAAGATCAATGTTTTTTTTAATTACGGGAGAAAGTAACAAGAGAGTCCAGATGTACCAGTTTTCGAACGAGGTTTTTCGGCACGTCCCTGCTCTATGTCAAGATCTTCCGGACAATCACGGATTTCGAGAAATCTGATGTACGAACACGCGACTAGTTCATACTGACTAAAAGAATTTCTTTGCTATCTATTAATCAAATCAATGAAAAAAAAAAAAAATTATATTTACCCCAAAGAATAGCGAAGATAAGTTACGTAGAAAACTGACTAACCTAACGTCTTCGTACCGTCCGATTATTGGTTCGCGTATGTAGTAACGCTCGTACCAATTTCCGGACACTGTGTCGTCGGTCTTTTAACGAAATGCAACGATAGAAAATAATTTAGGCTCAAACCTTGCATAACTTTTTTTTCTGCGAATAATATCATGTCACGTAGATAACATTACAAGTGTCAAATTGGACTTCCAATAGTTAAATTCGTAATAAATCGAATCTGCATCGTAGTGTCCGACGATTGGGACGTGTCCGACCATCGGTACAGTTACCTCAAAAGCAAAGAAAAAAAAAAACACAAAGTAGGTCAAAGGCGAATCTACTTTGCAGAGAGCATTTGCTGATTGATAATTGTGATCCGGCGATTGACGATTTGTCATCGAGTATCAAGCTCGCGGATGAACATCAAGAAAAAAATGTCAACCTGTTCTTGGGAATTTGTCCTCAAGTCGAGAACCAAAGTTGTGCGTTCGCGTGGATTGCACGTGGCCGGCGAGTCCTCCGGAAGTTGACGATGGCTCGTAACCGGTCCACTGGCGAGGGTCGGAGCGGGCGTCAGGGGCCTCGAGTCAGTTTCAGTGTACTTTCTGAACAATTCCTCCGGCACTGCCGTAGCGCTGGTATCGGCGTTTGCCGAAGTACCGTCCGGAATTCCAGCGCCATCGGACGCAGCGCCGGCGAGGAGAGTCGCTCGTATCATCTCCATTTCCGCCGGTAAGAGAATCGCCTTTCCCTCGGTCGCCTGATTGAATTAAATCCGTTAAAAGATTAACGCTTCATCGAATTAAGGCAGCTCTGTCGCGAAGGCAAAGTCCAAAGTCATCTGCATAAACTTTCGACATGTTGTCATTTAACTATGAAATTTTACTTGTTCAAAATCTCGAGGGCTTTTACCGACCGTTTCGATGAATAATTGGATCTTGAAAAATCGGTCTTTTTACACGGCACTTACGGGTGAGCTGGAGAAATTGATTTTCAAATCGAGAATTAACATACTTCGATCAAAGATAGAGAAAAAATATAAATTACCGCGGACTACGCGAATCAATCAGGAATTCATGAGTAACAAAGAAAAAAAAAAGTGAAGTCACCGGACTAATGTTCAATTGAACTGCGATCAAAGTGCACGGTTTTTGGGGACAAATGACGTTTCCTAACCTAATAGTCATGAAAATCAAGTAACATTCACACTAAACAAGATAATCCGCTTGCAAATAATCGGTTCAATCTAATTACTAACATTTTCATAGACAGTCTATTATTGTCAATAATATTATTGATGCGGACAAAGTACCACATATCATTATTTTTTTTTTATGACATATAGACGCTGATGTCTATGACTACGGCGTACCGACCGGGCTACCTTAAGGTAGTCCTTGCAAATAGTGTTCACTTCACTTAAGTTTCAGAGAAATGAGAGGGAATTGTAGAAACTTTCTCGATGGTATAAAAATCTGAAAAAAATCAAGTGTACTAAAGATGTCGAGAGGATTTATTTTGCATAATAATAATGCTAAGATGTTATTAACAAATTGATGAAAAATAAAATTGTTCAACAAATATCCCGGAAACCTAACTTTTTTTTTTTAATGAAAATTGTTCGTTCATATTTCTGAATACGTATGAATTTTTTCAGATTTTTAGATTCACCTTGAATTTTCTGTTTTTCTACACGCTTTTCCCATATAAAAAAAAAAATATCAAAGTGAATTTAAAAATCTGAAAAAATTCATACGTATTAAAAAAAAATGAACAAATAATTTTCATTACAAAAAAAAAAGTTAGGTTTCCGAGATATTTGGTGAACAATTTTATTTTTCATCAATTTGTTAATAACATTTTGGAATTATTATTATGGAAAATTAATCTTTTCAGCGCCTTTAATATGCTTGATTTTTTTTTCAGATTTTTATATCATCCGGAAGTGTTTGCAATTTGCTATCATTTCTCTTGAAACTTATGCGAAGTGAACATACTATTCGCAAGGACTACTTCTCGATGGTATAAAATTCTGAAAAAATTCAAGCGTACCAAAGGTACTGAAAAGATTAATTGTGCATAATAATAATTCCAAAATGTTATCAACAAATGAATCAAAAAATCAATTGTTTAACAAATTATCCGGCAACATAACTTTTTTTTCATGGAAATGATTCGTTCATTTTTCTGAATACGTATGAATTTTTTCAGATTTTTCAGTCAACTTTGATTTTTTTTTTTTTTATATGGAAAAAATGTGTGAACAAACAAAAAAAAATCAAAGTTGACCGAAAAATCTGAAAAAATTCATACGTATTCAGAAAAATGAACGAATCATTTTCATTAAAGAATAAAGTTAGTTTGCCCGATGATTTGTTAAACAATTAATTTTTTGATTAATTTGTTGATAACATTTTGAAATTATTATTATGCGAAATTAATCTTTTCACTACCTTTGATATGCATGAATTTTTTCAGATTTTCATACCGTCGAGAAGTATTTGTAATTTTCTCGAATTTTTCTCGAACTTATGCGAAATGAGCGCGAAGCGACCATAGCTACCTTAAAGTTTTTTTTTTATAAATAAAATTTCATCGATGACGACAAATTTATGGATCGACAATTCAGTGTGAATAGAAAGAAAATAACCCATGACTCCTTTGCCCTTCGAACGAATTCCTTAGCCTCGCCGTCGGCGGGATGATTGCAGAGAACGGAACAGCCGTAGGGAAACGGATTGAACAGTCCGGCGAAAGGTCGAAGGGTGAGCGGCGCCGGTTTCGTCGAGCCGACGAGCTCGATTTTCTGGAACGGTAAAGGCAAATGACAATGTTCTTCATTCACGTGAGTCGCGATTTTTATGATTTTTTTATTTTCGGTCAAGCTACAGCCTCGATGCTACCAGCAATATTTTTTAAACCTTGTGAAACTCAGAATATTCATTAATCGGTCGGGCATATCGAACGGGCTTTCACAAAGAATCTCGAAATGGTGACTATTTTTTTTTTTCAGTTTAAATACAAACAAGTGGCTAAGCTCTTGTATTGAACCCGTTTGAACTATACACTCCAATTGCATTAAAGATAAATGACGTAAATTTACAGTTTACTAAAAACGGTATTAACAGTTTATTGTAAATTTACGTTCAATTAAAGTAAGTAATTACTTACTTTATTTGAACCTTAATTTATTTTTTATTTTTCAAGAAAAAAATAAGTTCTTAAAATTACAAATCTTTTGTCTAAAAATCTTAAATTAATCTTAAATCTTTAAGATTAATTTAAAATTTAAAATTAATCTAAAATCTTAAATCTTAAAAAAATCTTAGATAAAAAATAAAAATTTTGCTGTAAAATTGTAAATTTAAAAAATTCACCAATTTACTTGAAAAAATTGTGAAGCACATGGGTTTGAAATTGCAGAAACGGTTTGTATAAAAAAAAAATCCTCCGATAGCGTTAATTAATTTTCAAACCATTTTATTTTTAGTCTAAATAGCTAAAAAAAAAAAAAAAGATAAAAAATTACCTTCGGTTCCGGCTTGTAAACTGGCCGGACTCGTGCGGCGATGAGGCCGGTTGAGCTGGAGACCCGTGCCATTTTAGCATGACTATGAGACTGTCCCAGGACGACCCGACAGGGCATCGCTATGAACCTGTTAGTTCCGTGGTAGGGCATTCGCCTCCGATGGAACTCGATTGTTTGGAGGGAGGTCGGATGGAATGATGACGAGGCTACTGCCAGGCGCCTCCTCGCACCGTAATTCATGCGCGCATCGCTGGCACACGTTGCCACGGGTGCGATGGATCGATCAACCGACAAATTAAATGCATACCGGCACGTGTACCTCTCCGTGACCCGGGACCGTCCTCTAAGCCCACCAAAATCATCCGCAGCCGCAGACTGGCTTTTAAATCTCATCGATATCGCTCGGAGGCCAAAACGGACGTCTTCGCTAGAATCTTCGCAATTACTTGCGAAGCGAACGATTTTTTTTTTGTTTGCGAACGCACGTTTCTTTACCGACAGTCGACCGGTTTAAATCAAGCGTATCCTCGACCACTCGTTTCGACCCACCGATTTGACAAAAGGGTTTGGTTAATTTTTTTTTTTTTTTTTATTTTTTGATTAATTCCGAGGATAGGTTTTTTTTTTACGGGAAAGTTTGCCTGAGTATGAGCTCCTCGTACTTCTTCTTGTACTTGAGACCGGCGACTAAACTACCGGCTCAAATTAGATGTATCCTCGACTATTCCTTTCGACCCAGTTCAATTTGGCGATACAATTTTAGCATTTTTTTCTTTCATCGATTTTTTAAACGAAAATGAACTATTTTAAAACTTAAACGAATTTAAGTTTAAACGATTTAATTTTAAACGATCTAAGTTTAAACGATTTTTTAAAGTTGAATAATTTTGAACTTTCTTTTTATTTCAACGATTAAAAAAAAAATCTCTAGGATTGTTCTTTGGAGAGGAAGTTTGCTTGCGACCTTTGGTACTTCTTGTAAGCCTTTGGCATTTCTTACCGGCTCGAATTAATTATATCTTCGACCCGTCTGTTTCAGCCCAATAATTTGACAAAAAATATAGTTCGACCTTTTTTCTTCCGTTTATTCGCACGTTACAATAAATCGCTTGAATAGGTTTTTAGGGGAAACCTCGCCTGTATATGAGACTCTGGTACTTCTTCTTGTACTTGAGACCGGTGACTATGGTAGAGCTGTACGGGAATGCCGTTTTGCCACCGAACTTCGTGTCATCGTCTGGAAAAATTGTTTTTTTTTTAGTTTAACAAATTCGCCCATAAATTTTCACAAAAATCTTCGATAATAATTGTTTGCTTCCTCATGGACGAAGCTTCATCATGATAAATTCCAGAAATGTACTCACCAGGGTGGAATCTGTTGTAGTTGTACAGAATGTGCAAATTCTTCGGTAAATCGGCTTTGCGCATCGTGTCGAAGGGAACGGTGGTGTTTATCGGCGTGAGGTAGAAAGTCTTCAGATCACCTTAAACAAGAAATTAACAGTTGAAGGAACGACATAGATTTAAAAAAAAATGCGCATTGCAAAATTGCAAACGTTAGAAAAAATTGCCGCCTCACCAATAGTCTCGATAGCGTGAAGTTCGGAATTGGGCAGCGGATAATTGAAGGCTTTCTCGCAAGCCACGAATATGTCGAATCGCTTGACCGGATCGTCGAGCTTTGTTGTTTCATCGGCGGGCAATCCTTCGCTCTTGCAGATCTCGTCGAATCTCTCCGCAACGTCCTTAGGCGGCTCGTACGACTTCGTAGGTCGCAGGAATCTGCGAAACGAAAAATTCATTCAGTTCACGAACGAAAATTTAGCTCTCAGATCTATAAATTATTTGCCTTATAATTATTTATCCATAAAAAAAAAAAAAAAAAAAAAATAATTTAAAAATCATATTAAAATGTTTAATAAAAATGTTCATCTATTTGGAGTGTATTTATAAGATCGACGGTAACGAAGAATGATTAATCGCTTCGCTCGTCGAGCTTCGACGAAATAACAATATCTCAGCGCGTTGATAACTCGCGCCTAAACTTTTCGTAACTCTTAAAAGTCGTAAGCTGGAGACTTTGCAAGTCGCAGAAAGTTTCGAAACGAAAAGTCAATTCACGAAATCTAAGCTCTCAAATCTATAAGATTTGTTGTCCCATAATTCAGTTACGAAAGAAAAAAAAAAGATAAAAATATTTAATAAAAATGTTCGTCGATACAAAGAAGTTCGTAACTTTTACTATAATTCCCAAAAGTGAAAAAGATTGTTCGGGCTCGTGGTCCGTAAAGTGTAGATTTTTCAGATCGCGGCAAGTTGCGAGATGACAAATGAATTCATATCCATGCATTTCTTGCCTTATAATTATCCAATTAAAAAAAAAAAAAAAAAAAAAAAATGTTTGTCTATATAAACCGCTTCGCAACACGAGCAGCAACGAAAGGAGTGCTTAATTGCTTCGTTCGCCGAGCATCGACGGAATGACAATTTCTCATAGCGTTGCATAACGCGCGCGCCTAAACTTTTCGTAATTCTTAAAAGTGAGAAAAAAAAAAGATTGTCCGGTCTGTTAGGCGGTAAGGTGGAGAGCGCGAGGGAGGGGTGAGGGGGAGGGGGGGGGGAAGCGGCGAGCGTAGAGATCGATGCCCGAGCCGGCCGCCGCCGTACGGTGCTGCCCCCTCGATGTATTTTCCGGAAGTTGCATCAGTCATCGCTCAGGGATGGATCGTCCGATTTTCGAGCCACGTACAGAGCGGATCTCTCCGCCCGCCGGGGAACTTCGACGTTTCGTTCGATCAGCCCGGGCGAAAGATCTCTTTTTTTTTTTTACGGAAGATCCAAAGAGTGGCGACGATTAGCGACGAGGAAATTTGGTCGATTCGTCTGCAGGGAGGGGGGAGAGGCGAGTCTGTGGTCGGTTTCGGGAGGCGTCTGGTAAGGCTTCCTCGTCTGCGAAGCTCGATCGAAGCTCCGGAGAAGCGCGACTGTCCGAGGCGATCGGAAGCTTCCGTGACAATTACAAGGACAGACAAAGTCGTGCGCGTTCCGTTCCTCCTGCCACGCTCGGACGAGAGCGGCCGCCTCGATAGTTTCACCGGCGAATTGTCATTGGTAACACGCGTGGCAGTTTTTAACCTGAAAAAAAAAATTCCCCGGCTTTTCACTGAACAACTAAACAATTTTTCCCCGATCAAATTTCTAACGACTTGTATTTAAAAAAAAACATTTATTATGCTAATGAAAATGCCTGCTTATCGTGTTAATGTTTAATACGATTTTTTTGTTTTTTTTTTATATAAATGTTCTTATTTTTTTTTTGTTTTTTAAGGCCCTCTTTTATGTACTCCTTATTTATTCATGGAATTTGCTTTCTTCCCGACCAATTTTATGTCGCGAATATTTTATGTCAGGGAATATTTTATGTCGCGAGTTCGGAAGAGATGTATTTTTTTTTTTTATTAATTTCAAGCTTGCGAGGTAAATCGAAGGTAAATCTGGAGCTGCCGGCGTCAAATCGTAAGACTCGGATTGGGGAAAAAATTATTACTTGAAAACTAACGACTGATTGATTAACGAAAATATTGGTTAAGACCGATCGGTGAAAGAGTAGTGTACATTACTACATTTCTCATGAAGCGTGGGACAAATTATAGTCTAGGATGTACATGGATACGAAGCAGGGAGAGCGAATCTGCGTTCGATCGAGCTCCGTCGGAGAGTCGCACGATCGCAGTCGAGGGCCCAACAAAAACAAACGACTGATTGACTAACGAAAATATTTGATAGGAGAAATCGGCGAAGGAGTAGTAAAGATTACTACATTCCAGAGCTGGGCAGTACTTAAAGTACGTACTTAAAGTATTTATTTGGTACTTAAAGTACTTTAAATACGTACTTTAAGTAGGTATTTAAAGTACTTTACGGTAGTTTAAGTACTATTACTGAGTACTAAGACCAAAGTACTTGTACAATTTTGAGCATAGCTTTGTCTTTGAGGAAGCTGTGCTCACAATTGTTATACATGAGGAAACCATTTGCAAATTACTTTGCACCTCTTTCTTAACGTAAAAAAATGTCTGTCTCAAAAAATTATTTTAGTCCCAAGCCAATATTTTTCATTTAAATCCCAAAAATACGATTTTTCGTGCATAAAATCGAGATTTTCAATCTCTCACTTTACATTAGTCCCAAAAAAGCCAGCAAATTCGTGTTCAGCGGGGGGAAAATACATCGAAATACGTGGCAGTTCATTTTTTTTTTAATAAAAAAATATATTTAAAAAAAATGCAAGGCAAGGCTTTTGAGTCAATTTTTAGTGTTTTTCAACGTTCTGAAACTGCCCAATAAAACGCTTCTAGAACTTTGCACAAGACCCTATCTTGTGTATTTTTTCTCGTAGAACACAACGAGCACCTCGGATTGTCCCTAGCTCCAATAGGAGCCGAGATATCGACCTTCGAAAATCACGAAAATTTACGTTTTTTCAAAAGTGATTCGAAATTGAAAAATCGTTGTGCAATCGATTTTTTTTTGTTTCGAGGCTATATTCAACATATTTTTTCCCCCTGAACACGAATATAACAATTATTTTACTCTCAGCCCAATATTTTCCATTTAAAACCCCAAAAAAAAAAAAACGATTTTTGATGCATAAAATCGAGACCTTTCTCACTTTCGACTACTGTACTGGATTCATACGGCTCAGATTTAGTTGTTATACATCCAGTGGACCCCCACTCACTACCCCAAGGTCCAGCCATCGTAGTCCAGTCGATTAATCTCTTACGAAGGATTAGAAACGAATAGTTTGCACGTTTCGAAAAAATATTGGCCCTGAACAGGGCTGTTTGATTTGAAAATTCTTCTCCAAATTTGGTACTTGTGGAACTCCGCCTCTTCCAATTAAGAAGAAAAAGTACTTTGTATTTTATAAAAGTACTTTAAGTACGGATATTACTTTGTACTTAAAGTACTCGCGGTAATTAGTACTTAGTACTTTAAGTACTTTTCGATACTTTGCCCAGCTCTGCTACATTCTTCACAAACTATGCGACAAATTATAAACTAGGATGTACATAGATACAAATCAGGGGAATCGAGTCTGCGTTCGATAGAGCTCCGTCGGAGAATCGAACGATCGCAGTCAAGGGCTCGGCAAAAACAAACGACTGATTGACCGACGAAAATATTGGTTAAGACAAATCGGTGAAAGAGCAGTAAACATTACTACATTCTTCGCAAACTATACGACGAATTATAAACTAGGATGTATACGGATTCGAAGTAGCGGAATCGAGTCTGCGTTCGATAGAGCTCCGTCGGAGAATCGAACGATCGCAGTCAAGGGCTCGGGCAAAAACAAACGGCTGATTGACCGACAAAAATATTGGTTAAGACAAATCGGTGAAAGAGTCTTCTATATTAGCAGAATCTTTCCGAATCGTCTGATAAATGATAATCTCGGATGTAGACGGATACGCAGCGGGTGACTCGAGTCTGCGTTCGATCGAGCTCCGTCGGAGGATCGAGCGATCGCGACCAAGGTCTCGGTTGGTAAGCCAGCGGTACGCCGTCAACGTCCAATAAATATTCATCGGTGTGACGAATGTGGAGCGTTGGAAATATCGGCGTTAAAGCGCGTGAGATAGATCTTTGGAAAGGCGTGCAACTTGTACACTGTACATTGCGAGAGTGGCTTGTGTATGCGCGCGCGACTTTGCAAGGTTTTGCATCGTACACGAGTCCTTGCTTAGATTTTTGCGCTTGTCTCTCGCTCGCTCCCTCTGGCGGACGGGGCCTCAGTACAAGCACGGTTTCTCCGGTGAAACCTTGTACTCGCAACTTGAATTTTACGCTGCAATTTTACCATTGCCGCTTTCGATTCCGCGCTCATTTATCTTTCCGAGAGTTTTACTATTTTCATTGCGAACGAAGGTCGCGCCTGACAACGCGATCGAGCCCGAGCACAATATCAGAGTTCCGAACTTGAGCAGATCCAAGCCTCGAGTTCCAACTCGAGGACCCACAAAAAAAAAAAAAATACTAAGTTTGAACTTCGAACCTATCAAAGTTCGTCCCACGAACGATTTCCATGCCGATGATTTTACACTGAAAAAAAAAAAAAAAAAAAAAAATGAAGAGAAGAGAACATCACGCTCGCGCCTTACTCGCATTTCGCCTTCTAGTTACAGTTACGTCACTTTAGCGGCGGCGTCGACGAGGGAAACACACAGCGAGGAGAGAGCTCGGGCTCAGCGATGAGTGACCGAAGACTCGGCGAGTACACGCCCGACAGAGATAAAGAAAAATAGGGACGTAAAAAAGAAAAAATAATAGTAATAATAATAATAATAAAGAAGAAAATCTCTAAAACTCGAACTCGCAGAGTTTCTGCCGCGGGCTCTCCGAGGCACTCGGGACGTCCCTGCGAGCTGTCAAACCTCCGCCAGGTGCTCGGGGGTGAAGTGTCGCGGGCAGAAGTCGCAAACGATTCGGCGACGAGGGAGGGAGGGAGGGCGGGGAGGGGGGAGAGACGAAACGAACAGCAATATGGCCGCAGTGTTCCCTGCGAGCTTGCCAGTGGCGCGTCGTTCCGCGACCAATCCGTCGTCGCGCTCCCAACACTGACGAGAGAAACGTTTCTTTTTTTTTTTTTTTTCCCACCCAAAGACCAAAGTCACCCGTCCGCGCTCGAAAACAAAAAAGTATATCCTCGGGCAGTGGATGTGAACTCACCTTTTTATCGAAAGAAAAATATTTTTCAAGAAACCAAAAAAAAAACTCCAAAAAAAAAGAAGAAAAAAAGATTAAACAACAAAAAACAAAAAAAAAAGTAAATCGTGTCTCACCCTCTCGCAGCGAGAGACTCGCCGTCCCACTCGAATTTTCTCACAAGGACGCGAGTTCTTCTCGTCTTGATCTTCAGTGTTCGCTCGAAGCTCGTGAGTGGTGTGCGCTGGGATAACGATGGTGCGATGAAAAAAAAAAATAGAGAGAGATTAATGTGTTTTCGTTTAATACAGTGAAAAACGTACGTCGACGATCGTGTCGTGCGTATAATGTGAAACGGAGTGAGGCGCGTCGATTGATCTCGGCAAAAAAAAAATACTCACGGCATTGGGAATTAGAATCGTGCCCCGAAGAAGACATTGGAGGATAGAGCCATGCCTGATGAGGGCGGCCATCTTGTCGATACTGCGAGATCGGCATTGGCGCGGTGATCCGCCGCGCCGCGTCGCTTCGCTCGCTCGCTCACCTCGCTGACATTGGCTCGCGTCGCGACCGTGTGCTGGCGCTGTTGGGCACGTTCGGCGCGCGCGCGCGCTCGCTCGCTCGCTCTCTACTCGCCTCTGTGTTTTGTGTTCCGCGACCGATATTTCCCCCCTGTGTCCGCCTGTCCGCCATTTTACAGTCGCCATTGAGAGGTGAAAAACCCTCCTAAATGTATCACGGATAACGTGTTCGACCGGAGGTGATAACCCGCGGCAAAACCGCCCTCGCACCGAAAATACCAGCCTCGACGCTGACGATAAACCAACGAAAAATACGTCGGAGTGTGCCGCACGGAAAGTCGGTGAAAAAAAAAAAAAAAAAAAAAAAAAAAAAGAAAAACCGCGGGTTCATAAATGAGTTTCGTGCTTTTCCACTGAAAGGAAAGGAAGAAAAAAAAAAAGATCGTTTATAATACAAAAACGTAAACGGCTTGAGAACGGCCAAAGAGGAAGCAACAAAAAAAAAAAAAAAGAAAACGTATATCTGTGTGTATACTTCGTACCCGCGAAATTGTCCTCGGTGGGAGGGGATCGTCGAGATAACGTCGAGCCTAAACGTTGTTTGTGTCTTTTTTAATTGAGTTCCATTAATTCGTTTTTCTTTTCTTTTTCTTCCTGTGTCGTTGATTCGCGCATCGTCGTCGTCGCCCACCGTGTGTGAGTTTCCGAGTGTTCCGAACGGATCTCGTGGGTAAAACTATACCGACGATGGAGAATAAGCCATGACGCACCCGTCCCACCAGACGAACGGCGCCAGCTTGGAGGACTGCCACACGAATTTCTTCGCGCTGGTGAGCCTTCTTTTTTTTAATTTTTTTTTTTTTAAGTATTTGTTGTTCGTCTCGCCGAGGAGAGTTTTGTTCGACGATCGGATAAACGAAGCTCCGCGAAGCTCGACTCTTTCGACCATCGTCGAGTGCAACATATTTTTTTTTTTTTTTATACTTTGCGCTGCCGTGAGAGGGCAAAGGGGGCAACGGGAACGCACCGAGAGACGTAAAAGCCGCCTAGGCGAGTCGAGAGAGTTTTATCCTTTGCGGAGAGCCTCTGCGGAATGAGCTCGTAGAGTTCGACACGAAATCGTGCCCCCCCCCCTTCCCTCCCTTCTTTAACCCCCCTGCGAATGAGCGCCACGGAGAAACAATCATCACCTTGCTAAAATGAAAATTGTTAGTTTGATGCATTGGAATGTGTTTTTGTGCAAAAAAAAAATGGTTCGTTAAATTCTAATTTGCTGTCGTGGTGAAAAATTTATGGAATTTTTCAGTGAAATTTAATGTAAATTAATGAAATTCTGCAGTGAAATTTAATGTAATTTAATGGCACTCTGCAGTGAAATTTTACTGTAATTTAATGGAATTCTGCAGTGAAATTTAAAGTGAGTTATTGCAATTAAAGTAATCTTATGGTAAAATTAATCGAAATTCCCAAAGATAAAATGTTTCGAAAGTTCTTCATATATTCGACATGAAACTTAACGTGCCCACAATTTGTGCACAAATTCCAGTAGCGTTGCATCAAATTTCATACGATTTTTTTTTACACTGAGCTTCTTTACCCGAGCTCTGTTTAACCGAATGATTCTGGCGATAAGCGAGAAGGAAACAAAAGTGTATCCTTGATTTTTTTTTTTTTTTTTCTTCGGTGATCGAAACTCTTCGACGTTTCGATATGTGTATATCGAGAGACGGCGTATCGAAACACTCCGCGTGAAAAAAAAAATTCGTGTGAAATTTAGTGCACTTGTACCGGAAGTTTTTGTGCGCAAAGTCGTTTAACCAAATTTCCCGTACAATCGTGATGAAAAATTAGTGTGTAGTGCAATAAAAAGTTTTGAGACACTTTAACTTCAACGATTTACATTAATTTCACTGTAAAATCACTTCGATTCCAATAATTTACTTTAAATAGCGCCATAAAACGTACATTAATTTTTCGAATCGCTTTTAGCACAAGTACTTCCGGTTCGGTGCATTAAATTTCAATTTTCTTTTTTTTTTTTTGTTTTTACGGCGAATCCAACCACGTTTCAGTGGCGAACCTAGAGTCGGTGGGAGAGACGTCGCTCGTACGCGCGTACCCAGTGTGTTGGGGTCTCGTAAGGCTATGTGCGGCAATGCTCGAACCGTATTACCGCTCGAGTGTCGTAGAGCGCTACGAATGTCAGGCGTGACGTCACACGACAACACACGGCCGGGAGAGTCAGATAAAAAAAAAACGAACTTATCTACATTATCGACAAGGAATAATCTCGTTTCGAGTCTCGATCTCTCGATCCGTGAACGAACGCGACGACGGAACAAATTTTTTTTTCAACCAAAAAAAAAACAAACAACTAAGATATTTAAAAATATTAAAAAATATAAGTATTAGAAGTGTTCAAGATATTTTTTTTTGAAGACGGTGCAAGATGGCATTTTCGTCGTCAACAAGTGTCGACGACGGGAAAATGAAGAAGAAAAAAAATCCACTATCGCCGCTTCGATAACGAAAACGACAAAACGAGGAGAGAAAAAAAAAAAGAAGAGAGAGAAGTGAAACGCGTTTTACAAGCATCGGAATTAGCTGTCCCGCTCGCAATGATTGTGCGACGAGTGCAGCCGTTAAGCTCTCGGGAGTTTTATACATAAGCGAAGGAAGAAGGCGCGCGCGAAGTTTAACCTCGGGAGTAGCGTAACGGTGAGCCAGTTTCCTTCGGCTCTCTCACGCGGCCGACCTGGCGGAGGCCGGACGAGCAAGACACCAGTGAGCGAGCGAGAGAGAGAGACGGAGAGAAAAGACAACCACAACCGTTTGAGACCTCGATTCGCCTTATTTCATCGGCAAAAAAATATCTCCTTCAAAATCAAAATCAAATTTTCGCTCCACCCAAAACACACGCGCGCGCGCGCGCGCACACGCACACACACACACACACACGCACACACACGCACACACACACACACGCACACACGCACATATATATATATATATATTTGAATATTTTTCGAAGCCCATCGACATCGTAATATTTTTCTGCGAGCGATAAGCTTGATCCTCGTGAATCCCCGATCTGGAAGAGGCGACTGGAGGCTCGGCGCGTACGTTAGCGGGTTAGAGATAAGGAGAATGAGAATCGTCTCTACCGATTCGTGAGCGAGACGAAGAAACGCGGTGAGAATGAAACAAAAAACAAAAAATATATATATATGTATATACAATATATATGTATATATACGCGCGCGCGCGCGCGCGCGCGTGTGTGTGTGTGTGTGTGTGTGTGTGTGTGTGTGTGTGTGTGTGTGTGTGTGTGTGTGTGTGTGTGTGTGTGTTGGTGGTGCGCCCGTTGGTTGCGGTGTGGAAGCTGACGCAGATAGAGAGAGAAAAATATTGAGAGAGAGAGAGAGAGAGAGAGAGAGAGAGAGAGAGAGAGAGAGAGAGAGAGGGATAGAGACTAGCCCGACTCTCTCGCGGTCGTCGTACCCTCGACTCGTAACATTCCTTTCGCCTCCACGACTCGCCAGCTCTCTGCCACACTCGCCTCGTTGTACTATATACTAACGTGATATACTATACCGCCTCTCTTTCTCTCCCTCGCTCTCGAACGAACGAGAACGAAATAAACATCTCTCTCTCTCTCTCTCTCTCTCTCTCTCTCTCTCTCTCGCGCTATTTTGCTTCTCGCTCTGAGTCGCTACTCTGTTGCTCTCCTCGTCGGAAGCGCACCGTCGTCGCGGGTCCAAGAGAGAGTCGCCTGCGTTGCCAAACCTGCAACAACAACATTACCAACCCCTCTGTCTAGCGTCATCTACAGGCAGCGCGAGGCTATTTTTTTTTTCCTTTTTCTTTCTTTTTCCAACGCTCACGCGACTACCGTGGTAACTGTGTCAGGCCTCCGGGCTCGCGGGAATCTCGGATCGATGCTACGAATTTTTAATTCTTAATCTTTCGCTTTGCGGTTCGCAGACGTCGATCGTGTCGAAAGGCGAGATCGATATTTTTTGTAATTAATTTTCGGACTCCTGTCGTGATGTGTATAAAAAAAAAGTACATACAAAAAGATAAAATTCATGAAACTGGCCAATTGTGTGTGTGTGTGAGCGTGAATTGAAATTTGAAGAATATTTTGAGGGGAAAGAAAACGTCTTGGGAGGATTGTTGTTTGAGACTGGAGAGCGACACGAGTTTTTGCTTTGATTTCTCTTCGTCGGGGAGGATTTTTTTTTTTTTATTATATTGCCTCTGGCCTGGGAGGATTTTTTTCTTCGCTTGGCTGATTTGCAGCGGAATTGATATGGCGGAATGTAAGCAACATTTATGACGACGTGGCACGACGATACAGTGAACGGTGCAAAAGTTATTAGGTGGGGATGCTTATTAATTATCCGGGGTCCATCGAAACCACGTGTGGTGCGATGGTTAAATAATAATAATAATAATAATAATAATAATCAGAAGGACTCAACATTTAATACAGAAATATTTTTTTGAATAGTGTTAATACGAAAGGTAGCAAATTATTATTAAAAACCATCGATAATTCGTGGAGCAAAAATGAGGAATACCATTAATATATTAACGAATATATGCAAACACACATTACAACTCATATTGTAAACGACAAAAATTTGAACGATCAAAATGCAGATATCGATATGTTAATTGGAAACGTTGTTGCGACGATGAATTATTTCAATAGACAGAAATTACGAAAACTATCGATGTTGAAATTAACGTAAATTGCGAATAGAACGATAAAATAATAATAATAATAATAATAATAATAATAATAATAATAATAATAATCAGAACGATTCTATTTGATACAGAACTATTTTTTGTAATACTATCAATACAAAAGGTAGCAAGTTATTATTAAAAACCATCGATATTTCGTGGAAAAAAAATTATGAAAACCATTAACATGTTAATGAAATGTAAACGATCAATTTTTTTTTTTTTTTGTAATCGATGAAAATTACGATGAAAATTAAAACATCCATATTGCAATTGAAAAAAACGTAAAAATAGGACAGAATAATTTCGATAGACAGAGATTACGAGATTGTCGACGTTTTGATTACGGTAAATTGGGAATAATACGATGAAAAAAAAATAAATAAATAAATTTCACAAGTTCGACTGTTAATATAGTCTTGTCCTATTCGGATGTTCGGGACCGCAGACGATGGGCAATGGCGTTGGATGTGCGTGCCGACGATCGAATTTAAACGATCAATTGTTTTGTGTTGACAAAAAAAAGAAAATGTAAATAAATCCATTTTATGGGTATATTTATTGTCATATGTATCTGATGGTATATTAAGAATTTATGAAAACGAATTTTCACTGTATATCCAAATTCAAATTCTATTTTAAGGTAGTCCTTGCGAATAGTGTTCACTTCACTTAAGTTTCAGAGAAATGAGAGGGATTTGTAGACACTTTTCGATCGTATAAAATTCTGAAAAAAATCAAGTGTACTTAAATATGCCGAAAGGATTAATTTTGCATAATAATAATTCTAAAATGTTATCAACAAATTGATGAAAAATAAAATTGTTCAACGAATATCCCGGGAACCTAACCTTTTTTTTTTTTTTTAATGAAAATTGTTCGTTCATATTTCTGAATACGTATGAATTTTTTCAGATTTTTAAATTCACCTTGAATTTTCTGTTTTTCTACGCGTTTTTCCCATACAAAGAAAAAAAAATCAAAGTGAACTTAAAAATCTGAAAAAATTCATACGTATTCAAAAAAATGAACAAATAATTTTCATTCGAAAAAAAAAACGTTAGGCTTCCGAGATATTTGGTGAACAATTTTATTTTCCACCAATTTGCCAATAACATTTTGGAATTATTATTACGCAAAATTAATCTTTTCGGCACCTTTAATATGCTTGATTTTTTTTTTCAGATTTTTATATAATCCAGAAGTGTTTGCGATTTGCTCTTATTTCTCTGAAACTTATGCGAAGTGAATGCCATTCGCAAGGACTACCTTAATGTTATCATTAATAATTTTATATGCCTCGTGTTTTCGATTCACAATGTGAGATTTTGTAAAGGACTTTCTCCGTCAATAAAATCAAATCAAATCAAATCAAAAACAAAAAAGAAAAAAAAAACACGACTGAATAATTTCAATTGACACAAAAATCACGAAACTATCGACGTTTCGATTACGGTAAATCGGGAATAAAATTGCGGTAAATTAGGACGAAGAAAATTAAAAAAAAAATTCCAAAGTTCGAGTGTTAGCATAGCCGTGTCCGATTCGGATGTACGGGAGCGCAGACGATGGGCAATGGCGTTGGAGGTGCGTGCCGGCGATCGAGCCGGTCCTCACCGTGGTTCTCCCGCTCGTTTACCTCTCGGGGTCTCTCGTGGCGCGTTGTGGCGCGCGTCCTTCCCACGAGCGCGCACCCCGACGCACCGTATAGAATCCCTCTATCTACGCCGTCGCGATGTACCGTCGTTGCGAGCGCGGCGGGTCCGGAGACGAGGGACTCGTGCATCGATACACATCTTCTCTCTCTCTCGCTCTCCGTCTCTCTCTCTCTCTTCCCCTGCCCTTCCCCCTCCTGCAGCCCCTCGCGCTGTGCTTCTCCTCTCCTCTCGCGGCGACCCGCGTGACCGTTCCGACGCACGCCCGATCTCTCGCTCCGTCCCTCGCGTTCGGCCGAGGCGCACATGCGCAAAGCTAATGTTTTGGGGCCCCCCTCTTTGTCGTCCCTATAACTCGCCGCAAAACCTCTGCGGCTTCACCTCCAATGCATCTAACCCTACTTGCTCACTGGCATTATAGATACACAATTACAAACGTGCAAGTTGCGAGTTTGCGAATACTCGTTATAAATTCCTTTATTTAAATTAATTAAGATAAGTTAAGTTTTTAATTCCTTTCTTTTTGTGGTCAGTTTGGTGAGGGTAAAAAAATTTTATTATTATTGATATATTGAAAATTTGGCTTTTATCTTCAATGCATTAAGCCTAGTTGGCAACTGGCATTCTAGGTACGCAACTAAAAACGTGCAGTCGGAGCTTCCTTTACGAATACTCGTTGTAAATTCTTTTTTTTTTTTTTTTATTATCAGTTTCGTGAGGGTAAAAATGAAAAATGCACTCAGCCTACTTGGCATTGTAGGTACGCAATTACAAACGTGCAGTTAGAGTTCCCTTTACGAATACTCGTTATAAATTTAATTTCTTTTTTTTTTGTGATCAGTTTGGTGAGGGTCAAAAAAAATATTATAATTATGGATATATTGAAATTTGGCTTTCATCTTGAATGCATTAAGCCTACTTGTTAACTGGCATTCTTGATACGCAGTTGCAAACGTGCAGTCAGAGCTTCCTTTACGAATACTCGCTGTAAATTCTTTTTTTTTTTTTTTTTTTTACGATCCGTTCGTGAGGGTAAAAATGAAAAATGCACTAAGCCTACTTGCTTAATGGCATTGTAGGTACGCAATTACAAACGTGCAGTTAGAGTTCCTTTTACGAATACTCGTTACAGATTTAATAGCTTTTTTTTTGTGATCAGTTTGGTGAGGGTAAAAAAAATGTTATAATTATGGATATATTGAAATTTGGCTTTCATCTTGAATGCATTAAGCCTACATGTTAACTGGCATCCTAGATATGCAGTTACAAACGTGCAGTTAGAGTTCCCTTTACGAATACTCATTATAAATGTAATTCGTTTTTGGTTTTTTTTTTTTTTTTTTTTAATGCTCAGTTTGGCGAAGGAAAAATTTTATAATTTTATAATTATTTGTGCGCAATAATTGTACTAAACTATATATTGAAACTTTGGCTTTTATTTCCAATGCACCAAGCCTACTTGCTTACTGGCATTCCCGATACGTAATTACAATAGTGCAGTTACCATTTACGAATCGCTCATTGTAAAAGACGTAAACAAAAAAAAAAAAAAGATTTTCTTTTCTATAATAATGATCAGTGACGGTGAAAGTTTTAAATATTATAATTTCGAATATATTGAAAATTTTGCTCGACAACAATTGAAAAGAAGATAGAAAATTTGTTCAAATTTATGTCGATTTGTCGAGCATCGACATTTCGGCTCTATTCGACGTACAACTTGTGACTCGAATCTCAAAACACGCCCTTTCGACTCGGTGGCGGGGGGGGGGGGGGGGGGGGGGTGGCCATCCGATGTTTGTACGCGTTTAGCAGATACGTCAAGTTAACGATATAGGGAGCACGAGGGAGAAATGACCGAGTGAGAGAGCCACGATATATCCTAGCGATAATCGTCACGCTCGAGAAGACGACTAATGAGCGGTCATACGCCCCGTGGACGCTCTAGTTTGTACGATTTGCAAACTCTACTGTAACACTCGTTATCGGACCCCCGAATCGTCGACGTGCATCGTTTTCACGCTTTTCGATTCTCCACCTCACGACACTTTTTTTTTTAGTACAAGTTCGATTCCCCCACCCCCCCCCCCCCCCCCCCCACATCTTATTTAAGAACTTCCAAAAGTCTTTCGGTGATCTATGAAGCCGATGTTATTTTAAACAATTCATTTGTTCAATTGTTAATGTTTTTCGAGTCATTGCAACACGTAATGCTTAGGAATATAATAAATAAAGATTTTTTTTATTGTCGAGCCAGCTTCGATTTATTTCGACGATTTACGAAATACATAAAAACATTGTTATTCTACGAACAAACAATTTACATGAGCCATAACGAAGAAAACCAAAGATTCGCTTATAAATATGATTTGTAAGATTTTTTTTCTTTATAACATAATATTAAGCTGTATACACTGTAAAGATAAAATGTAAATTTAATGTAACGGAATTTGAGATTCGTTTGCACATAACTTACATCAATCGAGCATCAATGCCTTAATTTTTGTGGAATTCCAACGCACGTGTTCGAAATTTTAGAACCAGTTTATGTAAAAAAAATTCCAAAAAATTCCAACCGTTAATGATTTCGAAAACAAAATTTTCTCACATTATATTGTATATGTAACAATATAGTATTATTACTTCTGATATAATATAGTTTAATATTTATTGTTAATGATATATAAAATATATATAATTAACCGGGCCATCAGACAAATTGAAATCTATTGGGGGGGGGGGGGGGGGGGGGGATCGTTAACGGTCGACTAACGGGGTATTTATCGGTAGGCAGTAAACAGCGCGGAGATAAAATCCAGCGTCAATCGCCGAGAATAGTAGCACGTGCTTTGTCACTGACGGTTCCTTCGGCTCCGCCGTTCGCCCGTCGGCTTTAACGGGGGGGGCGTCCGGATGTGTGTGAAATCGTCGTATAAAGATTACGCGGAGCACTCGGTCGTGCCTCGGGTTTACAACTCCCCGCGACAGTATATACTCTCTCTCTCTCTCTCTCTCTCTCTCTCTCTCTCTCTCTCTCTCTCTCTCTATATCTATCTTTCTCTCTCGAGGGCACGAGGTGTCCCCCACGGTCATTACCGCCTCTTAACGGTCCTCGCTTATAAACACACGTCGACCCCGGCTCCCTTTCTTTCTTGCCAGTTACACCGGACTTTTTATCCGCCGCGATCCCTTCCATCGATTCTCTAACGTCTATTCAATTGCTCGTTAACTATATCGGCACTTCCAAACGTCTTGAAGATGCCAATTGTCAATAAACATTTATTTTATTTTATTTCTTGCCTTTTTTTTTTTTTTTTTTTTTTTTTTTTTTTTTTTTCAAATATGGCGAGAATAACATAACGCAACTTCGATGACCTTGAAATGTTAGCAGTAGAAATTTGGGATAAAAGAAACACTTTTATTTCACATATATTGATAGTGTTTTATGCAACGAAGGCGAATCCGGTAACAGTTTTTTTTTTTTTTAGTTTTTTTTTTTTTGTTGAATAGCGAGAGAAGAAAAATGTGCACCAAGGTTTCTGTTGCGATCGGGTTATTTCAAATCACTTTCCACTTGAGATTAACGAGAAATATAACTTTATGTCGTGATACGACGAGATCGTTTCGTTTTTTACACGCCTTGTTGAAACAATCGTCAAGAGATGATACGAAAACAAAGGAGGTTTGCGCGTCCACAGAGAGTTAGGAGCGCCTGAGATATCACCCGCGGTAAAAAAAAAAAAAAACAAATTGCTTCAACAGTTTCATAAGATTTGACTATCCCTCGAAATCTCGTTACGTGCCTCACCTTAATCGGTAAGTCAATAATTTTTGTTTTTTTTTTTTTTTTTCTTTTTACCGATGCAAAAAGAATTTCCGTAACACTATAGCGTTTCTCGAAACTCTGTTGCGTATGACCTTAATTCTGAACTCGACTGTTCCTCAAGAAAGTGAAGGAATTATTTTTTTTTATCCGCGGCAAAAAAAAAAAAAAAAAAATGTTCGGTCTGTCCACGAAACCAGAAGTCGTTTTATTTTTTATGGATCCTTTCTTTTTTCCGTCGCTAAGAGATGTTAATTTCGCCGCTCGAGAATCGACAGAACATTGACACTCGCCAGAAACGCACATGCTGGACACCTCTTCTCGACACTTGCAAAGCTATTTATATATATATATATATATATATATATATATATATATATATATATATATATATATATATATATATATATATATATATATATATATATACATGTACACATACATAAAAATAAAAATTCTATACTGCTCGTTCTTATAAAAAGAATTTCTTTGATGCAAAAAATTGTTCGATCGGTCTATGAAAACAAAAAATCGTTATTATATTTTATGATTTTTCTTTTGTTCTTTCGCTGCGACGCGAGAATCAAGCGGAGTGTTGACACTTGCAAAGCTACTTACGTATATAATATATATATATATATATTGCATATATTAACGGTTTTCAAAACTATTCTCTACTCAAACTTTTCTTCGGCTCGTCATATGCTTGTATGTGTTGCTTGGTCCTTAGGGGATTAATCCCAGGACGCAATAAACCATTTATCTATCTATAAATACATATAAACACATATACACGTACACATATATAAAAATACCCCATACTGCTCTGACCCATACACTGAGAAAAAAAAAAAAATCGATCGACTCAACAAAAATGAGCTTTTACGGGCGGCGAGACAAATTTTTCGTTGATCGAACAAAATAATTGTCGTGTTAAATAAAGAAACATTAGATTCAACCGGTCTGTTGGTTCAATCAACGAGGTACTCTTTTTGGATCACCCAAACATTTATTTCGCCACCCGTAAGCGCACATTTTTTTGACTCAATTGATCTTTTTTTTTCTCTGTGTATGATTAATTTATTTCATGCAAAAAAAAAAATGTTCAAACGGTCTACGAAATCAAAAAATCGTTTTTGTAATTTTATCATTTATTTTATTTTTTTTTCGTTCTTTCGCTACGACACGTTAATCGTGCCGGTCGAAAATCAAGCAGAGCGTTGACACGTGCCAGAACCCGCACATGCTTCACACATCTTCTTTTATACACTTGCTAACCTACTTGTACATATACATATACATATAGCATATACATTCATATATATCGAAATCCTGCACTGCTCGGATCTAAATAAATAACCATTTGTCAAATTTATACATATCTATATATCTATATATCTACATATCTACATATCTATATATCTATATATCTATATATCTATGTATCTATATATCTATATATCTATATATCTATATATCTATATATCTATATATCTATATATCTATATATCTATATATCTATATATCTATATATCTATATATCTATATATCTATATATCCATATATCCATATATCCATATATCCATATGTCTATATGTCTATATGTCTATATGTCTATATGTCTATATATCTATATCTATATCTATATGTATGTGACTGCCCCCGTGGCGACGTCACGGACTGCATCCATCTACTTGTCTACATACCTCTACGTGGTCGACGTGGTCGAAGGAGAAGGAATAGCGACAGCCGGCAGCAGAAGCAGCAGCAGCGGCACGCGGACGGCCTTGCACGTCGGTTCGCGCTCGCGCGCTCGTATTGATCAGCGTAGGGGGAGGGCAAAGAGAGAGAGAGAGAGAGAGAGAGGGAGAGAGAGAGAGAGAGAGAGAGAGAGAGAGAGAGAGCGAGATGGGCAGACATATAGAGAGAGAGAAAGCGAGTTTGACGTCGAAGAGAAAGATAAAGTGAGAAAGAGTGAGAGGCGACGAAAGCAGCGACTGGAGAGGGGGAGGGGGTAGAGCTACACAGCTTTCTCACTCTCGGTCCTTTCCTTCCTTCCTTTTCTCCGTGTTGCCCCCTTTCATACACAAAACTCACGCGCAGCCTGCGAACGGTCATTGATAGGCGCGCGCGCGCGCTTCTCCGAATAGGGACGCAAGCGCGCGCTCTCCCGACGCCCCCGCGATCGCAATCTGCGTGTCGACTATATAGACGTATATATCCATATATATGTATGTTACGTGGATCGACCATCGCAATGGACTAATAATAATAATAACAACACTGTTTTATTGATTGGTTGGATCGATTGATTAATTGGCTTGATTTATCGACGAACAATAAAGTTGTATTATCAATTCTCCCTAAATAATAATAATAACATTTCATAGAAATGTTATTATTAATATAATATAATATTGTTAATAATAATATTTAATAATTCTATGAAATAATAAAAACATTGATTTATGGATTCATTCGATTGATTGATTAATTCGCTTTTTTTTTTGTTAACAGACGGACCTCTGCGGCATCAAATGGAGGAAGCTCGTGTGGGGCGAAGTAGCCGGGGGCTTTGGGGGTACCCCCCTTGAGGACCCAGTACTGTCGAGCTTTTCGCGTTGTCTAGCCGGCGACATACTCTGCGTGTGGCGTCGTGTAGCGGCCGCGCCGCCCTCCGGTGGTTCCGGTCCCGGCGGCGGTGGAATCTTCGACCTGGGCATCGCACCCTCGCCGGCACCGCCTCCCCTCTCCCTGACCGCGGCGAAGGAACTCTGGATCTTCTGGTACGGCGAGGAACCCGATCTGTCGGGCCTCGTCTCACCGGAACTCATCACTTGCGGTAAAAGATACCTTTTTCTTTTCATTTATTTTTTAGGTCTATTTTTATTATAAAAAAAAAAAAAAAAAAATTATTCTTATTTAACGTTATTTAACGATCTCTCTTCCCCAGATGAGTCACGTGCGCCCGAGCGCACCGGCAGCAGCGAGCATTAGGAGCTTCCAATTTTTAACTCGCAACCCCGCTCAATCGCGATACCGTCTCGACGAACATTTCCTCGATTTCCTTGGAGTCCTCGATGGCTTTTCGGTGGAGGCTTGACATTTTTTTTTTACATTGAGCCTTGCAATATTTTCGGTGGATCCTTGAAGATTTTTTCGTGGATCCTTGACATTTTTACCGTCAAGCCCTGAATTTTTTTCCCGTGGATCCTTGAAGATTTTTTCGATGAATCCTTGAAATTTTTCCATGGATCCTTGAAATTTATTCCGTGGATCCTTAATATTTATTCCGTGGATCCTTCAAATTTTTTCCATGGATCCTTGAAACTTATTCCGTGGATCTTTCAAATGTATTTCTAGAATCTTTGATATTTTTTTCCATGGATTCTTAAAATTTTTTCCATGTAACCTTGACATTTTTTCGATGGATCCTTCAAATGTTGCTTATTCAGAAAAATCTCGCTTCCGTATAATGGAACACCGATCTTCGTTTCGTCCTTGAAAATTCTCGAGCCTGTCCTTGAAAGCTCCTTGAATATGTCGCAGCGACACTTAGATCCTTGTGTATCGATTTCCTCGAATAAAAACGAATAACAACAATTTATACCAACGTACCGAATTCGTTCGCACAAAAGCGTCTTCGTCCGTTCGCATAAAAGGGTTAAAAAAAAAATTACGATCCATTCGCATTTCTGTAATTGGCAATTAATTAATATTTTTCTTCTTTTTTTTTTCATTTTTCCTGTCCAACCGTTACCGGTGTTTTGGTGGCGTCGAAGAGGAACTCGTCGGGGTCGGTGAACCGTGACCGCGCTCGCTCGGAACGCCGCGTTGCAACTTTGCGCCCGCCCGGTGCCTTCGCGCAGAGAACACAGCAGCAGCAGCAGCAATAGTGTGCTCTCCGTTACCGCAACCGTGTTTTCACCACCGATTGCGCAACTCCGAATCGTCGCCGGTGTCGATGAGCGATGCCGTTGCGATGCTGTTGCTTCCTCGCAATTAATTTCTTTTTTTTTCCTCGTTCTTTATTTTCCTCGTTTGCTTCTTTTTTTTTTTTTTTTTTTTAAGTAAACCGTAAAGTGACTCGACGGGCCGTTTTTCGCGAAGCCGATACGGCGCTTTTACGACGTCGTGCGTGTGTTCGACGCTCGACACGCGCCGCGATAATAAACTCATTCATCGAACTCGAGCTGGCCGCTCGACTGATACCGGAAACTATAAACAACCGTCCTTCCAACGCGGCTCGTTTGCTCGAACGGTTACTCGCGATTCATTCAAAATTTTAAGTTTATATTTGTTTAAATATTGGCCGAAATTTATGGAAGTTTTAGACAAAATTTGTATAAATTTTATCCGAAATTTGTATAAATTTTATCCGAAATTTGTATAAATTTTATCCGAAATTTGTATAAATTTTATCCGAAATTTGTATAAATTTTATCCGAAATTTGTATAAATTTTATTCAAAATTTATAGAAATTTTACAAAAAATATAAAAAGACTAATTGCGATTACACGTTTGTACAAAGATTTGTGGAAAAATGTATACAAAGTTTATAAAAAGTTTGGACGAAATTAAGTGTGCACCGGTGTCAGCTCCGCTCTGGATAGTCGAGCCTCGGTGGCACTCGTGTTGCAAGCGACGAGGCAAAGTGAGAGCGCCGCGTATAGTTGTAACGGTGAATCGGCGCTCGAAAACTTTTCCGCACCGTGAGAGACACTCGGCGGCGTATACTACGTGGCAGCGTGTTTTCAGCCGAGGGGAAAGCACCGCTCGAATCGGAGCGAGAACAACGTTTGAATGACGCGCTAAAATCAAGAAACACGGCACTGTCTCGATCGTAAAATAAAAATAAATAAAACTATCGAACGAAATTTCGCCCGGAAGTCGAAAACTTTGTGAAAAATAATATAATTCGTTTATAACAATTCGAAAAACAAAAATCTCACCGTCCAAATAGATTTTTCTATATCGATCTTGAACCCGCAAAAATAATATTAAAGTCTACAATTTTATCGATCCGATATTTTAAATATTTCAATGTAAATGATTTTCCTCGAGAAGTTATACAAATTTCTATATATTCAGCATCGCAAAATTGAACCCTGCAGAGTTTGTCCGACGATAACGAATTATTATTTTACTATCGCGACAGTTGACGACCACACGTAAAAAAAAAAATAATTATCGTTCAATTTTTTAATCAATCCAATAATCTTTAATATTTCGATACAACTTATTTTTCCCGAGAAGAATTTACAAAAAATGTCTGTACATTGTAGCATCGCAAAATTTAGCCGCACACATTTTGTCCAGCGCGAATATTAATTTTTTCATCGACGTGACAATCGACTACACACAAGAAATAATATTTTACTGTTCAATTTTAGATCAATCCAATATTTCGATACCAATTATTTACCCGAGAAAGAATTTATAAAAAAAAGTCCATGCATTTAGCATCCTAAAATTTAATCCCCCATATTCATGGAATACGAATAACATTAACGTTTAACATTTATCGTCCAATTTCAAATCCAGCAGTTTCAATATTTCGATGCAAAATTATTTTCCCCGAGAAATGTTAAAAAATCTCCATTAATTTGTCATCGCAAAAATTTATCGCCACACATTTTCTCCAGGAATTTTTATCTTTTGTCATCGCGATAGTTAACACGTAAGAAAAAAAATGTATCGTCCGGCGAATATTGTTGTTAAATCGGTGGCGATGCACGAAGTCGGATGAACTATCGCGCTAAGCCGAGTCTGGTTGTTTATCGATCGAGAGAACACGTGTCCCGGTCGGCCAGTGGTTCTCGCGCGCGCTCTCCCAGACGTCACCGGAAAATCCGTGCGCCGGCGTCCGCGGATGACGTCTCTTTCGCGCTCCCCGCCCGCACCACCCTCCTCTTCCGTTTCGCCGACCCGCCGCAGTGACGAGTTAGCATGCCGTCTCCACCCCGAAAAACGTAACGCGCGAGCGGACTCGATGCTCCCCCCCCCCTCTCCCCACCGTCCCGACCGCATCGGGAGGATCCATATTTTCCCCCGAGAAGGATAAAACGGCCGAGCGAACCGGGCCGAGGAGAGACTTTCACCGTAACACGGAATATTCGTAGAGCCGTCGGTCGTTCTATCGCTTTTACCGAGGCAGGAACTTGTCCCACGCCGCGTTGGCTTGTCCTCTTTATGCAGATTTCCCCACATCCGTATATGTCCCTCTATCTATCGTTTCATTCGCACCTTCGCCCTCCCACTTGCCTTCGCGATAAAGGAGTCATCGATTGCTAAACCTGCGGACCCACGTTGAGCCAATCATTCTTGCGTTAATTTGCCCGGGAAATCTTCTTTTTTTTTTTTTTTTTTTTTAATAGAGTTAAATATGTATGTAAATACATTTAAATTAATTATTAATGTAATAGTACAATACTTATATTAATCATTTTGTATAAATTCTTACTTCACGTTTCTCTTCGAAGTGGAAATTTGAGCGAAATTATCCGCGACAATGTCACTAAACATTAAAAAATACTAGACAAATTTTTTAAGTAAATTGTACTCGTCTGGAAATATTAAGGTAGTCCTTGCGAAATAAGAGGAAATTGCAAACACTTCTCGATGGTATAAATTTCTGAAAAAAATTAAGCATACTAAACCCTAAGGACCCACGTTGAGCCAATCATTCTTGTATTCCGGAAAATATTTTTTTTTAATACAGTTAAATATGAACTGACCGGTTAAAAATGAAGTATCGATCAGAAACTAAAGACTGTCACAGAAAAATGTTAAATGTAAAAGTAAATGAATAGTTTCATATGCAATGAGCATCCAATAAATAAATATTATTGTTATTATTATTATTATTATTATTATTTTTTTGTATGTAAATACATTTAAATTAATTATTAATGTAATAATATAATATTTATATCAATAATTTTATATGAATTCTTATTTCGGAATTCTCTTCAAAGCGTAAATTCGAGTGAAATTATAGGCGAGAATGTTTCCTAAAAATTGAAAAATACAAATCGAATTTTTGTAACAAATTGCATTGGCTAAATATATATATTTTTTTATTTACAGAGAGCGAACAAGGTTCCTGGGAGAGTGGTCTTTCGTACGAGTGCCGATCGCTTCTGTTCAAGGCGCTTCACAATCTGATCGAGCGTTGCCTGCTGTCCCGTGATTTCGTTCGTCTCGGCAAGTGGTTCGTTCAGCCCTACGATGGCTTCGAGAAACATCGATGCCGCAGGTAAACGCGCGCACGCCGAAACTCTCCGCCCGAAATATTTTATCGCCGGCGATCGATTGTCATCGTCGCGTGCGGTGATCTCTAATGCTAATTATGTCGTTCATTAAAAATTTCGCAGCAGCCACCTGTCCTTCTCGTTCGCTTTCTTCGTGCACGGCGAGAGCACTGTTTGCGCGAGCGTCGACGTCAGGCAACATCCGGCCGTGCGGCATCTCACCAGGACGTGTCTGCAACGGGCACAGACCACCCAGTCTGGCGTCAAGGGTAATTTTTTTTGCCTTTTATTCCACGAAAAGTCATTCGCGAAAAAATTAATTAATAAAATTCGTCGCGATTGGTTTGTCGACCGTCGAACGGCTCGAGAGTTTTGAATATTTCCGAGTATGAGAAGAAAAAAAGATTCAAAGAGATTTTTTGTTTTGTTTTACATATCCATGTTGCGATAATAATGAATCGACTATGAACTGAATGACCAAATAATTTCCTATTTTGTGTGTGTGTATATATATATATATATATATATGGAAATAATGTAAAAGTTAAAAAATAATGTTTATCACAATTTAGCCGTAATCGGTTATTCGATCGTTGATCGCTCGTGCAGATCTCGAGTTTCGAAAATTTCCAATCAGAAAAAAAGAAATCAAAATTAAAAGAGAAGTTTTTCTTGCCTCGCGTTCATCTGGAGATTATAATGAATCACCAACGAACTGAATTACCAACCAATTTCTTATTTCACATATACCTAAAAATCAGAGCTGAGCAGAACTTAAAGTACATGAGTACTTATTTGGTACTTAAAGTACGTACTTAAAGTATCAAAGTACTTTTCGGTGCTTTGAGTACTATTACTGAGTACTAAGACCAAAGTACTTGTACACATCTCTTTCACCTCTTTCGCAATGTAAAAAAAAAGTCAGTCTCATAAAATTATTTTACTTCCAGCCCAATATTTTCCATTTAAATCCCAAAAATACGATTTTTGATGCCTAAAATGGAGACCTTTCTCACTTTCGGCCACTGTACTAGATCCATACGTCCCAGATTTAGTTGTTATACATCCAGTCGACCTCCACTCAGTTCCCCAAGGTTCAGTCGTTGTAGTCCAGTCGATCAGTCTGTTACCAAGGATTGGAAACGAAGAGTTTAGACGTTTTGAAAAAATGGGCCGTTTGATTTGAAAATTCCTCTCTAAATTTCGTACTCGTAGAACTCTGCCCCTTCCGGTTAAGAAGAAAAAGTACTTTAAGTATGGAAATTACTTTGTACTTAAAGTACTTTCGGTACTTAGTACTCAGTACTCAGTACTTTAAGTACTTTTCGTTACTTTGCCCAGCTCTGCTAAAAATAGTATAACGAAAATGAGTAAATAACATTTATCGCAATCTCCCAGCTCTCGAGTTTTCAGAATTTCCCAGAATCAGAAGATAAAAAAATCAAAATTAAAAAAGAAAATGATTTTTTTTTTTTCGACATTTCCATCTGAAGCAGATAATAAATCGACAACGAACCGAATGACCAACAAATCCCCTATTTTCCATTAATGTAGAAAAATAGTGTTGCAAAAATAAAATAAATTGTCTGCTTGCAGTGATCCTGGCACCGTACGGACTGGCGGGAACTCTGACCGGTCAGGTCGGCAGGGTCGACAGTCAGCTTCTCGAGGAGTGGAAGCACTTTTATCCTATAAATGGCACGAGTATGGAGAGCGGTTTGCCGCCGCTCGTCGAGGTCCTCGTCGGCGGCGTTCGGATGCGTTATCCGTCGTGCTACGTCCTCGTCACGGACATGGACGACGTACCGTCCGACGCGCCGCTGTCGCCCCCGAACAGTCCTGCGAGCTACGAACACCCGAACTCCACGCAGCGGGACTTGAAAGCCGCGACCGAACTGCCGGAACGCGTATGGGCCGAGTGCTCGCTCGGCTCGCCAATATCCTCCGTCGCTTCCAAGACCACCACGGAATCTTCCTCGTCGGTCGAACTCGGCACATGGACATTCGTCGACTCTACACAAAAGTCTTCCTGCCGCTGCTCCAAGTGAGTATCGAGGAGCTCGAACAGCGCTCCGCTCATTATTTGACCATCTAGAGAACAAAAAAAAAAAGAAAAAAGTTAATTAAGGAATCTTCGACTGTCGAGCCACAATTTGTCAGTCGTGAGTACAAACTTCAGTTCGAACTTGATGTCGGCACTTAAGTGTAAACTTGACTTCCTACTTAAGTTTGATCTCAGGTTTCGACGTAATCTTTTTGCCTTCGATTAAGCCTAAACTGCAGTTGCAAATTCCAATGTCGTGTATATTTTTTTACCATTTTTTTTTCGTTCTGCATGCTAGGCCGGCTACGCGTCGGAGATGGACAATAAATAAATTTTCTACAAAATGTAGCATTAAAAAAAGAAAACCGTACTACGAAGCAAACCGCGACAACCAACTATTTTTTTTCCATCTCCGTCACGAGTAGTATGCAAAGAAAAGCGACAAAAAAAATCAAAAAAGTACAATGGGAAAGAAAGTTGTCTCGCAATTACGGTAGATTTTTTAAAAATGGCTGCTGCAATGTGTGCATGTACAAAGAAAAAAATGTTTAAGTGGACTATAGACAGTGGCTCGAATGCAGCGAATTAAAATTCGGCAATTATCTTGTATCTCCGTGCGACGCGATGTCTCCGAGCTAGGTTGCCTTATTTTTTCTTTTCTTTTTTTTTTTTTTCAATTCACTCATACGTTATTCCCGAATATTCACGAGTGTTTCTCGAAAGCAAATGTCGTTACTCTTACCGTGTGACTATACTGTGTGTAATGTGAGAAAGCAAAAAAAAAAAAAATGAAACGAGAGATAGATCGGAAAAAAAACAAAAAAAAATAGAGTTAGCAAAGAAACCGAGAGGATGTTAAACGCAACGTTTACAGGTGCACGACCCCCGGGGGTTGGAAAGGCCTCACCTCCTCTCAAGTTCAGAGGGAGAGGCTTGACAAAGGACGGAGGGTCGTGCCTTTTCATCGACGTTCTACCACCCAGTGGGATGCGTCTAGCCTCTCTGTCCCTGCCAATGCCCCAAGGTGGGTAATATCTGCCTACCCAATCCGTTCCTCACCCAAACGCATCATTAATTCATTCGTCGTAAAAAAAATACAAAAAAAAAATAACTCACATTTCTTCAGAGATCGTTGAAACATTAACGTCACCGTTGATTAACTTATCTAACTCGGCTCTCGGTTTCCGGTATAGCAAAATAAATATTAAAAAAACGTAACATTTTTTTTATCTTTTCAAAATCAAATTCGCACACGAATAATCCTCATTCACATCGAATCACGCTTACCGTCCGTAAATTTTCGAACTTCAGTTTTGTCGGAAGGTTTGGCTCGCATGAATTCTCTACCGTCTTACTTATCTCTCACATCGTCTGTGTGTATCACACGTGCATGTCTCTCTCTATCTTTCCTTCGCTCGTTTAACCGAATCGACGACTAGTTGTAGCGCAGAGCGTCGAATAGACAATCGTATTGGAGTTCGAATATCCTAATCAAACGGCTCAAAAAATATGATTCGAAGGCATAAAAAACTATGAACGATAATTGCTCGCTGACACAACTACAAAAAAAATTGACTAAATAAAATTTGTAAGAAATTGAATTTACTGGTTTGGAAGTTTTAATGCAAAGTGATATATTAAATTTCATGTGCAATTGCGATGAAAAATTAATGTTCAGTGTCTTAAAAACATTGGAAATACTTTGCTTTTAATCATTTACTTTAAATTCAGTGAATAACTATATTAATTTTTCATCACAATTGTACATTAAATTTAATGTAAGAATTTCTCCATAAAAACTTCCGGACCGGTGAATTGGAATTACCATTTTTTTGCAGTGGCACTGTAATAAAAAATCTGTATGAAATTTAATGTACCAATACTGGAAGTTTTCATGCGCAACTGGTACATCGAATTTAATGTCCAATTGTGATGAAAAATTAGTATTCAGTGTATTAAAAACATCAGAAATACTTAATTTTTAATAATTTACTTTAACTTCAATGAAAAACTATAATAATTCTTCATCGCAATAGTCCATTAAATTTAATGCGCCACTCCGCACAAAAACTTCCAGTCCGTTGCATTGAATCTACAATTTCTATTACAGCCCATAAAAAATTCCGCGAAAGATATTCCATACAATAAATTTCTCTTCAAGTGCTGATTTATTGCCTATTTGAATGACAAATACGATTTTTAATGTGCTGCGTGACTAACAAGCTTCCGTTTTCGCAATCTCCTATTTCTTCAAATAATAAAGAAAAATAGCCGATGCAACGAAGTCCGATAGTAAATAAGAAAAAAAACGAACTAATGAAAAAAATCTGCAACTAGATCGAGCGTAAACAGAACGGATGGAGCTCCAAGCACGCCACCGGGTGGTCCGCCCTCTTACTCGAGGGGTCCGCCGACCGGAGGCGACTGTCCTCCAGTGCCGTCGGTCGGTTCGCCGAGTTCGCCAGCACCGTCGCCTCTTCCAACGCCCCATTCCGAGCCGGCGTCGGTGCCGCCGGCCGACCCGACGATGCCGACGTTGAGCCCGCAGCCACCGCCGAGTCATCCGAACACTGCCCCGCCGCTGACGCCGTCGCAGGGACCGAAGTCGACCGCCTCGTCGACGACGACGACGACGTGCAACAATCAAGTGCCCAGTCCGATGATGCCCGTGCCGACGCTCAAGCGGCCGATCCTCGCCTCGAGGGAGTACGAGGGAGCGTTGCTTGAGGACGAGAGACCGCTCTCGTGGCTGTACGACTACTCGACCCAAGAAGCTTGGCTGAACCACCCGGTGAAGCGTTTCAAGGGCTCGACGTCAGGCCCGACGAGCCTCCGGACGAACAATCTCTATCCACCGACGAGCTTGCAGATCGTGCACTCGCACGCGCCCAAGCTCGAGATCAAACAGGAACCAAACACCAACGCACCGGTGAGTGGCTCGCGCTTTGGTTTTTCCTAGTCTGCAACGCTCGATTTATCCTTAACCCTTCGCGTACGGGACGCTCGACGAGCACCGAGAATTTGCCGAGACGCAACCTTCGAACGATTCGAGTAACGAGTTGATGTGCAGAAAAGATCTGTAAAAATGGAGAGTGCCTTGAAGTGTGTTTTTTTTTACACTGAGAGAATGATCTAGTAAAAATTACCGATCATCTAAGAAAAATTACCATAGCGCGTAGTAGTAGGACGTCAGCGCGCCACCTATGGTAGAAAGTCTGAGATTATCCAAGAATTTTTACCATAATATCTAAGAAAAATTCTTATAAATCCGGTACTTCTTACCATAGGTGGCGCTTTACTGCTATGTGCTACGGTAATTTTTCTTAGATGATTGGTCATTTTTACTTGATCCTTCTCTCAGTGTACAAGACAGAAGAATAGTTATGTGCACGGCGAGAGCGTAGAAAGGGAGTTCTTGACTAGTGCGCTATTCACACGAGCCGGGACTCGTCTTCCTATGCCCATGCTATTCACATAATTTTTCTGAAAAAATTCACGATAATCACGCTTTTCGTTTTTGGGAAGAGTGCGCAGAGGGGCACTTTCTCGCACTAGTGTGAGAAAAAATACCACACTGCGTTTGTAGGCATGGGCAGTATTTTTCTCGCACGCTATATGAAAAAGTGCCTTTCTGCGCTAACTTCGCAGGGACGGAAAGCGGGATTTTACGTGAGTGCGTCAGGAAATTATGCATTACGATACTAGTGCGATAAAACTTATTTCTGACGAGTGCCGCAATCACGAGTTCCGAAAAAGTTTTTCGCACGAGTATCGTACAAAATTTTACTTCACGAGTTATGAAAATTGAAGTTTTTGTGGACGCGAGGCGTGCGTAAAACTGCAATTTTCGCGCCGAGTGTAAGAAAATTCATCACGATCGTCCGTTTCTGCGGTAAAAGAGGGCATGATCGTTTGCACTCGGCAAAAAGTCCCCCGTACTTGAAGGGTTAAAACTATCGTCGCCAGGCGCGTTTTTTTTTTTTCTTACAAACGTTACGTAGTGACGATTTTTTTGTTATAATTTAATTTTTTTACATATATTTTTTATTAATTCCTTTATTATTATGGGAGACGACGGAGAGCTGTCGAGGGACAAAGAGGGCTTTCATGAAGGTGATTTATTTGGAAGGGACATTTGCAATATTACGAGAGCGGTTTTTACCGACACACCGATCAGACGCGTTTTCTGCTTTTCGTCACCGGGCGAACGGTTTAGGGATTCGAGGAGGACGACGGGATTAAAAAAAAATAAGACTTGAATTTAAAAAAAGAAACCGAGAAACCGCGATTTTCCTGTTTAATTAATCGTCAGAAAGAAAGGGGAAAAAAAGAAAGAAAAATCCTGCGAACACAATTTGTTTTCCAATCAGGGCGATTGCATGGGTGGTAGAAGCGATCCGTACGAGTTCGATGCAGCGGGTGAGGAGAACAGCGTCGGTGTCGATGGTCTCAGGCGTCAAAGGGACGAGCCCCCAAAGCCGGGTTCATTGTTCACGAGCGAGGGACTTCAGGCTTCCTACAAGGATCTCGATCAAATTTTCGACAATTCCGATCCGGATACTTCCAGCGACGAGACGGTACGTAGACTCCGACTCCGTTCTTCTCACCTCATCATTAACCCACCCTGACGAACGTCTCGAGAGTTCAACCTTAAAAAAAAAAAAAAAAAAAAACAACTTATCAGAAACATCAAAAGCGCCACTAAAACACAGTGTAACATTTTTCTTTTTAAATCTCATTTACATTATATATAATATAATAATGCATTTATTAAGCATAAGTAATTAATTTCATTAATTTTGTTAAAAAATTAATTTGTTCGTTTTTTTATTCGTAATATATATATATCAATAATACTCGTATGCGATGATTTATGCTCGATGATCTGTAAATTAATTAACGAACGACCCTTTTATTTTCTATATTGAAACCAAAAAACAAAAAAAAACACCATCAGAATCTGCACCAGCTCCAAGTCCAGACGCCGCCCGGCTCGAACAAATCCGGCGGGCTCCACGAGGAGACCCGGCTGGACTGCATGAGCAAGCACAACAACCGTGGCGTCGGTGTTCTTCGTCCGGAGGAGCTCTCGAAGATGTTTCCAACGCCGCCGTCGTTGGAGCACAATCCGGTCGCCTCGCCCTGCCAGCTGAGCGACGCGCCGATGGACCAGATGGAATTGTTGGCGCCTCAGCGATCGATGCGCCACATGCCGGACATCTACCCGAACATGGGTTCGCCTCAGGAGGAGCTCATAGACGACTGGTCGTACGTCTTCAAGCCAGCCTCGATCTGCAAGCTCGTCGGTTCATCGAAGTACGCGCCGCTAACGAATTTGCCGAGTCAATCGCTGCCGGCGGTGACGCTGCCGGCCCACTGCGTGTACAGACCTTCCTGGCAGTGCAATCAGAGCTCGAGCGGCAGTGAGAAGGCCGCCGGCCAGACGTCGAGACCGGGCTCGGTCCAGCAGCAGTCCCAGGCTCAGTCGCAGTCGCAGTCCTTGACGGCGTCGCAGCAAGCTCCGGCGCAGCAAGCGCCGCAGCAGCCGCCGCAGGCTCCGCCGCCTCAGCAGCAGCAGCAGCAACAGCAGCAGCAGCAATCCGTCTGTCCGGCGAGTCCGGCGCCCCTCGGGGCTCCCTACAGAGCCGGGAGTCTCCCGGGGCGACCTCCGCCGCCTCCGTACGACCAACCGAGTCCCGCGACATCGACGACCTCGTCCTACCTTAACAAGAACCTCAACAGCATCGAGGCCGACACGCCGGGACCAGCCAGAGTGCCGGAGTCGAACTCCCTCGTCGTTAATATTCTCCTCGGCGACACGGCTCTGAATATCTTCAGGGACCACAACTTCGACAGCTGCAGCCTCTGCGTCTGCAACGCGGGACCGAAGGTCGTCGGGAACATCAAGGGCGCCGACGCTGGCGTTTATCTCGCTGGATCCTGGACCTCCGCGGGTGGGAACGCGCTCTTTCAGGAGGACGATCAGATCAGGTGCAGCTGCGGCTTCAGCGCCGTCGTCAACAGACGGCTGGCTCACAGGGCCGGCTTGTTCTACGAGGACGAGATGGAGATTACGGGGATAGCGGAGGATCCGGCGGACAAGAAGAAGGGCTCGCTCGTCGCCGTTGCCTGCGGCGGTGGGAAATGCCCCGACGGTCTCGACGTTATTCCATCGAGCGTTCTCGAGCTTCTGCGCGAACAGTGCCTGATCGTTCAGAGCTCGGCGAGCAGTCTATACAGGGCAGCGAGAATATACGCGAGCACCAAGAGCCAGACTACGCTCGTGCCGTCGCTGAACACCCTGGAGTTCAACGACGGAAACGAGGTCTCGATCGTGGCGCTCGATCAGGGGAAGATCGATGGAATACAGACGGACCGCGTCAATCGGGTCCTCGGCGTTCATCGGTGGGCTTTCCTGCGAGCGAGGGGACCGCAGTGCAGCGGCGATATCGTCAGGATGATGAGGGCACTTCAGCCACTGCTGCAGGAGGCCGTGCAGAAAAAATGCACGACGAGAATGTGGGAAGCTCCGTACACCGTCGCCGGGCCGCTCACCTGGAGACAGTTTCATCGACTAGCCGGCAGGGGAACCGACGATCGGTGCGAACCGCAACCGATTCCCGCTGTCGTGGTCGGCTACGACAGGGATTGGCTGTCGCTGTCGCCGTACGCGCTGAGCTACTGGGAGAAATTGTTGCTCGAACCATACGCCGGACAGAGGGACGTCGCCTACATCGTCGTCGCGCCGGACAGCGATTGCGTTATCAGCAAAGTCAAATCTTACTTCCGCGAATTGTCGACCACTTACGAGGTGAGAGAATTGATTTTTTTTTTTGGGAGATCGATTGGGAAACATAATAAAAATGATGATACCCAGAATTTGTTTTATTATCGATGCGCGACAGCGATGTTTCTTGCGATTGTTTATTTGCTCGGATAACTCGCATTGGATTGCTTTGTTTTCGGGTATCGATTGTCGATTAGGAAAAATAATATAAATTATGATACTCGGAATTTGTTTTATTATCGTTGCGCGACAGCGATTGTCGATTGGGAAAAATAATAAAAATTATGATACTCGGAATTTGTTTTATTATCGTTGCTGAACTGCGATGTTTTTTGTGGTTGTTTATTTGCTCGAATAACTCGCATTGGATTGTTTTATTTTCGGGTATCGATTGTCGATTGGGAAAAATAATAAAAATTAAGGTACTCGGAATTTTTGTATTATTCTTGCTGGACCGCGACGTTTCTTGGGATTATATATTTGCTCGAATAACTTTCATTGAATCGTTTTTTTCGCGTTTCGATTGTCGATTGGAAAAAATGATGTAAATAATAAAAATTATAATAATAAAATGATGTAAAAATAATTAAAATTAAGATACTCGGAACTTTTTTTTAAATTTTTGCCGGTCAGCGATGTTCGCTGAGATTGTTTATTCGATCGAATAACTTTCATTTTTTAAAATTAATTTGTATATTCATTTTTCTACAGATCTGTCGATTGGGAAGGCACACACCGATCGCGAAGGCTGTGAGAGATGGTATACTTCGAGTCGGCAAATCGGCGGTGCAGAAGGCTTCGAAGCAGCCGATAGACGAGTGGTTCAAGCTCCTCGGAGAGAATCAGATAGGCGAACTTTTGCGTCTTTACGCGCAGGTGTGCAATCATCGTCTGGCTCCGTACTTGACTCAGGTCATACAGGATCGGAGCTTTTTGGACCATGCCGATTCGCCGAGCAAACAGCCGTCATCGGTACCGTCGGCGGACTCGATGCCACCGACACCCGACGGCGTTACCATCAAAAACGAACCGATCGGTAAGCTCCGAAGCTGCGATTTTTGTCTGAATAATTGTGTTGTTTTTCGAAGATTTAAGTAAGCATTCACGGACGGAGCACTTTTTTTTGCGCATTTTTTTAATATAAAAATGACAATCGTTTTAACATGAAGGTTACAATTTTTTAACATAAAAATTATAATCTTTTTAGCATAAAGATTATAATTTTTTTTACATAAAAATTACAATTGTTTCAACATGAAGATTACAATTTTTTAACATAAAAATTATAATCTTTTTAGCATAAAGATTATATTTTTTTGCCATAAAAATGACAATCTTTTTAGCTTAAAAATTACAATCCATTTAACATCGACTACAATTTCCTCTTCTTTTTTTTTCATACGCAGACGGAGAAACGGCTCGCAGCGAGACACCGTCGTCGAACGCGACGCCGAACGCAAACTCAACGATGGGAAACACAACGCCACAGTCGTCATCGTCGGCTTCGTCGACGTCACCGACGTCGGCGAGCAATTCTGCGACGTCCGCGACGGGCACTACGACGAACAACGTCGGTCCCGACGAAGAAGAGGTCGAACCTCCCGCAGTCGTAGTTTACATGGTCGAACCTTTCTCCCTCGGCGGTGCCGAAGATCCCGATCGTCGGCGACTGGCTATCTTGGCACTGCTACGAGCTTATTCGGCTGCAGTTAGCAGTATGCCGGAAAATATTAGATCAAACATCAACGTCCAGGTACGAAGGAATTAGTGACGGGAAATCAATTATGGCAATCGACTTTTCGTTATCCCTAAGATTAAGTGAATTACACTTAGGGTCGAATTTTATTATATTAATTTAAACTTAAGATCACTCTTGACATCGAAGTTTGCCCCAAACTTCATTGCTTGCGTAAGGTTTATCTTCGGTTCGAACTTGAGTGTGAACCCCAATTCGATTGACGTTCGAGTTCGATCTACAATCAAATTTAGGTTCTGACGTAGGTTCGAACTTCAGATCAAACTTGAGCACGAAACAAAGAGGGCGACTTGATTTTCGATCTGAAGCCCGAACGTAAGATAGATCTTAAGCGCGCAATGAAATTCGTGCCAAACTTCGATCTCAAGGGCGATCTTAAGTTCAAACTAACATCTTAAAATTCGACCCTTGATCTAATTTACGTGGGATTTAGTGCAGATTAAATGAATTAGTTTCTTATGCTAAGAAAAAAAATATTAAAATTTGTAAATTACAGTTGATATCGTTGGAGAGCATAATGGAATTGGGACGCGCCCGTGAGAGGCGAAAGATTCAGGACGAGATGAGAGCATTGGCGTTGAACGTCTTCCTGCAGGGTAGACGACTTCTAAATCACAACTCGACCGTCAAGAGTCTCACGGGTTTCGGTACCGCCGCGGCAGCCGATTTATTTCTCAAGAGCAAAGACGTTAGTGTACTCAAAAAATTAATTGGATTTTTAAAATATGAAATCTGCACATTTGGTCATAAAAATAATGTTTTTTTATTCCTGATAGGATCGAAACAAAGCACCGTACAGACTGTACGCCCCGGCGTACGTTCTGGCGCCTCTGAGATCGAAGAGCGAGGCACCGGAGAGTTTCGGAATAGCCGGACCGGAGGAGTGCGCCGTGCTCTACCTGAGTTATTGCCTGAGCGAGGATCAGTCGCGTTTGCTAGCCGTAGCGACCGACGACAGAGGCGAGATATTCGAGACTGCTACGATAAACATCGACGTGCCGAACAGGAAACGAAGAAAACGCGCGTCGGCCCGTCGCGTTGGCTTGCAGAAACTTATGGATTTCATACTCGGCGTTATGTCGCAGGGTGTAAGTTTTTATTCAGAAATTTCAATGCAAAAACAAACCAAAAAAAGCTTGAAAATCGAGACTCACAAAGCTTTCTCATCTAATCTACTTTCGTGTACAAAGCTTCTATGAACAAGCATTTTTCGCGATCATTTGGTTTCCTCACAGAGGAAGTTTTGTCGTAAAAGAAAATAATCGAGTTTGAGAAATAAGGCTGTTTGAAAATAGAAAAAGATCACTAATTTTGGAAATATTCGATATAAAAATTCCCGATAAAAAATTATAGTTATTCGTCGTTTCGGGGCCATGTTTGATGTATTTTTTCACTGATCACGATCTACGACATATTTTACTCTTAGCTCAATATTTGATACGGAAACTCGTGTCAGAAACACTAAATTTTCGTAAAATGGAGTAAAATTTAAAAATAAATACTAATTTTTTCTAAAATTCAAAACAATTTAAAAAATTCAAAATCTCATAAAATCTAAACGGTTTCCTTTATTCGGACCAAATTAAATAAGGAGCATTGGTCGATTTTAGAACATTCTGAAGACGTTTTAGTTAAAATCTTGAAATCGATTACCTTCCTCAAACCAAAGCGGAGGAACCGCGAGGAAGCAAAAAAGAAAAGAACTTCGTACTAAAGAAATAATAATTTGTCCTCGAAGGTTCAACCATGGAGACTGGTCGTTGGTCGAGTGGGGCGCATCGGTCACGGTGAATTGAAAGGCTGGAGTTGGCTGCTGTCGCGGAAGGCTCTTCTGAAGGCTTCCAAGCATCTGAAGGAAATCTGCGGACAGTGCAGCCTGTTGTATCCATCGGCGGCTCCGTGCGTCCTCAGCGCTTGTCTCGTCTCCCTCGAGCCCGACTCGACGTTGCGACTCATGGCCGATCAATTCACGCCCGACGAGAGATTCAGCCAGGCTTCTGTGAATTGTCAACTCTCGACGCCCCAGGACGTAACGTGTACCCACATACTTGTCTTCCCTACTTCCGCAACTACACAGGTTTGTAAAAAAAAAAATTTTTAAATCAGCAAAAATGATTTCCAACCAAATATCTGGACGGAGGTGAGCGGAAAAGTCGTGATCGTAACAAGATTGTTTGTTTCACAGTCGTCGCAGACAGCTTTTCAGGAGCAGCATATTAACGGACCGGAGCTCGGCGATGAGGAGCTCTTCTCGGCTCTGAACGACGACATGGCCGAGGGCATGGAGGGCATGGGAGATTTCAACGAGATATTCAACTCCGCATGGCCCGAAGTCGGCGCTGGCGGTGGTCACAGCCCTGGTGGCAGTCCTCACCGTCCAGACGGCTCGCCGCTCGGCGGCGACGGCGGTGGATCGGGCATGGGCATGCACGACGGTCCTGGCAGTCCATTTCCGTGCAGCAATACACCAAGGGTGTGTATTTTATTCTTCCACAAAAAAAATTATAAAACGTGTAAAAAGAAAGTGGAAGCATCGAAGAGCGGAAGGTATGACATGGTTGCCACTGACCTGGAAAATTTGGAAAAGTCAGGAGATTTGTTGGGTGTTGGAAGATTCAGGGAAAACACATGTAGTTTGTTGGGCGTTAGAAAACTCAGTGAAAAGTCGTGGAATTTTTTTTTTTTTTAACCTTGGAAGTTTTTTGAATCTGATGTTTTTCGTTTAATTCTGTACTGCACGACATCTACATTTTTCGTTGCAGCAATCTTTGCGACTATATACAGCGTATTTATGACGATGTAGTGATATTATTTTCGTTGGGAACTTTTAATACTGTGAACTGAGTTTTAACTAAACGTAACTATATCAACAATCGTTATATATTATACTTTTCCCTATTGTTAATCGTGCTCTCGATTTGTTAACCCTGATCGGTAGACTGGAAAAATTACATTGTTGCTTCGGAAAACTGGGAAATGTCAGGAAATTCCCGTTGGAGAATTTCGTGGCAACCATGTATGAGAAATTCGATGTACAATTTAATGATTTTGTTTTTTCATGAAACGCTCGATGCAGGGCGCGGTGACGGACCAGGCGGAGGAGCTCGGAACTCTGCTGCAGCAGCCGCTTGCCCTGGGATATTTAGTGTCGACAGCTCCGACCGGACGAATGCCACCGTGGTTCTGGTCCGCCTGTCCACATCTCGAGGGCGTCTGCCCGGTGTTTCTCAAGAACGCTTTGCATCTCCACAGTCCGGCGATACAGCAGAACAGCGACGATCTACTTCAGCAACAAAGCGCACTAACGGCTCATCCATTGGACTCGCAATTTACTACCGATGTTCTGAGGTTTGTAACAAAAAAATGATTTTTTTTACACCTAAAGCGTAACAGCCTAAGTTGCACGGGTAAATTGCTCGTTCGGGAACGAAGCCAATCAGGCACGACCGGATAAGTTGGATTCTCCACTACCTGCCTTAGTATACTGCTGGTCATTGGTGTCAGGTTTTTCTATCCTGCTGGATATCTTAATGGATCCTTAACGACGTCTTAAGCTTTTCACTCTACCTTCTCGTACAAAAAGTTTGATCAGGGACGATTTGATAGGCAGGTAACAAAATCGAAGGAGTATTTCGATTCCCTGCCATGCAGGTTGTCGAACTAAGAGAAAAGGCAGAGCCAACTTATCCGGTAAAACTTACCTGGATGGAACTTACGCGCTTGTCTTCTGAGACACTTTGGCAAAAACTTTACACTGTACAGGAAAAATTAGTTTGAAAATTGAAGAACGGTATTGGAAGCTTTTTATCACATAAACTATTTCCGAAATTTCAAACACATGTGTGTTGCAATTTTTTATTTGTTAATGCCAATTTTTGTAAATGTCAGGAAAAAGATTTGTAATTTTAATATCTGGTATTTAATTTTCTAAAAAAAAAAAATACATTAATGTTCCAATAATGTAAGTAACGTAAACTTCAAGTTCCAATACAGTAAATTCACAATTTATTTTTAAAGTGTACGAAAATATAGCTCGTGGAACACACACGTGGTACAGTGACACGTGGCAATACACTGTAAAAAAAATTGTAAATTTAATGTTAAATTGTGATGAAGAATGAATGAATTCTTACAGTGAAATTAAAGTAAATTATTTGATTTAAAGTACTTTTGAGGTAAAAGTAAAGGATTTCTAAAAAAATTTATAATATACTGCACGTTAATTTTTCATCGAAATTGCACATTAAATTTCGTACGAATTTTTTTTATAGTGCAGTGAACCGAGCTGCGCGGTTTGTTCCGACTCAACGGGAAAAAAATAATAATATCTTTATATATTTTTTCTTCTTTCAATTCAGATACGTGCTGGAGGGATACAACGCCCTTTCCTGGCTCGCCGTGGACGCGAACACGAAGGATCGACTATCATGTCTGCCGGTACACGTACAAGCGCTGATGCAGCTGTACCACGCAGCGGCTGCCCTCGTCTGACCCACACCCTCTCCCCTTGTAGCGCAATGCGCCAATCTCTCTCACGCACTTATTATCGTAACGACACTCGGGGGCTTTGCGAGTGCAACTCTCATTCCACACGCCCGTCATATCTTTCGTCGGACGTACGACGAACGATGCGTAACGCGTCTGAAAGTATAAACAAAAAAGACGCGATCGCTATAAGTAACAAAACAAAAGAAAACCTCTCGATGTTAAAGAGAAAACAAAAAAGAAACACTTGTGTCTCCACGTGATTTTCGACCCTCCGAACGTAATCCAATGCGACCAAAAAAAAAAGCAACTCGTCGGCAAAGACTTGCCTCTGTTTTCATTCGAAAGCTCAACGAGAATCCGACGTTATTGTAAAGAAGCGAGCAAGGGAGAAAACGAGGCACTGTTATAAAAAAAAAAGTTTAAATCGAAAAAATATCAAAACGCTGATATAGACGATTGGAGATAAGTGAAGAGCGGAGGGCGGGAGAGTGAGAGAGAGTGTGTGCGGAGAGATCGAGAGAGGAGAGCGAGAAGTCTTTACTTTGCGTTAATTGCTTCTCGGAATTCGGTCTTAGATAGTTCAATTGAAGTGAAAAAAGAGAAAGAAAAAAGATAAAAATAACAAAAAAAAAAAAAGAAAATGCGAACAAAAAACGACGAATCAAGATCAAAGAATCTCTAGGAATGATTGCGTATCCAAATGTTTTTAATTATAAATTTGAACTTTGTACAAAGAAACTTTTACTTATTACCATCGACGAAGTAATATAATGATATTACGTTGTTTTTTAATTTTATATAGATGAATATAGAGAGATAGGTAAGACGAGCGAGAGAGAGAGGGGGGAAGGGGGAACGAACAAAAAAAAAAAACAAAAATCGAAGAGCAACAAATTTTCCCCAACACCTGTATCTTATCTTTTCAATATTTTTTTTCCAATTTTTTTTTTTTTTAAGTATCAATGAATTTGCCTCGTAAAAGCCCCTGGTGTGAGATCTTAAGTATGACGAAAAATATTGGATAATTATTATAATTACGCTCGCGGGCAGCACCCTGGGTCCCTGTTATCACGTTTTCTAGACCCGGAGAGAGGCCAAAGCCAAACCGCGCGTTTATTGCGACAAGCTGTGGTTTGAAATTAAGCGAAAAAAAAAACAAAAACGACAAAAAATGGAGAAAAAAAAGAACAAATTTTATTCGGTATAAGGTGACCACCTTCTTATATTATACATACATTTATAGTGTAAAATATTTGTTTTTTTAAACAATTTATGAAGTGAGAGACATCGCCGAGAATTTAGAGAATTGAAATTGTGAGAGTCAAGAGATAGGAAAAACAATGTACGGAGAAGTCGGAAGACACACAGAGAGAGAGAGAGAGAGAGAGAGAGAGAGAGAGAGGAAAAAGCGGTAATTTCCCTGCGTCTTCAAGTAACAAGGAGAGAAACGGGAAGCGTCTGAGTGGCAAAACTGCGCGTCAGTCGCATAGTACAAATATGACTTGTACATAGGAAAAAAAACCCTTTGAAAAACCCTGCTCCCCTTCCCCCCGCCCCCCCCCCCCCCAAATTGATTGGTTAATTTACTCACACACCCACACTCACTCTGTATCTATAGTATTTATTACTTGGGTAGAACGTCATTATTGGGATTATTATTACTATTATTATTATATTAATATTACGAAATACAGTTTTATGTGTATATATATTATATCGTATATGCCTATCCATATACCCAAATTTTTTTGCTGCATTGAGAAATAGAGAGACTGTTGGAAATTTTTCCCTTGCAAGCAATTTTATGAAGAAACGTATAAAAAAAGAAAAAAGAAAAATAGGAACACGATACGTTGGTCAATTTTTTTAGTCGCTCGGGTTGGGTTGCCCATTCTACATTGCTTTCGAGGAATGGCGAGACATGTTCCGGTCAAGAGTTCGTACGAAATTCAACTATATTTGGGAATTGTGTTGGGAGATTTATAAAAAATGAAAAATATGCGTATCGCGCGCGACGTACGAAATAACATTTAGTTAGATAACCGTTTTCGTCTAAGCTGGAATGGGTTCGGAAAAAAACTACTCTCTATGCACGAACGCTCAGTGAAACTGAGATACACGTTTCTTTAGGATGGTCGCTACTGATGTATATTTTCTCAATCTGTCGGGACGGAAATACCCTCGAATTTTCGGGTAAATAAGAAATTTGAGGACATTAGGCGAATTCAAGGATATTCGAGAACTTTTTGAAGAACGGAGTTGCAGGACTTCGAGGACTTCAAGAACCGCTGAAAACGGTGCGGAATAAAAAAAAAAAAAAAAAAAAAAAAATTGTAAGACCATTTAAGAACAAAGTAAGAAAAAACTTTGTCTTTGGTAAAATTTTGTGCTCCGTTCACTCGGATCTCTGAGAAAGCGCGCTCGAAACACTTTCCAAAGAGAAACTAAGTTTTGCACTGAGAAATAATAAAAATGCTCTTAATTTTCGACAGTTTTTTTTTTCCTTGCAAGCAATTTTGCACGCGTATAAAAAAAGGGAAAAAATTAAAAACATCAACAGCGAGATTTATCGATCAATGTTTTTAGTCGCTCGGTTTGAGTGGCGCAATGTACATTGTCTTCGAGGAATGACGAGAGAAACAATAAAAAAAAATGGTAAGACCGCATCCGGTCTTTATTTTTCGTTAGCCGAGTAAAAAAAAAAACTCTGTCTTTGGCGAAATTTTGTGCGACGCACGGATCCGAGATTCGAGACGGTTCGAGGCCGTCGGCCAATCGGAGCGCCGCAAGCTGCGCTCCCATTGGCCGGAAGCTCGTCCACTCGAATCTCGGAGAAAACCGAGATCGGAGCACGCTCGAAACACTTTTCAAGGATAAAAGTTAAGTTTTGCACCTAAAAAAAAAAATTGCTCAACAGTTTTTTTTTTTTTTTTTAAGACCTCGACACGAGACGGTATTAAGTTTGCATCGGCGGGTATGATCGTTGCATCGTTGAAACAACCGCGAGTAGATGGCAAGAGGTCTTCCTGGTAGATTTATTCGACAGATCAAAAAAGATGAAAAAAGTGATTACGTCTCTTTTTTTTGTCTTTCTTTCGTTTGATTCTCGCGCGAACGAGTGTAAGGCTTATTTGTACCAAAAATTCTCGACGTAATGTATACAAGTGTAAATAGTAATATGGTACGTTCTATCACTGGTCGTTCAAAACTGTACACTGAACGAATCGTCGCTTTTTTACTTTACGGTACAGGTCGTTGGTTCGGTCTGACTAGCATTACGTCTGGCACTTGTTACAGCATACATGTGTGTGTATACATATAATATATCTTTGTCGTAATAGACATGGCCAATCGTTCCGGACTAGTACTCCTTTATCGTGGACGTTCGTTCGGTGTCGGTGCTCTCGACACCGTGAGTTATCCCGTACGGTCTCAGATGATAAATCAGATACTCAAGTACGTACATCATGTTCGGCGACACGTAATGGAATGATATTGCGCTGTCGGAACAGCAGTCAAGTCCGTCTTTGGTCTCGTAGTAAATATATTTCCAGTACCAAAAGTTTTTGTCTACGTGATTGGGAATTAGGTGATGCTCCGGGACGAACGGAAAGAATCTTCCCCGTCCGTGCGGATCCCTCGTGTCCATCGCCTTTACGCCGGCCTTCTCCAGGCACTTCCCCATCTCGACGTCCTCGGCACCGCCGTTGTCCTCGCGACACTTGCTGTTGTCCAGCAACGCCTCCTCGACGAACTTTCGGACGCCCTCCTTGCTAAGTACGTAACCGGCGCCGCCGCTCATGTAGCCCTGCTTCACGAAGGGCTTGAATCTACAGCCGAAGTACAACGGCGAAGTGGGATTGTACGACGATAGCATGTATCGAAGATTCTCCACGATTACGTATCTGCGACAAAAAAAAAAAATAATAATAAATAAAGGAACATCGTGAAAAAGCGATGTTGTACGCTTTAATTTTCAACTTTTTTTCATCGTATTTTTGAGTTAAGGTAGTGCTTGCGAATAGTGTACACTTCACATAAGTTTCAGAGAAATGAGATGGAATTGTAGACACTTCTCGATGGTACAAAAATCTGAAAAAAATCGAGCGTATTCAAAAAAATGAACGAATAATTTTCATTAAAAAAAAAAAGTTAGGTTTCCGGGAGATTTGTTGAACAATTTTATTTTTCATCAATTTTGTTAATAACATTTTGGAATTATTGTTATGCAAAATTTATCCTTTCGGCATCTTTAAAATGCTTGATTTTTTTAAAATTTTTATACCATCGAGAAGTGTCGACAATTCCCTCTCATTTCTCTGAAACTTATGTGAAGTGAACACTATTCGCAAGGACTACCTTAAGTATAGAAGAACCTTTTCTTTTGCACCTTTTTTCGTAACATGAAAAAATATGTACCTCTCATGAAATTAAAATTGTGAAAATTGAGACCGGAATTTATTATAGGAGATTGCAAAAGACGAAGTTTGCGCTTTCGTCGTTTCAAGGCAATTGTTAATCTATTCTTCACTGCTATTTACAGAATTATAATTCATTGCATTTTTTGCGCGATATTTAATTCAGAATTTGATCCAGACTCGATGTTCAAGGCGCGAAGTAGACCGAACTGAACTCAAAATATTTATCGACACGCGATCGTCAAAGTTATCGAACGAATCGATTAATTATTTTTTTGTTTTACTAACGTGTCGTCGTCGGCCTTCATGAACCAATCGACCTCGTCCTTGTACTTCTCGTACGCGTATTTGAAAGCTTCTTTGGTCTTCGCCCAGAGATTGTCTCTGCCTTCCTTGACCGGAAGTACCACCGTCGGCAAGCTCGGATCTACGTTTCGAAGCAAAAAAAATAATACATTAATGCTTATCGATTTCTTTATTTTCCAGTTTTATCGAATTTCACTGATAGTTTTACTTATCGAATAAAAAAAAAAAAATGAAAAAAACTCACCTTCGACCGAGCTCATGAATAAAAGTACGTTACATCGTTTACCCCACGTGGCCTTCACGTGGCGAGCTTTGCTCTGATGGTTCTTTGGACCGGTCATCACCCAGCACAGCACCCGAATTTTCTTCGCCATGTCCTGAGCGACTTTGTCCTCGCCCCTGTGAAAATCTTCGTCGTCTCCGTGGAATTTCACTTCCGTGTCGGGACCCACCTGTTTTTTTTTCAATTAAAAAAATCTCCATTAATTTATTTTATTTTTATTAATAAAAAAAAAATAGTTCGATCTGTGGGATTGTTGATCGGGCGTCAAAATATTACTTCGGTGAATGCACGATTGCGTTTTGACGTGGGATTTACGCCCGGTAAGTGCGTCTAGACTTTAGTCATTCGTTCAAATATTTTATTGAGGCGTTCCCGTTTTTAATCCGAAATGTAAACCAATTGAGTCGAGTGTTAAAGAGCGCAAAAAAAAAAAAACGAAAAAAAAAGTAAACCGGAGTAAATCGTAGTCGTAAATATTCGTGTTAAGAAAAAAGAAAAAAGAAAATTTTGAGAGAATAAAAATAAATCATCGGCGTCGTAAACCGTAGCGAAGCTTATAATCGTGTTATTTACCTCCGGCTCGAGTTCCGAATAGTGATGAGGATCTCTAGATAGCATCGCGTTACCGGGCAGCCAGCTGAACATGCGCGGAGAATCTCTGGTGGCTGTGATTAGGAGGCATGCCGATAGAAATCCAAATACCATTCCAGCAGCGAGTGTCAAGACAAATCGACGGCCGCCGCGACCACCTTGCAAGGGAAAAGGAAAACTCAGTATTTTTATGAGAAGTAAATAAAAAAAAAATTAAAACAAAAAAGAAACAAACAAAAGACAAACAAGCTGCGAAAGCCAACCAGGCCGATTGGGGAATGAAGGCGTTAGATGGGCAATGTTTGTATGTTAATAATTAACAGACGCAAATCGAGATAACGCCGTTAATGGAATATCCTTAAAATCATTTTTCAAAATAATTTTCGTTTCATAATTTGTGTTTTTTTTTAATATTTATTTTTTAATAATTTTTTTTTTTTAAGTAATTTTTTCCTCACCGTCCAATCCGGGAATCGTTCGCTGCACCATCTCGTCTTTGACTGGCTTAGACGCCGACTGTATTGTGTTTCCTACGACTTCCTTATTTAACTAACATCTCATGCGGGCGTTGTACGGTCGCTAGCGCATGGTAAACAGCCGCAAAGTTATTTTAATTCTCTCCTCCGATAAGTCACGTCGCATCGTATCTTTCTTCTGTGTTCTGGAACTACGGAAGAAAAAAAATTAATAAAAAATGAAATGAAAAATGTTTCTGTACCGTGGATGTTCTTGGAATTCTTTGTATGGGGCAAACTGCAAGAGCGCACTCCCAGTAACAAAGAATGGAGCTCGGCGAGTAGGACAGTAATTTGCATACGCAGCTGGGTACACAATAGACTCTATAAATGAAAATAATTCCCGTTGCATCGCATCTTCCTTCTGCATTCTAGAACTATGGAAGAAAAAGTGAAATAAAAATAAAATGCAAAAAGCTCCTCTGCCGTCTGTACTTAGAATTCTTCGAATAGGGCAAGCGCCAAAAGCAAGATTTCAAGAAACGATGAATGGAGCCTCGCGATTACTTCAGTAATTTGCATACGTAGCGCTGGAAAAAACTGAGTATGCAGTAAGTTGTACAAATGGGAATAAGTTGCGTAGCATCGCATCGCATTTTTCTTCTGTGTTCTGGAATGCCAGAAAAAAATGAAATAAAAATAATAATGCAGTAATAATGTTTAAATTAAAGCAGTTGTCGGGTGGCAAATTCTTGTCTTCGAATGACTTTTATCCCTGAATAATCTCGCAATCAAAGACAAATAATCGGTGTGTTGATCAAGAATGTTTCAATGAAATGATGAAATATATTTTATCTGGTTTTATATTAAAATGCGATCTGGTGATATTGTTTTAATTGTTAGAGACACTTTCAGTATTTACTGATTTATTTTTATTGCATATAATCGAATCTGAGTCAATTAATCAATTCAAAAACACACTAGATAAATACAAGATGCAGATATTATAAGTTGTAAACTTCCTTTCTGTAAATATTAATAATAATAATAATACTAATATGTCTGTAAGTAAAATCGTTTATTCCGTAAACTAAATAAATAAATAAATAAATATATATATAACATGTTATTTATGTTATTTATGTTGTTAATTCATGTAAACCTCTTTGAGTGATTCATGAGTGATACTACGATGCTAGATACTAGTGAATACCACTTTAACAAGAAAACCGAACTCCATCCAAAAATATATATCGAAATGTGATACGAAGCGATACGAAATGATATTAATTACTCAAAGACTATTTTTGGTAAACTATAAAAAAAAATATATGCATATACATTGAAAGACTGAAGTTGAAAAACTGTGCAAAACAAAAAAAAACCATAGTGAAGTTAATTTGATCTCATACTATTGTTATATCATCTGAATTATTTCATGTAAAAGGGCTCGTCCCGTAAATAAATAAATAAATAAATAAATAAATAAATAAATAACATGAATTCTTTGAATGGCACAAACTGCAAAAGAGGATTCTCGGCAACGAAACATTGATCTCCGAGACTACAATAATTTGCGTACGTAGCACAGGACACGGCTGGGTACACAGCAAAAATTAGGTGTAAAATGTTCCCCTCTCGTCTATACTTAGAATTTTTAGAACAGGGCGAGTGGCGAAAGGAAGATTCCGAATAACGCTGAATAGAGCTTCGCGACTACCTCAGTAATTCGCATACGTAGCACGAGAAACCGCTGAGTACGCAGTAAGTTGTACAAATGAAAATAAGTTGCGTCCCGTTGTATCTTTCTTCCACATTCTGGAACTACGCCAGATGAAATAAAATAAAAACAATGAACAATGTTTTCCTCTACCGTGTGTTCTTGGAATACTTTTCAGTGAGGCGAACGGCGAAAGGAAGATTCCACGCAACAATGAATAGAGCTTCGCGTGTGCGGCAATAATTTGCGTACCTAGCACCGGGCACTGTTGGGTCTGCAAACTGAGGAGTAAAACTGTACAAATGAAAATAAGTCTCACGACGATCCCGAAACGAATCTAGTCGTGTGAACCAATAGATAGAACTACATTTTTTCGACTGATAAGGCGGAGATAACGATATCCCCGACATAAAACTTCGCACGCACGTATGCAGGAGATTCGTTGAAAATTTCGCTCGTCAAGTTTTTCCGTCACGTGGAGCAATAATAGCACAAAAACAATTGGAACGACACCATTGGAATACGGAAATTGCGTAAAATAGCACGACGAGCGTAACAATGAAAATTTCAAAGTTATAATTTTCTTTGTTTTTTTTTTTTTTTTGTTTTTCTCGCGAATCATACGAAGGCTTTACGATTGAATTAACTTTACTGAAGTTACTGTGACGTTAAGGCCGAACCGGAGAAACGGAGAAAGGTTGACCTACCGGTTTTTTGTTGAATGGCAATTAGTTTTATCATCCTAGTTTGTTTTTCCTCGAGTCCTTGGACAGTTTGGTGAAATTTTATTTATACGACGGGATTGTATAGTTCCGATATTAACATCCTCTTGAGCACGTAGGTTCGGTGAAAAACAACAAAAAGAAAATCACTTTTTTATGATTTTTTTTTAACGCCTCTTTTTTTCTTACAAGCTCACATATTGTAAGATATGGATTTTTTCTTGTACATTTTAATCGCGATTGTTCGAACAATGTGCAATGTTATTCGGTGCTGCTCCGCAACACTGCAGCGATGCACAGTTGATCACAGTGCTGTGTTGAGTACAACAAAAAAAAAAAATGTGACGGGGCGATGTTCACTCTGGGAGAAATAATGCATACATGCGTCCGTGTCTCGCCGCGAGAGGCGATTGTCAATCGATAATCGAACAGTGGCGGGCATGCGAAAAAATATCTTTCTTGTCCATTATTGCAAACAGTTGAACTCGTGAGTTTTATCTTGTGATTTATTCGATAATGTAATTGAGTTTCGCTTTTTTTCAGATATATATATATATACTTATTTTTATGCATTCCAATCGCGATTGTCCAAGCAATGATGTTCGACTATGTGTTCAGTACAACAACAAAAAAAGTGATGGGGCGGTGTTCACACTGCGAGAAATGTATATATATATATGTATGTACAATACGTCTGATAAAAATTAGTAAATTACAGTACTAGTGCGAAAAAAAAATTGTTATGTAAAGCATGCATGAAAAGTTCTACTTGTCGTGCCTGCCAAGAGTTGCGCGCGCACATCGGGCCGATATTACTTTGCGGACGCTTTTTTTTTTACTTTACGCACGATTCTCGTATTTACGCACGCTTCTTGTACTTTACATACGCCTCTCCGTACTTTACGCACTTGTCTCGCACTTTATGCACGCGTCTCGGTACTTTGAGCGCGCTTCTCCCAAATGACTATATCTTGTCGATTATTACAAACAGTTAAAGCCGTACGATTTATCTTGTGTCTCGTGTCTCTCCCGTTCAACGGTCTCACTCCACTTCCGCTTCGTAACTTTGCATTTGGTTGTTTGTCTTAAGATAAAACGTTGTTTGCTTCGAGCTTATGTATATATTTTTACGTTTCATCCGATCGTCGAAACAAAATGTTTTTCCTCCACGATTGAAGTGTCTGCGAAACGTTTGTCAAATTTTTCATTTTACAGTCGTGCGAATTCCCATCGTTTATTTATCGTCTGACGAATTATTGATAAATGATTTCGCACAATATAATTTGAGGACGGCCAGCCGGATGGAGGGGCGGGGGGGAGAAGGGAGCGTCGCATGAGATTGGCTACAGTGGCTCGATGGCTGTGACGTCACGTGCCGATCTCATTCGCTTACGGCTTCGCCGCCCTCGTATATTTTTCAGTCGTAGCACATGCTCTCACGAGAGGGCGATAGCCAAGAAAGGAGAGAAGAATGTTTTTTTTTTTCACCGACATCGGTGGATGCGCGGTTGGTGTGCGGCTTCGGTGGTTCCCAGAGTCAAGCTGAATCGTTCGCGGTCAGTACTTGGATGGGTGACCGCCTAGCCGTTCACTGACTGGCGCATTGGAACCGTTGAGCGGGAGGTCGAATTCCGAGTATTGGTGTTAATTCTCGAAGTATCGAATACGAACACATTAAGACTCAGTCGGAATGACTGTATCGGCGCAGGTTTTTTCCGCAGTTTCCCTGCGCCCCCGTGCGAATGCGATACAGTAGGGGGGGTAAAAAAAAGCGGGTGCGGAAGCGCATCTACAACCGTGAATTGCAGGATTAGCAGAAAATTGAGGAAAGGGGGCGGCTTGATGACCGAATAGATGTCAGAGCCATAAAAACAGAATATACAGGGGTCAATAAAAAAAAAAAAAAGAAGAGTATTTTTCAGTCATCGTTGGTCATGTAACTGTGTGGATCTGTGCTCGTCGCCTGTCGATTCGCGACTGTGTTTACCACCGCGAAACGAGCACGTGCTCGTCGATAGGTAGATCTCGCGTGTGCCCGACGCAGCGCCAGAGACTAATGCAGAAAATGGCAATAAAAACAGTGAATCGCTGAGCGGGAAAAGTGTTAAGATTTCGCACATTTTCGCAAACGTTGCGCACCACTGCGTGCGCAAAGTAAACATATTACCGATAGCATTAAATTCAAACGGACGATAACTACTCGGACAGACCTACGTCCATTACGAGCATGTGAAATAGGATGGACCATATAAACTTCACATTTCCCGACTCGTCCAGACCAGGCTCAGTCGGTATCAAAAACTGCAATAAACTTTTCTCACGGCTTTTCGCATGTACGATCAAAAGAAAAGTCTTATCGGAAGCGGATATCATCTCGGCTTCCTATGGGACTTTTCTTTTGACCGTATATGCCAGAATCGGTGAGAAAAATTGATTACAGTTTTTATTACCGACCGCGGTATTGCACATGCTCGTAAGGCGGGCCTGCCGGTGAGCCACTATAAAGAATTGCGTGGGGCTTCACGAACCTTGCTAATCATTCCGTACACATTACATTAACATCACTCCATACACATTACATTAAAGAATAAAACATTACCGATCGCGTTCAGAGATACAACTGCCCTTTTTCTTTTTCTTCTTCTTCTTATTCTTATTACTGTTTTAGCTCAACGACAGCAACCGCTTATATAGATCTTCGCTGAAGATCTATCTGAGTGTCGGCCTGCCGGCGATCCACTCTACAAAGTATGATGCGCAGGTTCACATTGCGCACTATTCCGTACGCAAAATAAACATTACCCATCGCGTTCAAATAGACGACAACTGATCAGACAGACTGTTTCGCCTGTTTAAGCGTGCTAGGCTTACCGGCCGATCCACTAAAACAATCGCGCTCTGCTTCGTACGCAAAATAAACATAACCGATCGCGTTCAAACAAACAACAACGAAGCAGACAGACCTTCGTCTATTTAAAAGTGAACCACGTGGCCATTCGGCTTAAGAGCGTGTGAAACACTATGGAGTGCGAGAGAGACAGCATCAGTGGCGCTCTCGGCGGAGCGAGAGCGCCACTCGTAAAGGTGTTTCACATGCTCACATGCGTAAAGGTGTTTCACATGTTTCGCATGCGTGTTTCACATGATATAATCGTAAAGATGTTTCACATGCTCTTAATAGGAGCTCAAAGCCCACGGTCTTACATACAGGTGAAGAAACGACGGTGGTGGGGGAAGGGTCGCTTAGCGTCCAGTTTTCGGAGCTTCAATTTTCGGCCGCATGGTGCGCATCGGAAAGAGAATGTCGAGTGCGAAAGAGACAGCCATATGTCTCTATCTTGCTCACAGCGCATTTTATTTGATCTGTACCCTGTTCTGCAGTGAGGCACCACACGGGATTACGTCATTTTCGTACGATCAATTTGTCAATGAGAATTAAAAAAAATTTTACATGCACGATTTTACACGAAATGCGAAGACAGAATTGTACGGTTTAGGTTAGTCCGGCAACTACCCCCGACCACAGCGCCGCAAGGTGGTAGCGATTAGAAAAAAAATAGTTTGGACACTAAGCGACCCACTTTCGCCTATGAAAAACGGCCGTCGTTTCCAGATCTGTATGTAAGACCGTGGGTTAAACCCGGCCGCTTGGGCGTGAGAGATTCTGTGAGAGGGAGAGAGAAGAGTTTAGACTCCGCTCAAGAGGGGAAGCGAAATATCGCGGTCGGTAATGAAAACAGTGATGGACTTTTCTCAAGGGTGACTAATTTTTATTGAGGAAGCAGCAAATTCGAGCCGGATGCACACGGTAATTTCGCATCCGGCTCGAATATACATTTTTTTCTTTTCTCAAATAATATTAGCACTATTGAATAAAGTTAATGTGAAAATTGCAACTATCTCTCTCACACTCATGGCCCCATCACGTGACTTTCACTTCCCCTCAAGGGTATGTGGCAGAGACTCAGTCGGTAACAAATCGCCTTCCCTATTTTCTCCAAAACGATTGATACGACGAGCAAAAGCAAATTAGGTTTTCATACTTATGTCTATTGACTACAAAAACCTAATTTGATTTTGGCGTGTGTCACATGCCCTTAATCCACTTCCAGAACCAGTCACAATAATAACAATAATCATTAAATATATATATATATATATATATATATATATATATAAAAAATTCTGTATGCTACAAATTTTGGATTTTTAGCATACAGAATGGTTTTCGAAAAAAAAAATTTCAAGACATCGAATTAAAACCTTCGCCATTGTTTCCTTCCCATACTCCGTTCGCATTTTTCCACCGGTAGGGTACCCCCCCCCCCCTCCCTAAATCACTTCCATATGCTATATTCTGAAGATTTCGGCGTTCATTGCCTATGGGAATGAAATCCGAAAATCCCAAGTCCCATAAAGCACACGGGAGGGAAATTCGAAATTTGAATCGGAAGTGAGATTCGGTTCCTTAAGAATATAGTATCCGGCGATCGCATTTCAGTAGACGAAGCATTTGTCATCTGTTGCCAACAATAAATAACATAAATAAACGAACCTAGCGTCGGGCGCGAAGCGCCCGATCGCTAGTAATATAATAATAATAATCAATATTATAATAACAATAGTAGTAGTAGTAATATAGTGATACTAGTATAGTGATAGTAACATGTAGTAATAGTAAGAGTTGTAGGCCTACTTCGGGACCCACTATAAAAAATTACGCGCCGGCTGCTCTACCTGATGGTGGTGTGGAAATGACCATCATAGTTTTTTGTTTTTTTTTTATCTAATAAATCCAAATATGCGCACCGATGTGCAAACGATCGATTACAAAACATTTATAAATATTCGTAAGATCTCGAAATATAATCGATGTAACGTATATCGATCAGTAAAAAGACACATATCGATACGAATCCAATCGATGTAACACGCCGGATCGATGGTTCGAAAAACATATCGAACGTCATATATGTATGCATATACGTGTATATATATGTCGGTCCACCACCACTCTCGCTACTGTTTCGCCCCACTTCGTCCTGAGCCGTTCCATCGATACGCAGGACGAGGAGGAGGGAAGTGGTTGATCCGCTCTCTCAGAGCTCTCTCGCTAAACTCGGCGATACGAAATTTACAGAATCTCGGTATGTCTCCGGTGCGCGACGTTTTACGATGATGTGCGACCGTTCCTGTATCTGTCGCGAGCACACGAGATAATGCACAGATAGACACGGTGAGAACGGAACAACAAAGTTCCGGAAATCATTCATCCTTTTATTTTATTTTTGTTTTTATATCTTTCCGACTATACTTACGCATATTTTATTTATCGTCACATTTCATTCCCTTTCTTTTTTTTTTTTTTTTTGCAACACGCTTTTTACTGCCCACTCGACGATAACATCATCGCCGACAGCGTGTCGTGTGACGAGAAAAGAAAACGACTTTTCGCAACTCGCGCTCAGCATTCGAAAAACGTTGCCGTTTTTCATTTTCGCAGATAAAATTTCGATGCGAAAGATCCGATCGGCCGAGCAGCAAACATGACCGAGAGCCTCGTCAACGAGTGGCTGACCGACTGTGCAGATTTCACTTCTCTGGAGCTGCATACCTTCGCCAATACCCTTGCACAGGACAACGAGATCGTCCGGGCTCTGTACAATCTTCTCGAAGAGCGCAGCAAGTACAGCGAGGTAGTTTTTATTTTATTTTATTTTATTTTTCCATTTACTTCTCTTAGTTGCTTAAGTAGAATTTTAAGTGACATTTCGCACATGTTCTCTTCAACTGCGAACCCCATTCTTTTCAGCTGGTGGATACGGTGTGCAATCAACTATTCAACTTCTACAGATCCAGAGAAATCGAACTGCAGAGGTTCACGCTGCAGTTCGTTCCGACCCTCATATTCATTTATCTAAACTCCGTGGCTCACGGCGATATAAAGGTGAGCCTTTACGCCGGTGCACAAGTAAAAGTGCTAAGTATATTTTTTTATTTAAATTAAAAAACAAAAGAAAGTATTCATTTGGTTTGTTCGATGAAACTTTTTAAACTTGAAATTTTGGTGCGCTTTATCTTGAGTTCGAACTCGCGTTTGAACATTGTTCAATTGTTTAGATAAAGCTATGCTTTATTTATTTATTTTTTATTTAAATTAAAAAGGAAAGAAAGTATTCGTTTGGTTTGTTCGATGAAACTTTTTAAACTTGAAGATCCGTGCGCTCCGTCTTGAGTTCAAACTCGAGTCTGAACTTTATTCAATTTTTGAGTTAAAAGTCTGTTTTGTTTCTTATTCTTTATTTTGTTCAAGTCCGTTTTGCAGGGGCCAATTTGTTAATTGCTGTGGTTGATGCGATAATTTTTGTCGTTAATTGTGTCTCCAATTGCACCCTGACAATGTCGTAATGAAACGTTCGCCGTGTCATCTGTTGCATAACGACGCATATACTTAGACATCGTAAAAACGTACGCGTGCTAAGAAAAAAACGAAAAAAAAAACCGATCGCGAGTCTGTTCCTTCTCTGCAATTACGCTAATTCCAACGTGTCTGTAGGAATAGAAACAAACACCTGTTCCATAGTGTAGCACCGCTAGATAGAAAAGATCAAATCCGTGCCGGTAATGTCGATCTTACGCGCGTCGAGTTTATAGGCAAAAAAACATCCGTGTCACCAAATGTCACGATACTCGTCGTCGTCGTTCTTCGTTCGCCTATTAGCTGCAACACGAGGCTGCGAAGCCGTTCTCGTTGTGCCGGAAACGAATAAAAATAAACAAATTTTAGTCGAAAATTTGTATACATAATTTGCATCCTAAATTTTTATAGAAATTTCTTACCGAAAATTTTAAGAGAATACTTTTATAGAAATGTTTTAATAGAACATTCTTATAAAAGTGTATTTTTGCGAAACGTGTAACGTGATTTTTTTTTTTTTTTCAGAATTGCCGTTCGGTTGAGACTCTTCTCATCGGTCTGTACAATTTGGAGGTCGTCGACACATTGGGCGAGCCGAAAGCCGTCTCGTTCAGGCTGCCGTCGCTCGCCATGCTCTCGATTTATCACGAGGTAATAATCGGCGACCGAAGGACGAATATATCGAGGCTGGGGGAATTTAATGCCCATTTATTTTGTTCAGCCCTCGAGTTTGGCACCGGCTTCCCTGACCGAGAGCGCGGTTCGTCGTTTCGAGGAGTGCAACACGAAGCTCGTCAGCTGGGGACCACTGCAGCAGGTCGAAAATCTCAACGCTCAGAATCGTCTGAAAGTCATGACCGCCCTACTGTTCATTTACAATCAACAGCTGAGCTACATTCACAAATCTGCCCTCGAACAGTTCTGCAAAGTCGCGACCAAGTGAGCGTCGCGATGTTTTTTTTTCTTTGCTGTTCAAACTTCGCGATCGTTGCTTTTTATTGTATTTTTTTTTCTTTAACGAAGGCTCATCACTCAGGGGTTTACAAAACCCGGACACCATCAGCGTTCTTCTTACGGCAGCGAGTCGAGCTTCGTGCCCAGGCTCCTGCCTCGTATTCCAGTATCAAATCAATTTCTTCTAGAGTTTCTTCACGGTATATACTTCGCAATGTGAGTTCATTTTCCAACTTTACATATCTACATATTTATTCTTTTGCAAAAAAATTTAGTAAATGAAAGCTTTTTTTACTTCGTTTTATTAAAAATAGTTTGCTCGACCGAGCCTTGATGTCGTTCGGCTGTTTAATTAATTAATTTGTCCAGGTACAACGATTGTTGGTACGTTGGTAGTCAAGCGGTCGAGGACATTCACAACCGAGCGTGCTACGACGGCTATCCCGATGTGATGCTCGTCACGAACGCGATAAGGAATTCAAGCAGTTCGGGACCGTCAGGTACGGCAAACGCATTTGTTACTCATCGTCCTATTTATACACCCCATCACGATGACTTAAGCGCCCGGCGACTCATCGTCGCTTCCGGTTTTCGCCATCAGCAGCAAGACCCTTATTATTCTCATTTTTTCATAGTAATGCGATTGTTCATTTATTTCTTTTGTCCCTACAGGACCGTCATTATTAATTTATTAAAATTATCCCTTAAAGACACCCCGTTATTATTGCCATTTTTTTTCAAAGTAATGCGATTGTTAATTAATTTTTTCCCTTAAAATATTATTCTAATTTTGCGCATTATTATTCCATATTTTTCATAGCAACGCGATTGGTTGTTTTTGTTTCCTTCAGGCCAACCTATTATTATTCGAACTTTTTCACAGGTAAAGCGCTTGTTAATTAATGCATTTTTTCTCTTCAGGCCAACCGGGCGAAGGTTCGATGGGTATAAGCGTAGCGCTCTCGCCGGCCACCGCGACGGCGACGGTCTCAAAGTCGATGATTACCAACGCCTCGTTCAGGACCAAAAAGCTACCGGGTGAGTACATCTCCTTCCTCGTCCCAACATTCGCTAAAAAATTTAAGAGAAGCAAAATTAAAAGAAAAAGCAAAAAAAAAAAATGCAAGTCATCGTCGCGCCATAAAAATTTCGATCACGATCTCTGTCCACGATCTTCCTTGCCCCCCTCTTAATTTTCATCATCGAAAATTCTTTGCGAGTCACTCGCGTGCGGGGACATGCTGTCTGTATCGTGCAGACGACCTCGACGAGACGTTGTTCGATTCGGGCGAGACGCGAAGCGTTCAGGACGACAGAGAGAATCCGGCGACTCCGGCCAGCAAGCATCAGCAGCCTTCGCAGCCGTCGTCGGGCGCGAGCAGGCGTCGCGCCTGGCTCTGGAAGCACGCACCACAGTACTCGCTCGACGAGGAGGACGGCGGACAGCATCCGTTGCAGCAGCAGCAGCAGCGCTCGAGTGCCTCGTCGTCCCTGGAGAATTCCCGGCGCGAGAGCCTGAGCAGCTCTCACGGCTCGCCGAGTCGGAATTCCTCGCCTAAGAAGGTTCGCGACTCGCAGCAGGCCAAGCAGCAGGCGAGATCTGGCGACTCGTCGCCGAGCATACTCGACGAGGTTCATCGTAGAACACGCAGGGAGGGAAAGGACCGGGGCGGATCGCCGGGCAACGAGAGCCGGCTCAGCGCCGGCGCGCGACTCTATCGCGTTCTCGAGGAACAAGCTCTCGGCGAAGCTATCGTCGCCTCGGTCGACACTTTGTATGTACCACGGGGCAGACCGAACAGCCTGTGCACCACAGCTGCACTTACGAGCTACACACGGTATCTTGTATTACAAAAAGTATAATCGTTTAACCGAGAGGAACGAAAAAAAAATACCATGACGGAAGGAAGAGAGAGACCTGGCACGGAGTGTGTTTTGTCCCCTGGGAGAGAGATGAATATTGAGTGATGAATGAAGCCTGAATCACTGAGCCGCTGGAACGAGCCGTTGCCGGAGAGCCATTCTCACACGAGATCACTGCGATTATACACACCGCTTGATTTTTGTTTATTTTATTTTCTATTCATCTTTGTCGTATCTCACGAACTTTTGATATTTTGGTTGGTCTCCACGCGTTCGCTATCTTGCACACTTTGTTGCAATTCGTTTCTATGTTCTTTCTTCTCTTCTTCTGCGAATCTAACTTCGACTCGACGATCCGCCGTCGCGCTTAAGGATACTTGGGCCGAAGGGCGCTTCTGTTCGATCGATCTATAAAACTTTGCTACTTTGCGATGACACGCTCAATCGTTTGCAATTTTTTTCCGATTTTTTTGACCATGGAGTTTCTTTTTAGTAATGCGTGTACAAAGCTGCGGAAGATACCGTGTAATTTTTTTTGGAAACCGGTAACGACACAGAACGTAACGATTTTTTCCGCGGATTTCTGTTAGATTCGAATAAAAAAACCCACCGGAGTGAGGATTATGTTCAGATTTCAAGGAGAATGACGACTTAGCTTCCGGAAAATCGCGAAGTCAGGGAAAAAAGAAACTTGATCAAGAAATTAGAGAAAAGTCGGGGAATTTCAAAATTGGTCAGGGGAAAATAATGTAATTTGAAACGTTATAATTCCAAAGATCGTTTATATTTTATTGAACTACAGAATACTTATAAAATATTTCTAAAAGTAGTATTCATCGTTGATCGACAAAATGAATAATTTATCGAAGATGTGTTCTGCCCTGTTTCAAATGCATTTTTATTTGCATCATTAATGTTTTTTTAAAAGAAGTCGTTAGATGTTTGTCAGGGAAAAGTCTGGGAATTTTTTTCCGTGGAAAAACACAGGATGAATAGAAAGATTCTGTCTCTATCGCTTGCTTCGCATGCATTATTCATTCGCACACTGATTAGCGCGTTTAGCTCTTCGGCCCAAATATCCTTAAATCTCGCAATTTCTGCATAATTTCAATTTCAAAAATTGCTAAAAAAAAAAGAAAAATCGATAGCGAATGCGACGACCGACGAGCACCCGTCGACACGAATTTCTCTCGTCCAACCGATCTGTCGCTTCCCGTTTCAGATACACCGCCTCTGCCAGCATTTAGAAAAAGTCCCAGCCATTAAGAAAAAAATCTCGATGCCCCGAGAGAGATTCACGAATTTTTTATTTCTCTTTGCCACGCATGACGAGAATGTTTCACATCGACCCCACACCCTGTAATTACTCTCTATCACCGTCTATAAGTAAAAAAAAAAAATTATAATCTGCACCGGAAACTTCGTTCGAGCAAAAAAAAATTAATCGTTTCGTATCGTAACTGGAGATGTGAGCGGTAAATGTGACCGGTAATTTTACCGTATTTTTGCCGTAAAAACACGGTGAGCGACAGCTTCGAACATTACAACATTAGTAACAAAATCATATGTTTTCATAGTGATTTAAAATATCACCAGCATATGGCTAATTTTCAAAACAATGATACGATTTCTTCTTTTCCGAGAAGAAGTTCACAATTTTTCAAAATTTATCAAATATGTCATGACCGGTAATTTCGCATCCAGCCAGCTGATTTCTACCACTTTTTACGGTAAATTACGAGAAAGTTTTCTGACCATATTTTCGCAACACAAGATGTTGAGAAAAAAAAATTGTTGTTGAGAAAAAAAAACGGTAAAAATACGGTAATTTTACGAGATATTAAAATACCGGTATTTCCACATCTCTAATCGTGATCGGACGAATCCGCTCGTCCGCTCGGTTCGACCGTTGAAGATGATACGATAAATTTATTTTTCCAGATGATATACCGATCCAAGTGGAGGATGCCGGAGGCGAGGGTAAGGCGAATCTGGTGTCGATAACGGAGGAGCAGGAGAGCGGCGTCGATCCGAATCGCACCGGTTCGGTGCGCCAGTCGCGCGAAATCAAGGATCGTTCGAAGATAACGAATTTCAGTTTGGGGAAAAAGCCGCGTGACAAGGACGGCAAAGTCGCCAAGAACGGTTACGTGACCGGCGACAAGGAGGGCAAAAAATCGAGTGCGCAAACGGGCGGAGCGAAGGAGAACGTGAAGGGAAGCAGCAGATCGGTGATCAACAACGATCAGACCGACGCCGGTGACGGTGCGATGAACGGCACGGGCATGAAGAAAAAATTAACCACCGACAACGGATTAACGGGTAACAATGATACGAGCATGATAAGTCTCACGGACAGCGAACCGCAGCAGAGACACAGCGTGATAACGAGCGACGGAATAATCGACGGCGTCGAGCTCGAGAGTTCGGTCAGCTTGAGATCGCACAACGAAGCCGATTCCATGGGCTCTTCGGTACAAGTCAGCTCGGTCTAATGCACTGAATAGATTAAATAAGAGATGTAGAGAGGCTGGACAATTGTGGATTTAATTAATTAGTCGAGTGATACATCAAAAGGGCGCGACGGCGGATCAATATTGTCTCGGCGTCTCGTCGAGGGCGCAACGTGAGCTTCTGAACGAAATTTACGAAAAAAGAAAAAGAGAATCGTGCGACGTTCCATCGAGTCATTAGCGAGAAAGAGGGAATTTTTCTTCAGCGAAATAATCGTATTTTGTACTTGGTGGAATTTTAGAGTGAAAAAGCGTACGAAAAAAAATATATATATAATAATCGTGCGACGTTCCATCGAGTCTTTAGCGAGAAAGAGGGCATTTTTCTTGAGCGATATAATCGTATTTTCTACTTGTTGGAATTTTAGAGTGAAAAACGGTACGAAAAAAAATTGGACGATGGTTCCATCGAGTCGTTAGCGAAAAAAGGGGAATTTTTCTTGATCGAAATAATCGTATTTTGTACTCGTTGGAGTTTTAGGCGAGTGAAATATCATTCGAAAAACAAGAAAAAATTCAGGGCGATGTTCCATCGAGTCATCAGTGAAAAAAGGAAATTTTTCTTGATCGAAGTAGTCGTATTGTGAACTCGTTGGAATTTTGCACGAGTGAAGGGCCGTTCGAAAAAAAATATATATACACGTTTAAAAAAAATTGTAATTGACAATATTAAAGATATCGATAAAAAAAATGCTCGGGATAAGATTGTAGGAGAGGTTTGATAGAATACTCGATTACATGCGCGAGAGTCGAAACTTTAAATCGAAGGCTTCGGCCCGTTTCGCCGTCGCGTCGCGAGATCTACATTCAGAGTTTAGATTTTAAATAGATAGAACGAGACTGGGAACAATGTACCGAAGACGTAGATAAAAATTGCTTAGCAATCGCGGTTGGGGAGGAGATTGATCTAGCGTGAACGTGTCGATGAACGTTTCAATCGTGTTTGGGAGAAAAAAAGAAGAAAATCGGAAAAAGATCGATCCACAAAAAAGAAATATATATAGACTATAGGGAGTAGCTCTCGTTCCGTAGTAGCAATAATTCCAATCACGCAGTTCAATTCATTCTTTGCGAATAATGCGAAAAGAAAAAAAGAAAAAAAATTGAAACAAAAATCCGATGTCAACAGTGTGGTTCTCTTAGCGACTTAGGATAGAGAAGATGAGAATGCGGCCCGCCGTGGGTGCCTATTTTTACCGCTCAGGTTGTTGTCGATGTTGTCTCTGTAACTTTTTCGTTTTTTTTTTTTTTTTTCAACTTATCGAGGTATTTTCCTTCGTGACGGTGAATTTAAGCGCTACGTGTTCAGGTTACTGTGAGAATCACGGAAGAGACGAGGGAGAAAGTATTATGCAAGAGGATTAACGGTGAAGGTGCACGAATTTCCCTGTGTGCTATTCAACGAGGCTTCGGCGCGTCGTCGAGTACGAAAAAAATTATCGAGAAAACCAAAATGTTCGAAGAATTAAATCGTTTTTTCAAATTGATAATTGATATTAACGAATAATGAACTGTTCTGTTCGGAAAAATTCGCCGAGGTCTTTAATCGAAATATATATATATATAATATATCTATATATATATATTTTTTCTTATCGTTACAACTAATTTCACTGTATAGTTGTCGCAAACGAAAATCCGTTGGAATTGCGGGAGAGATATTATTTCCCTCCTCGAGGGTAGGGTGAGAGAGAAAATATAATGATAAATAATATATTATTGATTTGTCTAATATGTGAAGAAAAAAAGAAAAATCACTGCCACGAGACCGTAGTTTAGACGACTCGATCGCGTGAAGAAATAAATGCCGCGTGCACCGCTTGAGTTTATGAGTTTGGTCCCTGTCGAGTAACGCATTCGATGAGAATAGATCGAAAAAAAGGATAAAAGTAAAAAAAAAAATTAATTTATAAAATTATAAATTATTTCATAAATATAAAATTATATTATAATTCTAATATAATTATTATATAATTATAATACAATTATAATATAATAAAATTACAAATTATAATACGGTTAGTTGGGGATGCGATGGAAAAAATAAATTTGTCCGACACTTTCGCAGGTGTAATGAATGAGACGCCTGATTTGTATTAGTTACTTGTTTGTACATAATGTTACGCTGTTTTACGTGAAAGAGAAAAGACAAGCTGAGAATTGTTTTTGTTTTCCTCCGAAGGAGTTGAGCCGCGTAGTGTAACGAAAGAATTTGAAGAGCCCCGCGTTTCTCCCATTCAGTGTTGTACATTTTATTCTCGCCCGATGATAGTTATTACTTTGTAAATTTTAACAAAAAAAAAACAAACCTACGTGTTAGCTAATAAAAAAAAACAAAGAAAACAATTGTTCATACTGTCGATACGTGTGTGTGTATATATATATATATATATATGAAATTTCGAGCGCTATCGCTCCGTGGAATGGAGAAGAATAAAAGTGAGATTGACACTGAAAAAAAAAAAAAAAAAAAAATTAATAATCGAAACGCGAAAGAACTATTCTTGTATCGACGAGAAGAAAACAATCTTTTTCCATTTGCATTTAGCAACTTCGCAGACGATATTTTACGGTAGTTAGAAATGTATTATATAAAAAAAAAAAAAAAAAAACGGAAGAAGGTCATACGGTGTTTTAAGGTAGTCCTTGCGAATCACTTCGCATAACTTTCAGAGAAATGAGAGGAAATTGTAAACACTTCTGGATGACATAAAAAATCTGAAAAAAATCAAGCATGTTAAAGGTGCTGAAAAGATTAATTTCGCATAATAACAATTCCAAAATGTTATTAACAAATTGATGAAAAATAAAATTGTTCAACAGATATCCCGGAAACCTAACTTGTTTTTTGTAATGAAAATTATTCATTCATTTTTTTGAATGCGTATCAATTTTTTCAGATTTTTGAATTCACTTTGATTTTTTTTCTTTTTAATACGGGAATTTTAAAATCTGAAAAAATTCATACGTATTCAGAAAAATGAACGAATAATTTACATTTAAAAAAAGTTATGTTTCCGGTAGATTTGTTGAACAATTTTATTTTTCATCAATTTGTTAATAACATTTTGGAATTATTGCTATGCAAAATTAATTCTTTCGGTATCTTTAGTACGCTTGATTTTTTTCATATTTTTATACCATCGAGAAGTGTCTACAATTCCCTCTCATTTCTCTGTAACTTATGTGAAGTGAACACTATTCGCAGACTACCTTAATCCGATTCAGAATGAATTTTAAAAAAAGACCGATCAAGCAACACAATGTACATAATGCGCTAGCGGAAAGTTCCTCGGGCAGATAGTTCCACTGACGTCGATATCTTTTTCCGCGAAGCGAAGGGACATTTTTTTAATTTCTTGTAACTTCATTGTACTTAAAGGCGAAATCGTATCTCCGGGACTTCGAAATGTTGAACTGTAACTGCGTAATTTTATCTACGGCAATCGTGTTACAATTTTTTTTTTTTGTCGCCTATTCGGTGGAATCGTCTGCTGGTAAATTTGCGGGTAGGCGTGTAGATCAATTATATCGTAGTTCATCCTTGTCCGTTCAGCGATCGAGAATTCGGCACGCCGAATTTATTCATTTTTTCATTTCGACTTTGACGTTCGATGAATAATGAGAATAATAATTATGTACAACGTATAAAAACGCCACGACGAAATTTCACAACACGATCTTTCGAAAACTTTTTGATGACAAATTCTATGAATGTATCTAACATGTTATATATTGTTCCGTGTAAAAAAAAATATACCAAGTGTACACATTAAACCGACTGTGAATAAATCGATGAAGAGATAATAGAAAAATATTTTTTTACAGTACACTTAACGTAGATAATGTTAACGATATATTAATTTTCACATCCACTATTCACTGAGTCCATTCCTTAATTTTCACATCCACTATTCACTCAGCCCATTTCCATCGAATAGATTCTGCATATCACGTACCTGAAACAATTTCGTTATTTTTTACATACTTAATTTCCTTAATAACTTATTTATTTCTATAATAATTTCCTATCTAGGAAATTAAGGACATTATTTCAGGATCGTGAAATGCGTAATACATTCGAAGGAAACGGAACGAGTGAATAGTAGATGTAAAAATAAAGGAAATTATAAAATAACGCAAATTATTAAATTTTCTTAATAATTTCCTCAATTTTTACATCCACTACTCACTCTGTCCCAGTTCCTTCGAATACATTACGCATTTCACTTTCCTGAAACAATTTTTCACGTTCGAATTACAATGATAACTAACATAAAAAAAAACAAAGCTTCCTCTTTGAGGAAGCAAAAAATATTTGATCTCTTTTCGTCATTATTTTTTTTCTTCACCTTTTGTATCTCCACATCGTAGAGCTCTTGACAATTTTTCAGGAAACTTTTCGTATCGTCCTCTCGTTGTTTCGTCGAAGCGCGAACCTTGTCGATCTGCGATAACATTTCTTGCTGCCGAGTCATCGAATCTTCGACCGCCTTCTCCAAAGCTTTCTTCTCACTGTCAAACAATTTTCGGGCAATGAACAATTGGCATTTTTTTGCAAAATAGAAAAGTTAATAGTTGTAAAGAAAAAGAAAAAGTTACTTTAACAATTCGGTGTGTTCCTTGCGAATGTTGGAAAGACTCTGCTCGCACTGCTCTTTAACTTTTTCCAAATCGGCGTTGCTCGCCTGTTCGTTGTCCTGCGCGTACATCGTCGCCTCCTTCTCGATGTTGCTCCTTACCTCCGCCACTCTTTTCCTCATTTCCTCGATCTCCTTGTTGCTCTCGCTACCAACGGAAAATCGGTAAAATATAATTGCGTAGTTTTAAAAGCGAGTGAGAAGAAGCTGAGACACTAACGTGAGACGCTCGTGGGCTTTCGTTACTTCCGGAAAGTTTGTGCGTTGTTGACGAACTATCGACAGATAACTCTCGATCTTCTCGATCGCGGGTTTCTTGCTTCTCATCTGTTCCTGCATCAGCTCCCGCTTTTCTATGTGCAGCTTCTTCTGCTCCATCACCTCCGCCAGACTCGCCTCGTATCGTTTCGGCGATCTCACGATCTTCGACTCGAGTTCTTCCGTCTTTTTGCGCATCTGTTTTTCAAGCCTCAGTTATTACATTATATTTAACTTATTCATTATTATTGATATCATATCACTAGCGGTTATTTTCGCTCTCGCCCTCACCTGGATTTTCGAAATCCATTCCATTTGATATCAAAATTAAATTTTTGAAAATATGGCATGTGAATAGAATTTCGGAATTCCGAAACCTATTATATATCAGAGCTGGGTAGTACTTAAAGTACACGAGTACTTATTTGGTACTTAAAGTACGTACTTGATCAAAGTACTTTTCGGTACTTTAAGTACTATTACTGAGTACTAAAACCAAAGTACTTGTACAATTTTGAGGATAGCTCTTTGAGGAAGCTATGCTCAAAATGGTAGGAAATGAGGAAGCCATGTGCAAATTACTTTGCACCTCTTTCGTAACGTAAAAAAATGTCTGTCTCATAAAATTATTCTACGCCCAACCCAATATTTTCCATTTAAATCCCAAAAAATACGATTTTTCGTGCATAAAATCGAGATCTTCAATGTCTCACTGTACTTTAGTCACAGAAACGCCAGCGGATTCGTGTTCAGCGGGAAAAAATACTTTGAAATACGTGACCAGAAAAAGAAAAAAAAATGTTGCTAAAAAATGGCAGTTACCTCTTTCGAGTCCACTTTTCGCGTTTTTCAATGTTCTGAAACTGCCCAATAAAACGCTTCTAGAACTTCGGACAAGACCCTATCTCGTGTATTTTTTCCCATAGAACACGACGAGCATCTCGGATTTTCCCTAGCTCCATTGGGAGTCCAGATATAGACTTTCGAAAATCACGAAAATCGACTTTTTTCAAAAGTGGCTGAAAAATTGAAAAATCGTTATTCACTCGATTTTTTTTTCTTTCATGGCTACATTCGACGTATTTTCTCCCGGTGAACACGAGAATAACAATTATTTTACTTCCACCTCAATATTTTCCATTTCAATCCGAAAAATACGATTTTTTATGCATAAAATCGAGACGTTTCTCACTTTCGGCCACTGTACTAGATCCATACGTCCCACATTTAGTTGTTATACATCTAGTCGACTTCCACTCCCGAAGGTTCACTCGCCGTAGTCCAGTCGATTAGCCTGTTACCAGGGATTGGAAACGAAGAGTTTGGACGCTTTGAAAATTACTCTCGAAATCTTGTACTCGTGAAACTCCGCCCCTTCCGATTACGAAAAAAAAGTACCTTGTACTTTGTACTTAAAGTGCTTGCGATACTTCGTACTTAGTACTTTAAGTACTTTTCGATACTTTGCCCAGCTCTGTTGTATATGCTATGAAAACCGAAATTCCTAAATTATCGTATATAAAACCGAATTTTGGAATTGATTATTATCATTGTTATTATTATCATTAATAAAATGTCGTGATGTAATGCAACTTTCCCACAAATGCGGTTTAAACAACTGGTTTTCGCTCGAAGTGCCCGAACGATAGAATTGCAAAAAATACTTTTAAAAAAATTCGTTAAATACCTTTATAGCTTCGGCTTTTAAATTTCCTTGAATTTGACTGACTTTCAATTTTTCCAGCTCAGTAGCTTTGAGCCCTGCCTCCACCTTTGCAGCTCTGGCTCTCGTACCTTCCCTCTTTGCCTTCCACTGCTCTATCTCGAGTTGTAGCTAAAAGAAAAAAAAACATTCACGAATCGGAGCAGGTACGGAAGATCGGAAAAATTGACGAAAATTCGTGTTCGCCGAGGATAAGCTCACTTGTTCCTTTCGCTCTAATTTCTTTGCGTGATCCAGGGCCATTTTGCTCTTGGCTTCCCTGATGGCGTTTTTCCTCTCCCTCAGAGCTTCCAACTCTTGAACTTTCAGTCTCGTACTCTCCAGCCTATCCTCTATATTTACCATCTTGTTGTTAGCGTAGAGAACAAAGTTTACCAGCAACTTGGCTACTCTCCGAGTTCTCTTTGGCACCGGGCTCGTTATGTCCGTGAGACAAAAATCTTTCAGGAATATCAGATTCCCGATGCTGGCCATCGCCTCGGAGATATTAACTAGCGCCAACATCTCAGGATTATCCTCGGAGAGGCCCAACCTGGTCAACTGCTCGAAGGTCGGCTGCAAATAAAATTTTTCATTATTGTTACCAAAATAAGAATTGAAGTTTTATTACTAAAAAAAAAAAACTTTATCGATACGTGAATTGAAGTTTCATTATAAAAAATACTAAATTGCCAAAATATGAACTGGTTTCATTATGAAAACAAAAAAAAAAAATAGTCATAATATGAATTGAAGTAATTTTGTTATATAAAAAAAAAATATCACTATCATTACAAAAATATGAATGCAAATATTTTTTTTAGTGTAAAAAAAAAATGATTTTAACTGGCGATCTTACCTTTTTAATAGTGGACACATCTATGTGAATTTTGTTCATGAATTGTGTTAGGAGATTGAGGACGTACTCCTGCGTTGGATTCTTCAAGTCTTCTATGGTCGACGGCAAACCGACCTCGATGAGGCTCACGTGAAGCGTTTCGGGACATAAATCCATGACTGTAAACAAAAAATAAAAAATAAAACATGAAATTTATGAACCCTCTCGCGATTTTCTTCTTTGGATTAAAAAAAAAAAAAAAATGAAAACGCATCGTAATAATAGTCAACCCATTTTTGCGGGAGAACTCTGTCTTCCGAGACACGATTCTTACCTGAAGAATTGCTTTATTTCTGCGGTCTTGAATACGAGAGTATCGACATTGGAAAATTGGAGACCAGTGTAGCTCGCTGCTGCGGAGGATAAACAACGCGAGCCGTTGAAATTCGAAACACCGCAGCTGAGAGTGTGGATATATCTATAGAAGCGTGCGCTCGAAGCTAGAAAAGTTGAGGTACTCTGACAAGTTATCACCCCGACGGTAAGATGTCGCTACCGTAACCTGCGTATGGTCGTGTAGGTCGTGTACGGTGACTTGTCACAGTTTGTCAAAAAGCCCAACAGATTCGTATTCAGGGCGGACAAATACGTAGGAAAACGTGTCAAATAATTTTACAAACAGAAAAAAACATTTTATAAACATAAAAAACTTCATCAAAAAATTGCAAGTCTACCCCTTTCGAGTTAATTTTTTGCGTTTTTCGATGGCTTCAAAGTGCCCGATAAAACGCTTCCAAAACTTCGGGTATGACCCTATCTTGTGTATTTTTTTTCCCGTAGAAATACGATGGGCACCTCGGATTTTCCATACCTCCATCGGGAGCCGAGATATCGACGTTTAAAAATCACGAAAATCGACGTTTTTCCAACATTGGCTCAAACATTGAAGAATCACAGAACAGAAAACATTGAAGTTCACTGTTTTTGTTTCAAAGCTATATTCGATGTAGCTTTTCCCGCTGATCACGAATATAACAATTAACAAGTGGTCATGTCCGTGATTTTCTATTTAGAATTGTAGGTCCTAAAAAAAATTTCTTTCACTCCAAACTGTTGTGAAAAATGCAACAAAAAAAAAGTGAAGTGAAGAAAAAGTGAAACATCGCACAAGTCGCTTTCACACATGGCGGAAGCATCGTTAACAAAAATGTTTTGAAGCAATATATTGTTTCACAAAAAACAAACAAAAATGTTTTGAAGCAATATATTATTCGCGATCTTACGGCGAGGCGACTATAGTAAAAATGTTAAAACTCTAACTTATCGATTATCGAAGTTACGATTGTAGGTCGTCACGAGCTGTACGATGATAAAACAGATTTTCGGGCAAATGAGTTGTCGAGTGAATGGATTTCGGGCCGTCTCAATAAACAACTTTAATGGTGCTGTGAGCAATGGTCGTTTATTAACGCAGTACACACACCTCGCCGATTCAAGACTGACACGTGTCATTAAAGTTTAGAGACCTCTTACTTTGCTTTAAAGACTAAGTGTAAAACATATAGTTTAGCTATTAAACGGGGAATTCGTTATTTCTATACACAATAATCATATTTCTGTTTTTTTTTGTTTTGTTTTTAATGCAAGAAGAAAGAGGATGCCCTGTTGTCGATTATGGTAATAAAAACACATAAATAATAGTTGTAACTTTTACCTTTTTTTTTTCGTTTGCCCTCTTCGCGACTACTTGGCTTACTCTCATGAATAAAGAATTGCCCGACGGCTGTTGTTATCGCCGGGAAAATAGTTCAAATCTCGCTCTCGTTGACTGTGACACTAAGACGAAAAATTATAACTTATATTATGATACATTAAATTCGCCTATTTCTCCTCTTCTTCTTCGTTTTCTTCTTCATCGTCATCATCTTTGCGAAAAAAAAAAACTTTACAAAACGTAATCGAGCTCGTATCGAATGTACTGATTTTTTGGATCGTTCATAATACGCGGATAGCCCGCTACGAGGGCGTCCTGGCCGCCTATGTAGAGAGAATTGTAAATCTTCCAGTAGACGTCGCGCACCTTTCGCGCGGGATGGAAAAGACCCTGTTGACAAAAAAAAAAAAAAATCACGCAATGAAGAAAAATCTATAGGTACAATAATAAAAATTTTATTTACATGGCAAGGGCGTAGAAAGGGGGTTTTTGACGAGTGTGGCATTCACACGAGTCATTCCCCTCTCTACGCACATGTCATACACATCATTTTTTCCCAACAGAGAAAAATGATTTCGTTTTTGGGAAGTGTGAGCAGAAAGTCACTTTCTCGCACTAACGCCACAAAAAATACCATATTGCGTTTGTATGCATGTGCGGTAATTTTTCTCGCACGCGATGCGAAGAAGTGCCTTTATGTAACTCATGCACGAAAAGTCCTACTCTCCGTGCCCGCCGAGAGTGGCGAATGTGCTGTTTTACAGTCAAGTGTACTATAAATACCTGGCCCACGATTATCGTACTTTACGCACGCTTACCGTACTTTGCGCACGCTTTTTGTACTTTACGCATGCTCATCGTACCTTACGCATGCGTATTGTGATTTACGCACGCGTATGGTACTTTTCGCACGCAGGCTGTACAGCGCCACAATCAGCACCCACGGAGTAGCACTTCTCCTGCATTCGTTACAAAAAATATTACGCGATACTAGTCCGGTGTAGCGAACATCATACGCATATTGTGAAGTGAGTTGCACTCGTCTTAGGCTCATGCTCTTGTGGTACTCCTGCCGCCCGTTTTACAAAGTTCGCTTTACCGCATTTATATTATAAATGACTATTCTGCGCTCACTTCACAGGAACGGAAAGCGGGATTGTACGTTCATGCGTTAGGAATAATACATTCGCACACTTTCGTCCACGAGAAAGAAACGAACCTGCAGTGTGTACTGAAGAATCTTAATAGGTCCGAGCGCGACACGAAGACCGTCGACCGCGTCCATGAAAGCCTGAACGAGATGCGGCGATGTCTCGAAGACGTTCGGCCAAACGTGATTGAGCAGATGTATGAGCGCATCCTCGCAACCGAATCCGTAAACGCCGAGAGCCATGTGTTTTATAGCGGCGCACGCTGTCTGCCGATGAACGAGATCGCGATCCATCAGAGCGTCCTCGAGCAACGGGCTCACAGCGTATATGTAATCTTTGCCCATTTCGCCGATGTACTCGAAGAGAAACGACAGAGACTTCAGCACACCGTTCTGAACGTTGAGCTCCGGCACTCTGTACTCGTTCATCAGAGCCGGCAGAACCGTGAAGGGGCTGCACGTCTCCGCGACTATGGCGATCGCCACCGTCGTGCAGACACGGTTCTGGCGCTCCTGGACCTTGAGATTGTTCAGGAGAGTCGCCAATACGTCGTGAGGTCTGCGAACGAAAATCATCGATTGTTAAACATTTTCCGAATTTTATTAAACATTTTTTGTTACGTTTTTTTTTTTAATTATTTTTCACCCACCCGATCGCCTTGGCGATGTAGCCAAAGGTATTGACGGTCGCTCGTCTGATGGCTTTCTTGTGCGCTTTGAGCAGCTCGAGAAGTTCGAAGCATATTCTCATCCACTCCCTGGCCGACACGTACTCGGGTCCTCTGTCGGCTATCCTTCCCACCAGATCTATACAATTTTCTTGTACCTGAAAGACGAGCAATAAAGGATTGTATTTCGATATGCCTTTCGTTTGAGTAATTGTTCGTGCCGACGTTTAAAAAGATTATTTTTTGTTACACGTGCACGAAAGGTCCCGCTTTTCGTGCCTGTAAAGTGTGGCGAAAGTGGCGCTTTCTAGCAGAGGATGCGCGAAAACTTTTTTGCACACTTTTTTCACATCCTAGCTACTTTTGAGCATACTTGTTTCATACTAGCTACTTTTACGCACACTTTTTTAACACTATAGCTACTTTCGCGCACACTTAGCTGGCAGCACTGTAGCTATTTGTTTGCATGCACTTTACAGGCACGAAAAGCGGGAATTTTCTTGCACTTGTTACAAAAAGTAGTATGCGATACTCATACGAAAAAGCGGTCTCCCGACGGCGATTGGGAAGTCGCCTCCTCTCGAGCCGCCAACTTCACAACCTTCGTCGAAAGACCGCTTTTCCGTATTAGTATCGCAAAGTACTATTCTGCTCCTTGCAACGAAACCTATGGAGTTCTTACCTTTTCGTGTCTGTTCTTCAAGATCGGTGTGAGCCTCGGCAGAAGATCTTTTATCGGCGGCGTCATCTTCGTCATTCCAATGACATTGACGATCGCCTTCAGAGCACCGAGAATACTGCCGAGAACTTCGGGGTACTCCTCGCCTAAGTACTCGTAAAGAACGACTCCCAAATGTCCCATGAGTTTCTCCTACAAAATGAACGATGAATATAAATATAAAAATGTACCAATGAAAACCCGAAATGAATAACGAATATAAATATAAAAATATACCAATGAAAATAGAAAATCAACGACGAATATAAATTTTAAAAAAATGTACTAACGAAAACAGAAAAGATTATGATTGATAGCGTAAACTTACTTCCTGACAAGTCTTCATGACGACGGCGATTCGCGAAATAAGATCGGCAGCTTGTTGACGGACTTTCGCAGATTTGTTGTTCAACCGCCACAATATCGTACCGCAAATTTGCGGCAGATAAGCTTTCACCCTCTTGCCAAGTGTGTTGACGATCGTTCCGAAACCGTTGAGCATAACGACGTCCTACGAATTAAAAAATGGGAAATCAATAACGATCTAATCCCAGTGCTGCTCGTGATAATTCATCGTACCGACCTCCGTCGTTTGTTCCTGAAAAGCGTAGAGAATTCCATCGATGAGTTGTTCCTCGAGTCTCGAATCAACGTCCGCCGCTCCAAGATTTCCCATTATCTTCTCGATCGTCTCCATGACCATTTTTCTGTACTGTTCGTTCTCGTCCTTGAGATCGTCGACGACCCGATTTATTATCTCCGAGGCGCCGACTTTGTTGGCGATCTCGACCGTCGTGTCGACCAGCTGACGATAGTTTCGCCGATCCAAAGCCATCCGATGATTCCAGAAGTGTTTGAAGAAGTGCGGCAGAATGTCGTCTTTTATATACTGCGCCTCCACACCATCCGTTCCGCAACATTGTTTCACCACCTGTGGTGCAAAAAATGTTCATAAATACATTGTCAATACACTTTTCTCTTGCGACAATAATTAATAATCAAAATTGTTATCGATAATCAAACAATGGAAATTAAGTTGATTATCTCATGGACGAATTTTACCTTCAGGACAATTTTCTTCATTTCTTCGTCGGGCGATTGAAACTCGCGTATGAGAATGAGCATGACCTCACGCGTGTAGTAATTCGCGTATTCGGCGTCCATGAGAGGAATGAGATAACCGATAGCCTTGAGGAATGCAGCGAGACCCTTGCCTCTGTGTGTTCTTATGCCCTTCCAGAGGGGCTTCAGAACGGAGTCAAAACTCTCGATACCGTAGGGCGTTGCAGCTTCGGCCAGCGCGGCTATCGCCAACGCGGTGATCGTACGGACTTTTTGTTGCTCGTCGACCAAACCTGGTGAATCAAAGTTGATCGATTAGCAATGGCACAAGTCGTTTGAATATTGCGATAACCATAGAATTGACATAATTATTATTATTAATTAACAATAATAACAAATATTATTATTACTAATTATTAATTTTTTTTCTAATCGAATTTTTTTGTTTTTCTTACCGTGCTCGATGATTTCGACCAAACTTTTGAGATGCGGAAGTATCGCACATCCCATGAGGATAGCAATTTGTTGAACTATCTTTATGCCTGTGTGTCGGGCTTGCCACGATTTTTTGCTCCGGCAAACGGCCTTGAGAAAAGGCAGGAGCGACGGTATTCCCAGAGCCGACGCCACAACCGCAAACGCTCTGGCCGTTGTATTACGAACGTACTCGTCGATGTTGTCGATATCCGGCCTCATCGTCGAAATCATCGTCGCGAGACCCGCGGCTTTTGCCAAATTTGATATTATCTCGCGGCCCTCGACACGGGCGTAGTAATCCTCGTCGATCAGAAGAGGCTCAATCACCACGAGAATCTGTAAATCAACCGATGAGTAATTAAATCAAGACTAAAATTTGTAGAATTCGAATTTGCAATGCAGATGCGTATCTTGTAATGCGTTGCAAGATACGCTGAATGGTTATAAACATCGCTTTTCTAGCTTTCAGTTTGTAAGCTCAAGTAATTTCTAGTTACTTCTGGCTCTGCATAATAGAATCACCCTATGAAATTTCGAAATTTCGAAATCCATTCGATTAAAACCGAAATTCCGAAATTATAGCATACCGAATAGAATATCGGAATTTTGAAATTCATTCTATATGCTACAAAAATCGAAATTCCGAAATTTCCAAATCCATTCTATGCGCTATAAAAATTCTATTGTGTAAGCTCAAGTAATTTCCAGTAATTTATATTGAAATTAAAAAGACCCAAATCGATGAAATGATGTCAATAGTTTCCGCTCAATCATCGCCCCGAACATAAAAAAAAATCGCACCTTGTGCACGTAAGGTCGAACGAGATCGTCCAACTTGTAAAGAATCCGATCGATGACTTTAACGAGAAGATGCCGTTCCTGGTCCTCGAGGGTGGGCGACATGAGGAGCGGCAGTATCTGATTAAACAGCGGTCCGGCGCCGAATTCCCGAGCTTTGTCGGTGATCTGTCTGAGCGCCGCTTTCCTCATCGGCGGTGTGCCGTTCTTTATCTTCAGCAGAAGTTTCATTATCTTTCGTTCTTTCTGCTCCTCCGGGCTGAGAGACTCCTCGTCGACGTCGACGAGCAGTTTGTCGAAGTACTGGGCATCCTCGGGTTTCATGAACGGTAAATTGCCCTTCGGTTGATTGTCGACGAATTTCGCGCTCTTATCTTCCTGCTGGATGAAGAAACCTTGCGGCGTGCCGGCCATCGGTGTCGGCGTGGCGGTCAATTTTCTCGCCGGCGTGCGGATCGGTATGTAGCCGGCCGGAGGCTGCAGAACTTTGTAGCCGGGCGGAAACAGAGCGTCGAGCTCGTCGTCCGAGAGCGGACGATTTCGCTCGTCTATCTCGCGCTCCCATCGATAAGCCTGCAGCTGCTCGGGCGTCATGGACATCAGGTGTCCAGGCGTCGGCGTCGCGAGTCCCATGGCCTTCAGTCCGGTGGGCGTCACACCGCTGGGGGTCAGGATCGACGTCTGATGAGGGGTCGTCAAAGGCGTCGCCGGCGTCTGCGGTGTCATCGAGCCTGGCGTCTGATTCGACGGTGTCTCGTCCCAACGACTTCGTCGCTTGCTCGCCGATGGCGTTGGAGTTTCCTGAATGAGATCCCCGGCCACGCGGTCCGTGCGGGGAGTCTCGGCCCATCCGCTGTTGTGCCCCGGTGTTTCTGTTTCGGACAAATTTTTATATCCGTTAGCTTCGGGATGATCGACTATTTGTTTTTTTTTCGTCGCAATCTATTTTTTTTTATTGCTTCATATTAGCAATAATTCAAATGCTCATAGAGGAGGATTTGTTTTCATGATCATACCATTTTTTGAGATTTTAATGAAAACTTGAGAACGGTTTGAGTTATCAAGTCTACGTTTGTTAGGTAGGTAGCGAGATCAATCCTCAATGTTTGGTTCAATTTTACGCGAATTTGAATTTTACGAAAATATTGGATTTTCTTTCTGAAGCGAGTTTCAATATCAAATGCTGAGGGCAAAAAATACATCACTGGTGGTGCCGACACCACGAATAACTACAATTATTACAGGAAATCTTTTTAGTAAATATTGCAAAAATGTATGATTTTTTTTATTTTCAATCGCGACTATTTTTTTTTTTACCGACAAAGCTGCCTCTATGACAAAGCCAAATAATCACGGAAAATCATAGAAGCTTTGCACAAAAAAGTCAATTAGATGAAGCTTTGTGAAAATCTCGATTTTCACACTTTGTATACATTTTTCATCCGAATTTGGTGTCTTGCAATATTAGACAGCGAGGTTAGAACTTGAGATTTACGAGACATTGAAACAATCTTCAAAGAATTGTTTTTCTAAACGAATTCGAAAAATAATTATGTTAGTTCGATGGCGCTAAATAAAAAATGCTCGCCTCTCTCCGTTTTCGGTGTCTCGTCCCATCGATTTCGTCGACTCGAGACGATCTTGTCGTGTGACGGTGTTTCTCGTCCTGGCGTCACGGCGCCGGGCGTTGCGTGGCCCGGTGTCGGCTCCCACATTCTTGTGCTCTGACCCGGCGTCGCTCCCGGTGTCTCGCCACCTTTTCCGTGACCCGGTGTCTCGTCCCATCTTATAGCTGCGGGTGTGACCTGTTAAAAAAAATTCATAATAAGAAGAGACATTCATTTAAATGTCATGTACGAGTCGAACGACGGCATCGAAGAATGAAATGTTTGCACTTACGTCGGCGTTGTCCCAGGAAGTCGGTGTTGCCGCGGTTCCGGCAACTTTCTTCGCGCTCGGCGTGTCCTCCGTTTGGTCCCAACGTCCGCGCTTTTTCGGCGCTGGCTTTGGATCGCCGTTCGTTGCTTTCAGTGTGCCGTCTTTCGCTTTTTCAGCGAGTTTCTTTCTCAACTGCAAGGAATTGATATAAATTATTATACGGCGATAACATTTTTTAAAATAATAAGAAAAATACGATTACTGTTTTATTTATTTATTTTGCTTTTTGATTCTATATCTTCAGTTGTGGTTATTTTTGCTTTATTTCTTGTCAAGTTATGTGGAGTAAAAAAAACGAATTTGAACTAATAGTTATAAAATAAATAAATTACAATAGGCAATGAAATTTATGCATACCTCTGTTTCCTCGACATTGAGCAGCTGTTCACGCATAATTTCCGGGTACGATCGAGAACCGATGTCCGGAGTCTTGCCACCTGTAACCACGAATCAAACGTCACGCAAAGCGTAACAATTAGTTGTCATAATTTTATTGATTTTCATTATTCGACTCTGACGTTCTCTCCATTGTATCTGGGTGTTTCTTTTTTTTATATTGTTCTTCAATTTTTTTTGTTATTGGTTTTTCTAACTTTATTTACTTTGTTTTTTTTGTTGCCTCGAACTGATATATTTTGCCCTAATATTAATTTGTTTTCTCGATATATATATTTATATATATATTGTTAAAATGCCCCTTAATGAGGCTGAAGATTGCGAAGCTCATAGCCAGCCGAGCAATAAGCGCATTGTCGATTCGTCAAGACTGCACAGACTTGAAAATTTCTTGGTCTTTGTATTTTCAGACTTTTAAACAAAACATGATTATTGCCCCGTTAGTTATTCTCTCGCTTAGCTTCAGCCTCATTTCGTTGACCTTGGAATACGGCGGTTAATATTCCAAAAAGCGAGCTACTGAATTCGCCCTCCCTTTCACCTCGGCCAATTGATAAATTCTCTACGAACATTTTTATCGACGCTCAGGAAACCATTTTTTTTGTTATTGTTTTTTTTTAATCAATTATACTGCGCGATGAAGAACGAAAAAACTAAAGAAAGGCGAGTCGGAGAGGTGCAACAGTAGCTCGCATATATAATACGTACGTGAAGATTCGGTGCCACAGGGAGCACTGTCCTGCTCTCAAGTTTTTCTCTTCCACATCGAATAAATACTTTAGCCATCTAAAAATCAACTCATTCTCGTTATTAATAATATTTGCATTCAGAACCACTCATACTATCTTTGTGAATAATCATGCCAACGCAAAGCTTGTATGTTTCATTTAATTTATATAAATGTATATATGTATATATATATTTTGTTTTTGTTTTTCGACGATACGATGAAACTTTTCGATCTGCCGTGGAGTTACGATAATTTGATGACGGACAAAAGAAAAACAACAATGTGAACAAAAAGATCGCGGATGCGGTATGAAAAATAAAAATAAAAAATAGTGCCAGAATCGGGATGAAATTTCGGGGCATTATTTTTGTTCAATATGAAAAGTCTCATCGTCGATACGTCGGCAAGGACTACAAGAGCTTTGTTTAGCATGGCTATGCGCAATAAATCGATGTCGTTTAAAACCTTCGACATAGTATCCTGGGCAAAGCAGATGATTCCAAATGTGCAGACCGTCACTAAGATTGGAAACAAAATATGTTCACATTAGTATGATATTTCCAGGGTTTTCCTTCCATTCGTTCGATTCACATTCAAACCAGTGTTACATAACGCGTCGAGCCATTTCCTATTCATATAGATTCTTATTTATGTTTTTCCTTCTTTTTTTTTTAGATCTTTGTTTTTTTAAAAAGACAAGAGAACAAAATATATTACGATCGATGATTTCTCCTGAGCGCTACGGATTAAAACCTGTACACGCCGTGATACAACGAGGCGTCGATTGAATTACCTAATATTAAAAAACTATATAAAAAGACTAAAAAATGTATCTTTTTTTCTTATTCTTAATACATTTTTCCACGCGTAACGATTTTGAGTCAGGACGAAAAAAAAAATTCTTTCGGCTTATTGATCAGAGCTTCGTTGTATCTCGGCCAATCGGCGAACAATTCGAGGAACTATACTTAACTTTTTTTTTCTTTTAATGTTTTTTTTGTATTTACCTTTCCTTACTGACTACAAAAATTACGCATTAGAAAGTGATAACTGTGATAACAAACGATGTACAAACCTTCAGCGAACGGATCAACGCGCTCCGGCGAGATTATCATTCGTCTCCTTTTCTGCCTGTACTCGTCCTCGCGATCGGCAATCGTCGGCCGACGCCGGTCGGCGAACGGGTCGTAGCTCTTTTCGCTCTGGAACGATAATCGATAGAATGTTCGTTAGTACTCGGGCAGAATGAAAAAAATACATATATATATTTTTTTATTCCAATTTTACAACGCCTTTTCCAGTATGGAGTTCGCGATTTTTTTTTTTTTCATTTACCTGCGCAACGTCGTTGAGCAGAGCAGCAGGAGCATTGTAACCCTGTCTCTTGTTTGTACTGAACGTGCTAGGCTCGTAATCTTCATCCTAAAAACAAAAATCAGAAAATTTAATATAATTTTTTTATATTGCAAAATTAATATTCCCAATTGATTATTCGGAATTGAAAAATGTACCTCAATCTCGTCATTGGCGGCGATGGAAGTGACGTATCCATCGTACTTGTTGTTGCTACCGTCATAGATATCCTGATCATAAAATCCAGTTTCGCCCAATCCGACTTGCTCCTTCTCTGTAACGGCGTTCTGAATTTCCTTCTTCTTGGACTGTATCTCTCGAATTTGAGCCTCGATATCTGGAAGAAAAAATATGTGAAATCACTCGTTATGCAATGTTGGCTATAAAAATAGTTCATAACATTTTTTTCTTGGTTTCTTGAGAACTATGTTAAATGTATATGTACCACTCATTTTAGTACAGATAAGTATATAATATAACAAATTTGCTCCAAAAGAAAGTACTCATTATTAATGAAATTCAAAAAATTCAAAATTACATCAAATTTAAACAGTTTGATTGATTCTACAGAAATTTAATCCGGATCGTCACGCTCCGTCCGTCGTGCTCTGTCCGTCTACAACTTTTTGCCCTGATAGCTAAAAAAATGTAAGAGCTGGAGCATGCGCAGACATTTTGATAAACATAAAAAATCCCATAGGAAAAAAACAACTGAACATTTTTTAATTAAATTTTGAAGAAATATTGACTGTTCGCCACATCTGCTGCGTGTGAAATTTCAGATTGATCGGATGAATATTTCCCGAGTTATAGCGGTTTCAATTTTTCGCGCCTAAGTCACACATACACATACACCGCCATGACGTACGCACACACGGACACATACACACACACATCCGGACATTTTTTCCGTATGTGATTTTTCTATGTTTTCGAACATTCTGAACACACGTTTCCATTCAAATCTTGGAATTATTATTTTTTTTTTTCAGCAAACCAAAGCTCCTCCACAAGGAAGCAAAAGAAAAAGAAAAAAACCTTAAAACTCGGAGCTTCGTAGGTCAGTGTATAACCTAAAAGAAATTTATCGAGCAGCGATACCGAATTTTCGTGAAACATCGCAAACCTTTTCGGTTGTCGGGACGAAAATGTCAACGACACGAAAGTTTTGCGACCGGTCGGAAAAATTTTCATGTCTCGTCGACAAATTCGTTGATAGTTAAACAAACGTAATTACCTTCGTGCGTTCTTGGAATGGCGGCCATCGTGGCTCTTGGCAGTGGAGCGCGAAGCCGCCACGGAAAGCAACTCGAATAACACTGCGATATTCGCGAACGCTTGCGATCTCACACCTAGTTCTAATGCGTCGATCGTCCACCAAACTTCTCGATCCAATGCGAATGTTGTTTTTCGGATGAACAATCGATCGATCAATCAACTGTAACGAGCCGCGAGAAACAAATTGCGATTCTTTCGGGACTTACACCGTATAGTATTAAATTGATCTCTATTTTGTAAATTCAAGATGGAAGCCGACGTGGCTCTCCCCTCTCCGACTCACTGCGGCATGCGAGTTCATAAAAATGATCAAACTATACAACAATTCATAATCGGTCAAAACTCATTTCTTTTAAGCGGCGATAATTTTTTCGTTAATTGTTTCAATACCGATTAGCGTCGGATCAATTAGGATTTCGGTGATAAATCGTTCGAGTTGTACGAATGGACGATTGGAGATTGCTTCGATGTTCGCTCAGTGTATTTTACGGTCATTTGACCATATTTTTACAAAGTTTCCGTGACTTATCGTTTCTTCATATCACTGTAAAGAAAAAAACTCGTATGAAATTTATTGATGGAAGTTTTTATGCAGAAACTGATATGTTAAATTTCATGTACGATTGTACTGAAAAATTCATCTATAGCTTATTTAACACTTTGGAGATACTTTACTTTAAATAATTTACTTTAATTTTACTATAAAATGATATTCATTTTTGATCATAATTGTACATTAAATTTAATACACCAACTTTTGCATAAAAAATTCCATTCCGGTACATTAAATAAGTGTTTTTTAGCAGTGATTGCTCAGTGTAACAGTGATTCGGTTAAAACTCATTTCTTACAATCGACGATAATTTTTGTTAATTATTAAGTCCTAATTAAGATCAATGAAGGTTTCGTTGATAAATCGCTCGAGTTGTACGAACGGACGATCGGAAATTACTTCGATATTCGCTCAGCGTATATTACGGTCATTTGACCTTGCTTTAAAAAGTTACAGTGACTTATCGTCCCTTAATATTGTTATCTACTCTCCGTTTCGAGAGTCCTCCGGGCGCCCGTACGGTTTCACGCCTCATGACTTTTGATCGTCGCCCGTCGATCAGTCTCTCATAATCAGTCGTCGTCATATCACAGCACTGTCTGTCTCCCGGAGTGCGCGTTCTCCTTGTGTGCATCGTTCGACAGGAACTTAAAAAAAAAAAAAAAAAAATCTGCAACGATTCCGCTCATCCGCTTAACCTTTTCCCGATTCTGTCGTCAAAATTTGTCATAACGTTTCCGCGTGAGCTCCGATCTCGCGTCACTGCGAGTGAACAACGTTTATTCGTCCGTCCTCGGTTGTCATGTGTCCGTCTGTCAAAATAATTCACGTGCGATTACGCTGCTGTCAAGTCTCGCGACGTTTATACTGAAGTGATAAAAAGAAGAAAAAAAAAAATATATATATATATAGTTTATCTTTATTTTTTGTATATATATTTTTTGTCTCCGATACCACGGCGATCGAATCGACGCACTGTCGAGGAGGAAACAAAACAAAAATTTGAAAAAATCACGCGAAAAAAAAAATCCGAGATTTTCGATTATTTTAGAAATGGTTAATATAGACTGGATCAAAAAAACTTATCCCTTGCACTGGCTCGTTTGGAACAACGATTATGTCGAACTTGACAAGGAACTCACAGCCAATCAGGTTTGCATATGCTTTCTTTTTTTTATTGATTCATTTTTTTTTTTAGTTATCTTATTCACGAGAATATAGAGATAAGTGTTTTTATTAGAGTACAGCTGCGTGGGAGAGGAGGAGGATGCTAATTGACGGTGCAAGGCAAACTTAATTGATCCTGCACCTCCGATGCAACGGAGCTGCGTGGGGTCAATCGTTGCTATAAATCGTCATTGGAATTGCTCCGAATCGCATTAACTTATCCCCCCCCCCTTCCCTTCTTTCAATTTCTGATCTCATAATTTCATGTTGTTTACTCTTTTTTTTTTCCCGATGGAACTGCGATTGTTCGATAGACAAAAGCGTCATGACGCATCGACGTTGAGCATTTGTTTTTTATTCAAATTTAATTTAATTTATTTTTTGATGGATTTCTCCCTTTAAAATGGGTATGCAATACATTTTAATTTTGGAGCTCTGCATAATGAATTTTAATGAATTTGTAGAACAGTCAAATTTTTTGTTCTGTTTTTATTATTTATTTACTTTTTTCAAATTTTGATATAAATGTATTTGATACGCGAGAGAAATTTATAAACTGACCTGTGCCAATTTGCATGAGAATATTTATACGATTGCATAAAAAGGCGAGGAAGCGGCCAGGAGTTTAAAGGCCAACCACGAGTTACGGAGAACAGACGGACGTTTTGAAGCCTCACAGAGGAAGAAGCCATAGAGATGCCGATGGCTTTCGCCTCTCTCCTGACATTACACTTGACATATATGTCCAATTGATTAACTCCGCTTTTATCCACGAGCTTTAAAGGGCCGCAAAGAAAAAAAAAGGCTCGTTCTAGCTCTTATACATTTTTTTCTCATTTAAGCTGAGCAATTTTTTTTTTTGCATCCTTGTTCAAATTTTAATAATTAATATGCAATTTACCTAATACATATTTTACAATGTATACTCATTTCGGCAAACAAAGTTATTTAATTCATCGTTCATTTATTTTTATTTATTGTATTTGCTGTTTATTTTTATTTTCTTATGTCTATAATTTTTTTAACTGAAGGATACATTTTTTCTTTTTTTTTTACTCCATTTTTTTTTTTTACTGGAGAGTAGATTTTTTTCTCGATTATGTCGCGTTTATAAATTTGAGAATTTGCTTGCTGGTAATAAAATTAATGAGCACAACGCGGCAACATTGCGGAGAAACATCGGCTATTACATAAATATAATTTTTTATATTTCTCATATTATGATTATATTTTTTTTAATATTCCGCAAAATATTAACTTTCTTTTTTTGTGCTTGCAGCACGACAAGGAGAAACACGACAACCGAGGCAGAACGCCGTTGATGCTGTCGGTAACTCTGGGATATCGCGAATCCGCGGTGGTTCTTTTGCATCACGAGGCGAACGTTTATACCGAAAATACTCAAGGATGGAGCGGTGAGACAATCTTATCTGTGCCATTCGTAATCTCCGTCGTGCGAAATCGCCGACAAAGAATATTACTCATCGATGTTTATTTATTATTATTTTTACAGTCGTACAAGAAGCCGTGGGCACGGGAAATCCGGAATTGCTGCAGGCGGTACTGGCGAGAAGTCATTATCAAAGATACTGCAGTCGGGTCGACGGTATTCCCGAGCTGCTTCACAAATTGAAACAGGTTTGCCTCTTGTCTCGCTTGATCGAACAATCGAATAAATTCAATTCCGTGCATCGTTGACGATTTTCTCTCGTTTCCAGGCACCTGACTTTTACGTAGAAATGAAATGGGAATTCACCAGTTGGGGTGGGTAATAAAGAAATTCATTTTCACCCGCAAATATTGCCAACAATAATACTATTTTAATAAATTATTTTTATATTTTATTTTTTTAAAAATTTTTAAATTAATTAATCGATTAATTTTTTTTCCATTTCCATTTTAGTTCCTCTGGCATCGAGAATGTGTCCGAGCGACACGTACAAAGTTTACAAACAAGGGAGCAACGTGCGCATCGACACGACTCTCTTAGGTTTCGATCACGCGAACTGGCAGCGCGGCAATCTCAGCTTTGTATTCAAAGGGCAGAGTAAGTTTCGTTTTATCGTTGCGTGCTCAATAAGAAGGAGAAAAAAAAAAATATGATGATCGATGCAAAAAGCTCGAAGTATGGAGACGATGATTCAGCGATTTTTTTCCAATCTGATTTCTCTCAAACATTTTTTTCTTTTCTATCTCGTTTGTCTCCGAATGCAAGCTATACCGAATCCGCCTGCGGCCATCTACTGCGATCGCAGTTATGTGTTCAGCTTGGTGGGTCAGAGATCAGGTGAAAGTAGCGACGTTTCGTACCGGAAGCACTAAAAAAAACGCAAAGAAAATTAACTGCTACACTGTAAAAAAATTTTGTTTGAAAATTAATGGAACGGTATCGGAAGCTTTTTTCACATAAAAAGTTTCTGAAATTTCAAGCACATCTGCGTTGCAATTTTACAATAAAATTTTTGTGAATTTCAGTCAAAAGATTTGTAATTATTATATCTGCTATTTTAATTTTACGAAAAAATACATTACAATTCAATTAATGTAAGTAATATAAGAAAATTTCAAGATCCAGTACGTTAAATTTACAATTTATTTTTACAGTGTAGCTGCGTTCTCCTCGGCAATATCGCGAGCTCCCAGAGTAAAATCCTTCGTAGCGCTTTGTCGTTGTCGCTCGAACTGTGACGAAACATTGGTGCACCCGACGCTTCGTAATTCCTGCCAAGCTCGATCGCTAATGAAAAAAAAATAAATAAATAAAAAATATCAAAATAAAAACCGATGAATGTAGAAAGAGTCGTCGATCGATTGCGGATTTTAATGTTTGTCGATGAACATTTATAGATGACGGCGCGACGATGATGGAAGTTGACCACGAGACGCGGAAGGTCTACGTGGAACATATGAAGCTCATAGACGACGAGAACGTCCAGCTATTGGCGCCGTCCGAGGAAGGAATTTTAACACGGCTGACGAATCCTATCGTAACGACTTACATAGATACCGATAAAATAAGTTTCGAGAGGTACGAAAATGGATGGGAAAAAATCAAACAGTGTGAAGAATTTATTCACGAATCGCGGAATTAATTTATCAAGGGCTTCTCTTTATTAATTTGCTTGTTGTATTGTTTATTTTTTATTTTATCGGTAAAATGAACATCGCGCAAGAATTTGGATGCGATCGATCGCTCGTGACGGTTTTGCGATCGCGTGACAAAAATTCCTAGGCCCGAATATTAAAAAATCGTGGGATTTCCTACGAGGAAAGAATTTAAAGACCGCTGACGAATCCTATCGTAACAATTTACATATACATCGATAAAATAAGCTTCGAGAGGTATGAAAATGGATGGAAAGACAATCAATCGGTGCGAAGAATTAGAAGACGAATCAACGAATTAATTTACCGAGGGTTTTTTAAATTTATTTATCTACTTGTTTTACTTAATTTTTTTTAAACGCTAAAAAGAAAATCGCGCGAGTTTTGAGAGCGCGCGACACAAATCCCGAGGTCCGAGTATAAAAAATCGTAGGATTTCAATTTTTTTTTAAGCGAAACGAATCAACAATGCTATTTTGTACGTTGCAGGAACAAGGCGGGCTTGTGGGGCAGACGTTCGGATAAGAGCGAGCCGGTTAACGGCCACGAGTGCAAAGTATTCAGTGCGAGTAACGTCGAGGTAGTGACGAAAACGCGTCTGGAACATTTGTCGGAAGCGGATAAAGCTCGGGCGCGAGCGCCGAGGACGCCGTTGCAGTCGTTTCTGGGAATAGCCGAGCAGCAGCAGGACAATGGAGCCGCAACGAGTAGCGTATGTACTATCCAAGAATTTACCAGCCGCGCATTCGTTCTTCATTCGCTGCGCGAATTTTTGGGTCTACCAATTTTTTTTTTATTACAAATTTTTTTACCGAACAGGAAGATTTTTCGAATGCAACCAGCAATCCTACGAACATAACAGCCGAGGAGTATTTCGATCCGGACGTCGATCTCGCCGGTCGCGATATCGGAAAGCCCAAGGAGGTCAACACGAAGATTCAAAAGTTCAAGGTAAAAAAAAGAAAAGAAATAATCGAGCGAAGCGAAAACACGAGCGGCTATTTAATACTCTTTAGATCAATATAAAGTCGGGGTGTTAAAAATTCTTGAGTTGAGAAATATTAAAAAAAAGGAAGTCTACTATCAACGTTTCGTGTTGCACAATAGATTGGCTTGTTTGACCGCAGGCTACGCTATGGCTCAGCGAAGAGTATCCGTTGAGCTTTCAGGAACAAATCATGCCGATCGTCGATCTAATGGCCATCTCGAATTCACACTTTGCCAAGCTCAAGGACTTTATACAGATGCAACTGCCATCCGGTTTTCCCGTTAAAATTGGTGGGTTTTTTTATACTCCTTTCATTTTATTCTTAGGTACACTTACGCTCAAGTTTGCATTTTTTTTTTTTTAGAAATACCTCTGTTTCACGTGCTGAACGCGAGAATAACATTCGGCAACATATTCGGTCTCGATCAGGAGATCCCTCACGTGCGAAGAATACAAGAAACGAATCGAACAACCTGTATAGTGGACGACGTGTGTTTCGAGGTGCCGAGTGGTTACGTAAAATTGGGTAAATGATGACTCGTTTTTAATCTATTAAAAAAACATTTTACGGTTAAAAAAAAATGTTCGCGATAAACTCGATTTTTTTGCAATTAACAGGCGCCGAGGACAGATCGCAATTTAGTATAGAGGCTGAGGACGATTTGCTGCAATTCGCGATTCAGCAGAGCCTTCTCGAAGCCGGAAGCGAACGAGACGAGGTGAGAAACGGAAAAAATTTCTAAAAAGGGAGGACAATCTGGGTAAAATTTTTACGTTATTTTTTTTAATAATTGAATTTTTTCGATAAAGGTTGATATTTGGGAAGCGCTGAGGGCGCAGAAGCCATCGAGGCCAACGACTCCGAACATGACGAACGAGGAAGAACGTCAGCTTCAGAGGTGAGAGAAAAAATAAATAAATTTAGCAAAAGAGAATTGAGGTACGAGAAATATCGTTCGGAAAGTTAATTTGTGTCCTGGAAACGTATTATTATCAATTTGTTTGATTGTTGTTTAGCGATTTCTTATCTCACCTTGTCTTTGCATGTTTTATAATTCGCACATGACTTTCTATCGATCTATCACTATGACACGTCTACCTGTACGAACAGCCAGGTGGGTCGTATAAACCCGTGATTAATATTCTGAATTGAAAAAAAAAATCGTAGGTATAGCTTTTGAAACCTCAAGAGTTGAAAGAAATAGAACGTACGATGCCTCGAGTAATCCCCGAATTCCCTGCAACCGATTTTTTAAAAAGGCTCGTCAGAAATTCCAATTATTTGAGGATGCATCACACATACATTCGCAACCAAAACTTTAAATCTATAAAAATTTTACTACTTCGTGATATGCCAAAAATCTGAAAAAATCAACCGTATTAATTATGTAAAGACCTTTGATTTTGCAATAATAATAATGCCAAGGAGGTACGAGTTTCAGATATGCTTTCGCATCGCGATTCCACAGTACACAGTAAAAAAAGTTTGTACTTTTTACAACAACTCATTGCCCATAAACGTCGACATTTTTTTGTTTGTTAATTTTCGAGTTATACAAAAAAAAAGTACAAAGTAAAATTGTCAATAAGACAGGAAATAAAAGGATAGGTTCGTGTGTTCAAATAAGTGACAAACGAGTTTGTCACTTATTTAACAAAATTGTTTTTACGAAATTTCGCCTTCCGATTTTACGAAATTATTTTTTACTGTGTACACACAAAAAATATCTCAGGCGAATGGGCCAACAGTTTCGTAGTTATGGCGTTGATTAAAAAAAAATTCAAAAGCAAAACATAAAAAAATCCAAGGAAAGTCTGAAAAAATTCATGTAGCTTCTAGAAAATCAACGAATTCATTTGAAAAGAAAAAAAGGTTTAGTGAATAATTGTTGAATAATTTGTTTATAGCAATTTGTTAATAACATTTTGACGTCATTATTGTGCAAAATCAATGTTCTTGGCATCTTTAATGCCGTTGATTTTTTTCAGATTTTTATACTACAAGGAAGTTTTGATATTCTCACTGAAACTCACTTTTGGCTGGGAATGTACGCGTGACGCATCCTTAAATGAATTATTTCCCCTCTAAAGCCAATCTTACTCATAACCCTCCCAGCGTAACGAATCGAATCCCGGAATATTTTAATTTCCTATCTTCGGTTAATAAAAATGTGTTTTTTTTTTTTCAAAAATTCAGGGCTATTCAAGCTAGTCTGGCGCTGTACCAAGAAGGCGGTATGTATCCGCTGGACGACGAGTCCGACGAAGACGCGTGCAGGAGGCGAAGAAACGGCCGAAGAAAGGGTCAGCGGAACGAGGAGGAGGAGGACGACGTCGTTAACGACGAGATCGTCGACGTTAACGACATTGACATCGACACTTTCGAAGACACGGCAGAGCAGATGAGACTCGCCCTGAGGCTGTCGGAACAGCAACAAATCGAGGAAGAGCAGCGTCGTCTACTCGAGGAAGAAACCTTCCGACAAGTCCTCGAACTCTCACTGACCGACAAGTGAACGACAAAAAGGAGAAAAATTAATAAACAAAAAAAACAATCGAGAAAAGAAGAGACCCGAATAATCGAGAACGGGATGTATTAATTTTTTTCTTTCATTAAAAACTCTTCCACTCAGCTGCCGGGACAGACGAGTACGAATGGATCTTCCTCGGCCGCTCGCCACTGATAAAAAAAAAAAAAAAAACAATTCCGAGGATTACTCGCGAAATATAAAATTCTCGTAACCCCGGACTGGTAACGCAAAGAATTTTTGCTCGACGCTCGATCCTCCGCGATATTGAACAATGTTTTGTACCGAAAAAAAAACGAATACTGTTGTATACCGAACACGTGCGTTAGGGCGAATCAAACGAGGGATGACGAATAAATAGAATTTAAGGGATGAAAAAAAAAATTGTAAATGAGATTGAGAAGAGAAAAACGACGGGTTAATATTATTATTGATACTAATAATGATAAATAAATAATATTAATGATGATAGAGGAGTATTGAGAAAGAGGCCAGCGACACGATTATAGTTATCGCGAATCTATCGGCGATTAACACTTTGCGTTATTTATTTATTAGCTAATGGTTTTTTGATATACGAGAAATTGAGATAGAAATCGACGGGCGGCTCCGTCCGAGCGCCTGCAGCTTCGAATTCGTAACCTTTAAACGAGTCTTTTCTATCGCATTTTTATATGCAAAACAAATAAAAAATATAGAGTTTTAAAGAAAAATAAAATTTAACGAAATGACGATTGGTGGCTGCAGGGCTGGAAGAGTTATGTCGTTGCAAGCGAATTGATTGAAATCGATTTCGCGATCTTCGAAACTACCTAGGGAGACGATAATGATGATGATGATGATTGTCGAATAGAGGAAACTCGAGACTCGCTTGGGACTCGCTGCCGGCCCGCATTCTTCACGATTATACATAAAAAAAGGAACGTTAAGATTGTGAAATGCATGACCGTGCTCGAGTGCTGCACGGCGGTGAAAACTATCCCAATTTTGAAAGTAAAATAACTGTAAGTTACCAAAAACACGACTGTCAATAAAGAAACGATTGAATAAATTAAAAATGTTTTTTTTTTGTTTATGCGCAAATTGAATTTATCGATTTGTCGCGTCGCCGTTTATCAAGGTCCCCACCACGATTTATCATATGGCTTTCTTATAGACCAAGCTATGTTTATGTTTAGTATTGTATTTGGTCGAAATCTATCCTAGCGATAGGATTTTATGGAATTTTCTTTTTTTTTTAATTTTTAAAGACGTTTAATTCGAGTAAACATGAAATGTGACACAGGGATTGACTTACGCGGTTCAATGTTTGGTATAAGACTGCCGGCGTTTTTCATTAAAAAAATATATATTGGAGGTAAAAAATAATTGCGTGGCATACGCGATAAAAAGTGTATATTTGTACAAATCTTGCGACGTATCGTCTACTTGTCACTTGAATTCCTCGTTACTTACTTTTTTCCGGACAAGAGCGACACAACGTCGTCACGAGGATATTAATGTATGCACACAGATAGCGTAATATTCTGACGAATCTTTGATTATTATTGACAATGATCGATTTGTGAATTCTTGCGGCTTGATGCAGCTGGGCGTTTCGTCTTCCTCGTTCTCGCTACTCGAACTCTGACTGGGCTCTGTGAATGAAAAAAAAATAAAACAAGAAATAATAAAAATAAGACGATCGACAAATATTTGCAATTAAATTTTGATCTCCGAATATTCTATAATTCGTATTCTGAGATATTAAAATTACCTCTTGAATATTGTACCAAGTATATTGGCGCTTTGAGCGAAACGCTGCTCGTTCTTGTGCGCCTGATGATGCCACTTTTTTCTCACAGCGCTCCAGTGAGCTCGGTGATCCCTCAGTAGCGTGTCGCGCGATTTCAATATCTGCCCTCCCTGCGAACGATTTGAACATTGTAATTATACGAACGAGTTTTCTTTTTATTTTCCTCGTGCTATACTCACGTAATCGAGATCGAGATTCTACTCACGTAATCGAGATCGAGCTCTTCGTTATTTTGAGTTATCGGCGACGGTACGCGATTCCGAGGAAACGCTTCTTCCCGCGGCAACGGCGGTGGCAGATAGAAAACGTCCTGGAGCTCGCCGTTCGAATCATTAAGATTCGTCGGGTTCACTTCGCTCACGATTTCCGGACTGGGACTTCGTACCCTGCAATTACAATTATAATGGTCAACGCGGTAAGGTATAAAGTCTCAAACAGGCAAAATCGTTCCATTTCGAAAATTCAGAATAATAAAAGATATGATAATGGTAGACAGCCATTCGAATATTTTTCCTGTTAAGTAAAAGTTTCACGAATATCTGATCAATTAAATTACCGATATTTAAACTATTTTTACAAATCTCTTTGTAAATTGGACAGCCAATTTTAGAATGAATAAATAGTGAAACTATTCAATCCTATTTTAACTGACTTTGGAACAAGATTGGGATTGCGAGGCTGATTCGCCATCCACGCCCTGCAGATAGGATACAGCGGCGTGTCCTCCCTGAACTGAGCCAGGTCGACGCTTCTGTCGAACAGTTTCATGACGTAGGTGTGATGAAACGCCGGATCCATCGGCAATTGCCGTCTGCGTCTTATCTTGCGATTCTGATAGTTCGTCTGCTTGCTCTTGAACAACGCAGCCCTGCCGGAAAAATAATTATACGTTTAATTTGTTTGTCCGGTAAAAAGAGCCCGCGAGCACAGGACGACTCACGTCTTTTTCATCTGCAGTTTGTACTCCTGCGCTTCTCTCTCCTCGCTGTCCTCCGCGGACGAGCCGTCGTCGCTGTGATGCAAAAGCTCCTGAAGTGCGCCCTTGAGACGATCTCTCGCCACGAGAACTTCATTGTCACCTAAAAAAAAAAAATTATGTACTTCGGTACATTTTTTATTATTATTTTTTTCTTAAAAATCTTACCTATTTCGTCCTTGATTTCTATTTTGACGCTCCGATTCGGCGCCGCGATATTTTGCAAGCTCCGTTTCTTGCCCATCTGTCTTGCGCGTGCGAGTTATCGAAAAATGCAAACAAATTGTTATGATTGAAAACACGATTGCTAAGTACGATGAAAAAAAAAAAAAAATGCACAAAAATTATACTGAATTTCGTTCGCATCGAAAGGAAAGAATATTTTAAACGCACCTTCTTCGCGCGGCCTTTCCGTGCGAGCGAGCTCGATCGCAACAGAACTGAAACTATTTTATCGTCGACCAAGCGTTAAAGCCTCGGATCTTTGATAGCTTATTTCAAATGTGAAAGACGAAGGTTATGTTTACGGCACTATCGGTGCGCGGTCGTCATGTTGAAGCGTTCAGTTCGTTGGTCGCCGCGCATGCGCCGTGCGTCGCGCATGCGCGCGGCCGTCCAATCGCAGCCTGGTAACCGAGGAAACAACCCCTAAGTCAGCGAATCGCGACGCGTAACACGGGGTAGACGCGACTTGCGCGGGAAAACTTCAAATCACCAAAATTCCTCATCACCCAGTAAACAAACAAACAACGAGACTCCGATAGTCGTTTGCTATAAATACAAACACAAACAATTGCAAATAAGTCCTCGGGCTCTTTAATCGCCCGCATCCGCCTCGAGCCAATTCGCACGAGGATTCCCGGCGCCGAAAACTAAAAACCCTCCGCAAACTCCCCACCCTTCTCCCGACTGAACTTTCCCAAAGGGTTGAAAGAGCATCTACGTGCTCTTCCTTCCCGCGGGGAGATGAAATTTTCCCTACGTACAGTCCAACGCTCCTTGCACTCCCTATACATATATACATACCTATACACACATCTTTAAATATATCTATACAGATATATAAATATAGCCATATAGGTATATAAATATAGCCATATAGATATACAAATGTATCCATATAGATGTATAAATTATCCATATAGATATACAAATGTACCTATATATATACATAAACGTATGTATATGTACATATATATATGCATGCATATGTATGTCTAGTGTATAAAGGTTGGTCCACGAACGGAGCACGACAGCGAGGAGCGAGTTGGTATAGAGCGAGGGAGGATCGATCTAGAAAGCAGGAGTCGTCGCAGTAAGCGCCGGGAAGAAGCCGAAGCGTTTGTGTGCCGTAAAGGGACGGGAGGGGGGGGGGGGTGGGGTGGTGGTGGTTGGTTGGTTGGAGGGAGGACTTGTCTCGCTGCACGATAAAACTGGAGGTGGTAGTAAACTGCTCAGCATCGGCGAGTGGCGCAGGGGGTGGGTAAGGGAAGGCGAGGAGAGGGGGGGGGGAGAGCGCAAAGTTTATAGAACGCTAACAGTTCGCAACGCACACACAACTATCGGCCTTCGGTTTCTCTCCTATCCTCTCCTCTCGGCAACCCCTCCAGGACGGCGCCTGCGCATTCCCGACGCTCGCTCGCTCGCGCCCCTCTCGTACGCGTCGAGAGGAGCGCAGCGTCTTGGTACGGGGTGCGATTTTGCGTTCCGAGCGTGACAGAGCGGCACCTGGCGGATATGGGACTATCGGGCGCGTCCAGGTAGCTCCGGGTGTAGCGGTCGGTGGTTCGTCCATCGTGGACTCGTGACCGACGGCCACGTCGTCGTCGTCGTATCCTCTTCTCTCTCCGAAAAAAAGAAACACACACACACACACACACACACGCTCTTCGTACGTGAAACTCGTTTGTCATCGCTGCGTCAATATTTCTCGTAATATTCTACTGGGGTTTTGTTTTTTTTTTTTTTGTTTTTTTTTTTCAATCAACGAAACGAAGAAGAGGCCGGGATATCCACGCACGAGAGGAGCGAGCAAAAACATTTTTTTTAAATATATAAAACATATATGTATATATATGTATATATATATATGTATTTAAAAAAATTTATAAATTAAAAAAATCGGTAGAGAGTTTTCGGGTTCGGTCTTCACGTCGCTCGTCGTCTTCGTCGGCGCGGTTTCCCTTGGCTCTTTTTTTTCTTCTCTCTCTGTCTCTCTCTCGCTCTCTCTCTCTCTAGCTGTCTCTGTCTCTCTCACACGCTCACCTCTCTCGTTGTCGTCGGCCACTTCGAGTGAAGAATCTCGTCGCGGTCCGCGCTTGTTGCCTCATCATCCACTACGGGCTTGAACCCTCGCCCACTCTAACGTTTGCTCACTCGATCTATCCTATCTATACGTCGCTCGTTCTCTCAACGTCTCGCGATTTTCACCGATCGAGATTGGTGGCGCTTGAACGGTAATGAAAAAATAAATAAATTAAATAGAAAAAAGACAACAGGAACATAAATATAATAAATATACCTTTAACGATAATAATAATAATAATAATAATAATAATAATAATAATAATAATAAAGAAAATAATAAAAATAATAATAATAACGAGTATCGAATAAATAATAGCGAGGGTAAAGTGACCGAGTGCCAGCGTGCAGTGTTCGTCGGTGAAGGAAGAAAAAAAAAAAAAAAGGGGGCTACGGAAACGAGGGGGAGGGAAGAGGATCGTCGGAAAAAGGTTTCGTTCGCGAGGGAGAGAGAGAGAGAGGGGGATGAAATTTTGGTAAAGCTTGATAATCGTCGAGGAATAACGCCGAGGGTGTTTTGGACCGGTGTCGGAGCTCGATCGTAAGCGAGGAGCGGCGAGGGCCTTCGAAGGGCGAAGGGGGGGGGGGGGGGGCAGCAGAAGGTTCGCGGTGACGGTTGTTACATCCTGATGCTCCTCCGTCGCTGCTGCTGCTGCTGCTGCTGCTGCTCCGAGATATAAGAATCATTTTGAAGAAAAGAAAAAAAAAAAAAAAAAGAATTATAATAAAGGGATATAAACGAGTGGTACCGGTAAATTTTCGACCTACCGTGAGCAAAAAAATAAATAACGAAAAAATAGTAAATAAAATTGAAAAAATAATAAAAATAAAAATAAAAAAAATGCAGCGTGTGTGGAAAAATCGTAGAGATACGAATTTTTGAACAAGTGCTCGTGGGACGGTCCCCTACCTGCAGGGATATGACGTAATGGCAAGAGAGGTATGCAAAAAAAAATAAATAAGAGTTGAATTTACCCTTACAGAGACAAAAAAAAAAAAAATGGTATCAATTTTCCTTTCCTTTTAGTTTTTTTATTTCGGACTTTGAGTCGAGGATTTCATTTCCGTAATTTTTGTTGGTTCTTTCTACCGCCCTTCCCTACGTTTGACCTGCATTCCGCTCGGTCGGCCATGCAGATGAGGTTTGAACTGCGAGATGCGCCGGGCCGACGGAATAATGACTTTTTTGTTGTAGTTTACACTTTATTCGCTCGTTATCTCGCGTCCGATGCGCTTTTATCCCGAACTACTTTTTTTTTTTCATTTTTTCCCTTTTTTTTTACGTATCTCCCTCCCCGGCTCCGCGTCTCTCTCTCTCTCTCTCTCTCTCTCTCTCTCTCTCTCTCTCTCCTGTTCTCGTTTCCATTTCGATCCTTTCATTCTCTCGGGTTCGTGCGCCCTCGTCCCTCTCTCCGGCATACACACTACGAGACTACGAGGTGTGCACCTGCGGCCTGCGTAGAACACGGTGCCGCTGCCGCTGCCGCTACTCGGCCAATGGACCCTTCCCTGTCCCAAATACTTGACGTGACCCAGTTTCCCTGGTAGATAACCCCGTGACACCAACCGCGTTCGACTTCCCTGATTGAACGTCGCGCCCCAGTCGAGGCTTACCCCCTTAATTTCGTTTGAAAAGATTTTTTTTTGCTGTTGTTGTTGTTGTCCAAAAAAAAAAAAAAACAACATCCGTTAAATAAATTACAAAATTAAAATGTCGATGGCGGATCGCTCGCGGGGGTGTTGGGTTATTTTTTGGGAATAGCGGCAAAATGATCGTCGACATAGCGTACAGGGTGGGTAATCGCCGCTTCGTCAAATTTAAGGGCAATGTGCGCGATTCTCTCCGATGGGTGTAAACAGCGTTTTGGAAAGGTGTTTCGCGTGTTTGTGTGTGTGTGTGTGTGTTTTTTTCTCGTGGTTCTGGTTTTCGTGGTCGAGTGGGCAGACTGGATTTTTTGCGGGATTTTTCGAACGGACTTCCGGTCTGGGGTGGATGAGCGGAATTTTATTATTTATTTATTTATTTTTTTTATTGAATTTGCGGTTTTTATTTGAAGGGTTTAAATCTGCGCTTTGGGGATTCTTCGAAGGACTTCCGACTGAAATTTTATTTTGGTTATCAAAATTTTGTTGGGCTAATTTTTTTTTAACTTTTATTTAAAGGGTGCAGAACGTTGTCTTCGTGGCTTAAAAAAAATTAATTCGGCCGTATGTGAGTGTTGTTTTTTTTGGCTGGTTTCGTTGCGGATTATGTGCTGAGTGTCTTGACTAAATCTTGTGGTGAAATTGTGAAATTTTCTTCGATGGGTGTAAACATTATTTTAGACATCTGCCCAATCGTCTCAATTGTTTTTAACTTTTTTCGCTTTATTAGTACGTACACTCAGTTTGCAATGACGATTGATTATCCGCATCGAATCTCTCTTCTTTTTATTGTTCGGATGGATTTTCCTTCAGAGAATTTGTGCAACTGCGCCCAGACACAAGACAGTGTCTCTGCGGTGTCGGTGAATCGCTTCTGCTCGCCGTTGCAATACCCAAGGGAGCATCCGACCATTTTACAGTTTCTCTCTCGCCGACATTCCTCATCTCGAGGTCAAATTTTCTTTATAATTTTAGCGACTTTTCCCTTTTTTTTATTATTTATTGTTATCGACGCGCGATAACGCACTCGAAACCTTTCTCGTAAATTCTACATTGCTATTATTATTATTATTATTATTATTATTATTATTATTATTGTTTTTGTTGTTATTATTATTATCTTGATTCAAAGTGCTGAGATAGATTTTTTTTTACAATTATCTAACCCTTTTCTTGCGGTTGATAATAAAAGACAAAAAAGTGTCTCGGAGGGTTGGAAATGTTTTTTTTTTTTTTTGGATCTCGAGAATGATTGAATCAGGTCAGTGTTTTCGACCATAAGTTGCGCGTGCGCCTGCGCTCTGACCACTTAGCGCCACCCCTGTTGAAAACGAGGGGTGACCCAAACATAATTTCGCCTCGTCTTCTTCACCATCATCCTCTTCTGTCCCCTCCAACCGACCTTTCTCTACGTTATTTTAACCCGTTTCTTTTTTTTTGTTTTTTTTTTTTTTTTTCTTGGCGCTCCGAAGGCTTTGATAATTTTCCGTGCAATATTGCTTCGCGGGGTCGTTCGGGGAGGGGGCGAGGGCGCGAAGCCGCATAGCGTTGGGAGGGTGGCGGAGAGAAGACGAGCGTAGTTGATTACTCGATCGGCCAGAGAACCGAGTGCCGCAACTTATTTCTTTCGAGATACGATTTTTATTTATTTATTTATTTATTTGTTTTTTTTTTTGGGATAATTATCGAATAAAAAATTTGGAGACAAGAGGTCGGAGAAATTCTGAAAAAAATTCTCGAAATATCGTATCGACCTAAAATGCCAAAAAATTTCGTGACGATTCGACGACTCGTGCGAATGACGAGGAATTTTTTTCGGAGATGAAGGAACGAAAAAATTCCGCCAGATAAATCAAAGCTCGAAATTTATATTGAAGATTTTTTGGTTGTTTTTCAAAAATATAATACAGCTTACGCGGTAAAAAAAAGTGTACATTGGACAACATTTTTTTTGTCGACAAACCTCCACAATTCTTTTTTTGGTATTTTTACGAAAAAAATATTTGTAAGCTTAACAGACATTTTTGGAAAATGGACAACATTTTCTTTTTTTTGTAAAATTAATATGAGAAGAATTGTGGAATTTTGTTGACACGAAACGTTGGTACTTGTTTTACAGTGTATTTTGTTTCCCCGCAACCAGACTGACCCACTGAGCGACGAGGGAGCCGCAGTAGTAACCTCCCGTGCAGCTCAGACCCACCTTACACCAGATCCTTCCCCGTTCAATCCCGCGGACGTTGGAATATTTCTTCTTGGTCCTACGTTACGATCCTTTTCTTTCACTCTCAGCCCATCCATTTTTTTTTCCACTCGCAACCGCTTATTTAATTATTACCAAAATAATTTTTTTTAAATGCAGTTGTAACTAAAAAAATGTATATATCTATATATATCGCACGCCGAGGTCAACAGTGTAACGATTTGTATAGTAATCCGATAAGAGACCTTAAACTGTTGATTTAGTGGTGCGAAATTGAGATTTTTCCATTACATAATTATCACCAAAATAATTTAAAAAAAATGAAAAGCATAACTAAAAAAAATATGTATATCTATATATAAGTGCACGGCAAGATCAACAGTGTAACATGTTACACTATTGTTTTAGGGGTGCGATATGGAGATTTTTTTTAATGATTTAATTATTATCAAAATAATGTTAGAAAAATGAAACAAATAACTAAAAAAATATCTATATCTATATATATCGCACGGCGAGACCAACGGTGTAACAATTTATATGGTAATCCCATAAGAGATCTTAAACTGTTGATTTAGTGGTGCGATATAGAGAGTTTTCCATTACATAATTATTACCGAAAATAATGTTTAAAAAAAATGAAACGAATAACTGAAAATATTAAAAACAATTTAGCGACGGTAGAAAAAAAAAAAAAAAAGAAAAATTGATGCGGTACCGGGCATCGTATAAGCCGCGCGTTGCATTCCACTGCACCCTTATCCTCCGATTTATCGGCTTATCGATATTACACACACACACACACACACAGGACAGATCCGTTACAGTTGTTCCACATAGTGTTTACTTCGTTGATAACGCCCAGCATCATCCTCTTCTTCGCTGTTAATTATAAATATCAACGACAAAGCCAGGGTAGATAAGCCGGCCGAGTGGGATGCGCGCTGAGAAAATTAATTTTCCATTGACCCGATATGGACACTCCAGTTAACATCTGGGCGATTAGAGGGATTGTAAAACGAGATACCAGACGAGGCGGGACGGGAACCGAAGCTTAGCGAGTGGAGTGGCCACGAGCACAGCTTTAAATACATATTTCTAGCTCGTCGCGGACGAAGAACCTTGCAGGGGTGGTTTTCTTCGCCGTGGATACGTGCCGTTTAATATTTTTCTTTCTTTTTTTCACCCTTGGCACAGTTTCGCGGCAACACTTCAGCCGTCACGAGCTTCGATTCGCTCTGCGCGGCTCGAGCTGCGAGATAAAATTAATTCTTTCCTTGTTTTTATTAATAATTTTTTTTCCTCTTTTATTAACAATTTTCTCCCTCTCTCATCAATAATTTCATCATTCTTGGGATTTATTTGTATTACTTCGCGTAGACTTCAAGCTGCCCTTAACGTACGACGCACTTCTTGCCGATATAAAAAATGAACAAATTAAAAAATCTCCCAAATAACTGCATTTATCGTAATATTTAATATTTTTTTTTACACGATCGAAGAAAAGACTTCGAGGCAACCGTATGAATTTTCTCGGATTTTTGTTCCTACGCTGCAAAAATAAATTGTAAATTTAATGTACTCGAACTTGAGACATGCTAACATCACTTACGTTAATTGAACACTAATGGACTTTGCTTGTAAAATAAAACTAACAAATATTAAAATTAGAAATCTCTCGAATGAAATTTACAAAAATTGTCATTAAAATAAAAAAAAATTGTACTGTGAAATTATGCAAAACAGATGTGTTTGAAATTTCAGAAACGATTTATGTAAAAAAGCTTCCATCACGATTCATTAATTTTCAAACAAAATTTTTTTTACTGTAGCGTTTTGTCGATGTTCGAACATTTCGAAGATTGCGGTGTGAAAAAATGAATATTCGTCCTTAGAGCGCGTATGTGAGGGGTCGAAGAATCTTGGTAAAGATTTTACGTACTTGCACAGTATAATTGATTTTGTCGCGATGGGTTCGCGAGTCCTATTTGTTTTAAATATATATATATATATATATATATATATATATATATATATATATATGACATATATGTGTGTACACTATGCATCTACTGTGCTTCCTTAGCAGGTCATGCTTGACGTTTGTGATGCAGGAGTTACGGAGCAAGAGACCTTTCAAGATATGGGACAGCTGGCGTAACGTGCGAAAGGGGCTGGTTGTAAGCAACTTCGAAGAGCTCATACATAGGGGTGAGAATATCTTTCTGATTTCATAAAAAAAAAAAAAAAAAAATTCTGCAAATCTTTTGACGAGTCAAAATGATATAACTCGATCGTCGATGAAGAATTTTCTTTTGGCAATGGATAATTTTCGATTGAAAATAAAACAAAAAAACAAAACCGCAGGAAAGGAAAAATTGGGCGTGCCACAGAACGAGAACGTATGCCTGGTGCTAGAGTCAGACGGGACTCAGGTGGAGGACGGCGAGTACTTCAAGACACTCGCAAACAACACGATACTGCTGCTGCTGAGGCATGGCGAACGTTGGTGTCCCACAGGGGTTGACATCATTCGTGCCGGTGCGTAAAACCATTGCTCCCCCCCCCCCCCCTTCCCACCTCCGCCCATTTTTCACCGCTCATTGATATTCACTATAATACGTGCGGTGTGTTCAGGGTAATTCGGGACGACTTTAAGATCAACGATATCAAGTTTAAAGTCATGGTCAAACTTAAGCACGAAATCAAGAGTAAGGTTACGATAAAACTTGAGCACGAAATTGAGATCGAAGTTAAGATCAAACTTGCCCTAGCAAGTCAAGCGACCACCAGACGACCAAAAAAAAAACAACCGGTCGTTTTGTGCCGTTTTGACGACCATAAAGCAACCAATAAAACGACCATTTTAATGTTTTAGATTTGGTCGTCTTTTCCTTTAACGACCCAAAAACGACCGAGGTAACGTCTGTTGCATCGTGTGTCAGTCGTGTTTCGGTCGTTTTTTTAGGTTGTTAAAGAAAATACGACCGAGCCGATACGAAAAACTGGTCGTTGTTTTGGTCGCACGATGGTCGCCAAAACGGCACAAAACGACCGGTCGTTTTTTATGTCGTTTCGCGGTCGTTTTCAATCGTCGTTTGACCTGCTAGGGTGATCATGAAATTAAGTTTAAAGTTAGGATCGGCTCTAAGCATAAAATCAAGCTCAAAAGTTAAGATCGAACCTAAGCACGAAATTAAGTTCAAAGTCGAGATAAAACTTGAGGATGAAAATAAATTTAAAGTTGGGATTAAACGTAAAGACGAAGTCAAGCTCAAAGTTCACATAAAACTTAAGCACGAAATTAAGTTCAAAGTTAATATGTTGTTAAGATGTTTTAAGATGTTAAGATGTTGTTGTAAGCTCACAGTTAAGAAAGTTGAGCAGGAAATGAAGTTTAAAGTTAGGATCGAACTTAATCAGGTAATAAGTTTTAAAGTTAGGATCGGATCTGGGCACGGAATAAAGGTTAAAGTTAAAGTCGAACTTAAGCACGAAATGAAGTTTAAAGTGAAGTAAATTTCGAGGTAGATAATAATTCTGACTCACCCTGTACTCGACGTTTTCATACCCAATGTGTTCGTACATCTCGATGTATTTTCTGTCAAACCTTCCTCACATTCCATACACAGGCTCGTATTATGTACAGCTCTTTGCGACAATGGACTGCGCAACGGTATTGATGTATGAGAAAACGTTACAACCACTACCGTCTGAGGCGTTGCACATTATAACGTTACCACTGTGGTGACGAACGAACGCGATAGACTCTCCATTAGTTTCCTAGCGATAAACTTGTTTCACTTTGTTCGAGCTCGTGCTCAGGCTCACTCTGCACTCTGTGTGTGGGCTTCACGGGGAGAATTCATGGCAAGGGAAACGTGAAAAGAGCATAAGAGAAGAGACCCGTAGTTGTTGCACGCTCGGGATCATAGACAATAATGGTATTAACGCTCGCAGGGGATTCAGTAGTGAAGGTCGGTTTTAGTCAGACATGGCTCAAAAGGTGTTTCCCTTCGAAAGAAAAAAAAAAACAATTTTAACGCCCATCACTTTACCGACAATGTCGTAAATAATTCAAGGTTATTTGCTGCGAACAGAGCGCCTGCAAAAAGTTTGACTTCAATACATCGGTTTTAGAATCGTGATCGAAATTTAGTCTGATCAAAATCTTTTTACTCACGACTACACGACCGAAACTAGTAAAAATCCCATCCCTTGCGTTTCATTCATCTTCATCTCTCTACCAAACAAATTATCGTTTTTTTTTCTAAAAAAAAAGAAAACTAATTCAAAAACAATAGAAAACAAAAAAAAAATGTGTACCAAAGCAATTTCCGCACCACCGAAAATACTTTGCGAGAACGGAGAATTCATGGCAAGGAAAACGTTAAATGAGCATAAGAGAAGTCATAGTTGTTGCACGCTCAGGATCATAGATAATAACGGTATTGCCGCTTTCAGGGAATTAAGTAGTGCGAGTCAGTTTTGGTCAGACATGGTTAAAAATCCTTCCTTTCCTTCGGCGAGAATTTTTGTTTAATGCCCATCACTTCACCGAAGTTTCATAAACAATGTAATGTTATTTGCTGCTAAAAAAAGCGCCTACAAAAATGTGCCTCTGAATCGTCGGATTTACAATCATGAGCTCCAAATTTAGTGCGATCAAAGTCTTGTTACTCACGAATACATCCAAAACCCAAAAGAACAAAAATCCAATCCCCTGACACCTTCGCATTTCATTCATCCTCATCTACCCCACCAACAAAAAACTATCGCAATTTCCAAAAAAAAAAAAAGAATAATAAAAAAAACCTTGTGTGTACCGCAGCAATTTCAGCGATACCGAAAATAGTTTGCGAGACAATCCACGCCCTGGAGTTGCACGATGAGACGCCCTCCTGGAAGATTATGGACAATAAGGGACGTGTCACAGTGGTGCTGCACTGGGACCAGCGATCGTCGGGTAGTTCGTCGTCGTCGGGGCAGCAGCAGCAGCATCACCATCACCATCAGCAGCAGCAGCAGCAGCAGCAGCAACAGCAGCAACAACAGCAACAGCAGCAGCAACAGCAGCAGCAGCAGCAGCCTCACGTCCCGCAGCCCCAGCACCAGGCGAAGGTGCTGCAGGACGTACTGGGCGGTGGTTCGAAGTACTCACCGACGAAGAGCAAAGTAGACGCCGGTGGTTTTTTCCTAAGCGGCGGTGGTGCGGGTGGTGTCGGGGGTGTAGCAAGACCGTCGTTGGTAATCCAGACGAGCCTGGACAAGCTCAATTACGGGATTGTCAAGTCCGGCGTGGGTCACGGTGTAACGAGCGATATAGTGTGCCCACCCCGTTACAGCAGTCCCCAAATCACTGTGATAAATCATGACGATATGGTGCAGAAGAGTTTTACTAGTCCGATTAATAGTTCCTACGGTCCGATCGTCGCCTCGGGCCCCGTAATACAGGGTGGGGTGCAGGGGACGATCGGTGGCGGTACGACTGTCCTCGGTGGTATACCCGCTCATCAGCAGACGTCGTCGTCGTCGTCGTCGTCGCACACCGGCATGACCGGACGTCTCGTAAAGCAGGGCACCAACTCGTTCGAGAGCACGACCATTCATATCCACACGCCCGAGTGTTCGAACCACATACATCAGCCGGTCGCGAGAAACGGAAGTCCGGTGAACGGCACCGACGGCGGTAACGCCGCCGAGTGCGACTTTCACTGTTGCGCCCTTCACGAGGAGGGACGAAGAATCGCCGTTCACAAGTCCGTCGCCACGTCGCCGATCCAGGACAGCCAGCATCAGCACCACTCGCAGCACCAGCAGCAACAGCAGACACAGACACAGACACCGTCGCCGCAACCACCGTCATCGCTGTCGGACGGCACGAGAAGGTCGGGAATGGTGAAGGGTCACGTGAGATTTCGCGACACGGCCGACGAGGAGTCGTCACCGAGGAGCATGGGCGGAGCTGCCGGTGCCGGATCGCCTGGTAACTTTCATCTTCATCATCATCATCATCACAATCATCATCAGGATCACGACAGCTCCGAGTCCGAAACGGAGAACACCATCATGGAGGACGAGATCGTCACTTCGGAGAAATTCTTGCTGCTCATCGATCAGCTCACCGTCGATCAGAAACATCATCTGAGCATCAAGGACATCGGAATCATTCTTGAGAGACTCAGCTCGAAGATCCTCGATGTGGAGAGGCTCGATCGCGAGAGCGAGAGCGAGGAATGCTACAACTGGACCATAAAGGCCATCATAAGGGGCGACGTTCTCAGGGAACTCGGCGTCATTTACAATGGGAACTACTACGCCATCAGCGAACATCCGGGATACAAGGAGGAGTCCGAGGAGAACAATGAGGATAACGAGGAGGAGGAGGAGGATAGACTTTAATAATGGAAGATTAAGAAACACATTTAAGAAATTAATTACAAAATGATGGAGGGGGAAACGTAAGAACGTGAAGAAATAATAATTGATAATTTAACGAAATGAAGATGAAGATGAAAACGCTGTTTTACCTAGATAGATTATATACACGAAAAAATAAAGACACACACACACACGGAGACGGGCCGGAGGCGGACGAGGATTGTGGGGAGGATGAGGAGAGAATATCGAGAGAGAGAGAGAGAGAGAGAGAGAGAGAGAGAGAGAGAGAGAGAGAGAGACGAAAGACGAGAGACGAGAGACACGAATGGGGAAAACTGATGATATGGAAAATGAGCGGGAGACTCCGGATGTGTTTACGGTCATTCATTAAACGGTACGCAAGTGTGTTTGGAGGAGTTGTTGGGGCGGGTTTGCTACAAGGGTCGTCCACGAATCATCGTGTTTTTGTGGGAGATTTCTTTTATTGTTATTAATATTTTTTTTTATATCCGAGATAAATTTTTTTTTGAGGAACGATTTTTGTTTCTTGGTGAGGATGTTGCGAGAAGTGTTCGGAGGGTTTTTGGGGTACTTGCGAGGAACGATGATTCGAGGACGAGACGACGAAGAGTGTGGGCAGAAACGAAGAGAAAAAACAGTGCCAACGTCATTTTTATTTTCGTTTAATTTTTTTCTCAAAATGTTTTTTTCATATAAAATAAAGAAAACAAGATTGCGGTCGAGAGAGAGAGAGAGAGGGGGGGGGGGGTCTGAAACTGGACGCGAGAAGACGAAGAGAGGCGCAAACAGCGAGGATAAAGCGGAAACCAGCAATGCATCGTAACGAAGAGAGAAGAAAACAACAACAAAAAAGAAAAATTAAAAATAATAAACGATACCTATAAACCTTAGCTCTAAAGAACGGTTGTTGAACATGTACTTATTAAATAGTATGTATACTTGTAGGAAACATTTGGGATACGGATGCTCTCCGTAACCGTCCACGACACTGCCCTATCTAAAGAAAATAAGAAAAAAAAAACTTATAACGTACTACCAAAAAAAAAAAAAAAAAAAAAAAAAACATGAATATTAATTATAAACAAAGTTCAATCCTGAATCACGATTATGTATTTCAATGGCGCCCGAGCCCGAGCGCTCTATCGCGTTGTATACTTTTTCAAACAAAACGAAGAAAAAAAAACCAAAAAAAAAAAACACAAGTCCTGTCGAAAGTCCTCTATTCTCTGAACACACACACACACACACACGCATTATCGATACCTTGGATATAGTTACTCAATTGTTTCTCAATAATATTCCATTCCGACTGCATTGTAACATGTAATTATCGTTAAACAATTGCGCTAAATTGTTCTTTTTTTTTCGTACAACATTTATTTCGCGTCTCCGTTGTTTCCGCTGCATTTCGATTTTATTTGCAAATTTTCATTTCGGCCAAAATGATTGGTTTTTTTTTTTTTTTGTTTTTGAGAAACTTATCGAGAATACCGCGTTGAATCACTGAGCGTCAAATAAGCCCGGTAATTCAACATAAATTTTCCATTGTAAAACGCCGTTTTTATTCCGAACGACCATCGGACAGCGAGACGATCGCGATTCGTTCGTAGGATTGTTATGGAATAATTATAATCGACGTGTTTCAGAGAAGATTAAGTTTGAGAGAAGAAAAAAAAGGAAAACAAATTTAGAAAAAAAAAAAAAAAACACCGCTCGACAGAGTTGTGACGACACGGCGAGGCTTTTCTAGTCTGTCTCGTGTATTAAAGTTGAACGAAAAGGAAAATGAAAAAAGGTGCGAAAGACAAGGCTAACCCAATTTCCAAAGTCGATCGAGAAAAACGAGGGTGGAAAGTGAAGTTGGTGGAATGAACGATAACATTGTTTTCTAGTTAACTGAGAAACACACAATCGTGATCTGTAACTCGTTGTTCGTATAAAAAAAAAAGAAAAAGAAAAAAAAATAACCAAAAAAAAAAATAATAATAATGATAACAATTCCTCGATGAATCTCGATTAATCTAGTGTGAAGAATTTTCGAAAGGGCGAACGAAAGAATAGTGCACGTATGTGTGTGTGTGTGCTGGAGGATGAGTGTGTCTGTGTGTGTGTCTGTGAGGGAGAGAGGATGGAAAGAATTATTGAAGGAAGAATTTAAAAAAAAAAAAAAAAAAAAAAAAAAAACGTGATACGATTCGCTTTAGCGCGAAATCGTCGCGTTTCGTCGCTCCAGCGACTAGACGGGAAGAGGGATGACTCAGTGAGTAAATTGGAGAAAAAAATAAAATAAACGCGAAAAATAAAAAAAAATAAATAAAAATAAAAAGCAGCGTAAGGAGAAGCGAAATTAATGGAAAGGTAGAAGTAAAGAAAGGCGAGTCCTTTTCTCGAGATAACACTTTGCAATTTTAATATACATTTCTATCGTGATACTATAAGCGTAAGTGGAAGAAAAAAAAAATACGAACGTGAGAATAATAAAAATTAAAAAAAAAATTAAAAAAAAATACGAGAAAGGAAGTTAGAAAAGACGAAGAAGTCGAGAAAGAAATGCCTTGAGTGTTCTCACTACCGAGAGCTCCCTCTCTGTGTGTGTGTGTGTGCGTGTGTGTGTGTGTGTGTGTGTGTGTGTGTGTGAGTGTGTCTGTGTGTGTCCGTGTGTGTGCGTGAGTGTGTGTTAAGTATAAAAAAAAAACGTAGTGAATTTCCTCTCATTCACTTAGAGACACTCCAAACAGCCCCAAAAGAGTCCTCGAGCTTCCAAAGGGATGAAAACAAAAAAATCGAATAAAAAAAAAAAAAAGTATATTAATCGAACACACACACATACACACATACACACAACCTACCTAAAACTCTGCGTAGAACAAATCATGACGAGCAATATGAACTCTCTATTACTGTCACGTGACTCTGCTGCTAATTACTCGGATGTAATTGCGTCAAATATGAAACATATAATATAGAAAAAAAACAAAAAAAAACAAAAAAAAAATGATAACGACGAAGAGGAAGATAATGAAGAGATTGTCGAGATAAATATGGAGCTTCGTTGATCGACCTCTTAAACAAACAAACACACACATACACACACACACAGAGAAAAACATAATACACGATGTAAAGGAACGAAGAGAAAAAAAAAGTCTAAGAATCTCTTGTTTTCTTTCTTTTTTTTTTTTTTGGTCGATATTATACGATAGTATAATATATTTATTATAAATGAATAGAAAGTCGAAGGGGTGAGGAATAAGCGTTTCCGCAAGTTCGCTCTCTCTCACTTTTTCTCACCCCCGTCGGACTCTAATGACGAAACGTATACGTAATTAACAGAAAAAAAGAATAACAAGAGGATAAGGAAGAGACGCTAAAAGTGGAGAACAAAAAAAAAAAATGGTGGAGAGAGTTTTTGAAGAAAAGTTTCATTTGTTTTTTTTTGCCTTTTGCGAGAAAAAAAGGGTATACTTGGTGCGAGATAATTAGCTTGTACGACCTTTTCGCGAAAGTGTGAGAGACGGAGTGACACGATACACGCACGCACAAGGCAAGAGGATTATAATGTTGAGACAAACAAATGAAAAGAAGAAGAAGAAAAATGAGAAGTGACGAGAACAAAAAAAAAAAAAAAAATCGAGGCGAGGAGATGGAGAAAGAGAAAAATAAAACATAAAATACACGCGCACGAGAACACGCATGCGAGATTATGAACAAAACAAAAACAAACAAAAAAATGAAGTTGCGTTGTGTGGGTGTGATGCACTTGTTAGTAGGTATAATAATAAATAATGAATATACTACAGAAAAAAAAGGGGGAAAAAAATAATATTAATATACTAATACTGATATATTAATATTATCGAAAAATAATAAGGAATAATAACGCATTTATATCGGACGAAATGGTGAGACGGAGGTGTGTGTTTTTTCAATCATTTATAGCCAATTAAGATTTATAAGAGAAAAAGGATTAAAAGAAGAAGTGAAAAAAAAAAAAAAAATGAAACACAAAATACAGCGCAGTATTAGGGGATGAATTTATCGAGAAGTAGTTAATAACGATTAATCGAATTTACGTAATACTGTGCGGGGTTTAAGGGTTCGAAAAAAATAAAACGAAACAATTGATTGGGGGCTTTGAATTTATGGGGGCTGGGCTGTCTATAAGAGTTAAATAAAGTGAGTGATGAATAAAAAAAAAAAAAAAAGAAAGAAAACCAACATAATTGATCGATCGCGATCGATCTTATCGTAACAGTTATTCAAATTACTTTCTCGTCGAGGAGTTGGCATTATTGCCGTCAAGAAACAGCTGCGGCAGCGGATTTTACTTCCGGTAATAGTCGCAGGTGAGTATGGAGTCAAATTAACTGTTTCGTCAAACTTTGCAGAGATTCGCAGCTTTTTTTTTCGAAATTTAACTTTGACGTGGTTACTCTTAACAAAAATAAATTAATAACATTTCTTAAACATACATCCGATATAGACCTGAATCGAGGAATTACGAGAATATTAATTTTATAGCAAATATTTACATTCAATTTTGTAAGACGTTATTTATTTCCGGGAAAAATCCATAAGGCGATTTTTCGGATTTACAGAACCGTATTTCGAGCCCACAGACGCCGATGAAAAAAAAAATACTATCAATGCGGAAGGGTTGCGGGCGTCATGGTAATATTTTTGTTAAATTCTTAATATCAAAGAATCCCAACAAAAATTTGAACCCACCTATTTCGATGTCAATCCGCGCTCCGCCTCGAATTCAAATACGTCGAAACCGGAAGTTGCAGAAGGCGCCTCACGGGACAAACCTGTACAACCCACAGATTGCAGAACTCTCACGAAGATGGCGCCACAAAGTTCTCGCGCAGAAAAGAAAGTCAGGAAAGCGCAAAGAGACGACGATCAACGCAACCGGAAGTTGCCAATTCTCCGTTGCAGCCACAAAACAGAAAGCATCGACGGAGTCAGAATCTTGGATCACTGAACTCCGGACAAGAAAGTACCGACAGAGTCGCGAGATGGCGCCACCGGTCTTCCGGCAGCTGCACGAGATGGCGCCAGCGTTTTGCGCAGTTCTCCCGCAGCCGACAAGCTCGGAATCTACAGAATCATCCAAAAACCCCCGACAAACCCAGCAATCCCGAAAACCCCTAACAAACCCTGCAATCCCAAAAACCCCCAACAAACCCGGCAATCCCAAAAACCCCCAACAAACCCAGAGCAATCCCAAAGACGCTCCTCAGCCCAACGTAGAAAGCTCGACCCAAGAATCCGGCGGGTCATCAAGATCCTCCAAAAGGTCATCGAGAGCCAGGCCAGAATCCAGCTTCGGGCCAGATCTGGCCTCGAAGCTCGCCTAGGAAGCGCATATGGAGTTGCACATCAGCTAAACTACAATCCAAGAAACCCAATAGCCAACTTCCATCTCCACCGGGAAAGCAAACTCCTCCACCATGCTCCAGTTTCAGGGGCTGAAGCAGCGTAGCGGGACAGAACCGGAAGCGCGGCCAACGGAAGAGAGACCTAAAAAAGGAAGTCCCAAAAAGAAAGCCCAAACAACCAAAGGCCGAAACTGCACGGAGCGTGATGATGAACAATCAGCCGAGTTGAGCCTCCAGCAGGTTGGAAGGTAGGAGAACTCGGCTGGCGTGGGTAGGGAAAATCGCGAGAGGGCGGAAGAGAAACGGCGTCATCTCGGGGAGATCTCGGAACAGGACGAAGCAGGACCGAGACGCGGATGTGGGGGGGTTGTGCGAGGGCGGTTTGGACAACCGCCTGGTTTATTGATTCGGTAGGGACTACGGTACGGGAAATGGCGCAGGAATCGATAAGAGGTGGTGCGGTTCCCGGTGACCGAGCCCGCGCTGAATCCGCGGGACCAGCGTCATGCTCCCAGTAGCAGCGGCAGCAGCAGCAGCAGCAGCAGAAGCGGCAGCAGCAGCAGCAGCAGCAGCAGCAGCAGCAGAAGCAGCAGCAGAGGCAGCAGCGGCAACAGCAGCAGCCCGTTAGGGGTTGCTCCTAGAGGGTTCCTCTGACGGTAACATCGTATGCGTGCGCGCGCATGTATGAGTGAGGCTTCCTATCCGACTACCCATGAGTACGTGTGCATCCGTGAGCGCTATCTCGTGCATTGTCCACAGGAAGCACGCACACAGGACGGCACAGAGTGGCCAGACGGAGGACGAAGCAGCGCGGCGCGGTGGGGGGTGATCGCTCGGAGGCAAGTGCACATGCGCGGGAGAGGTCCGGGAGAGTAGGGGAAGCGAGAGCGCCTGGAGTGGGGGCGAGACGGGGAGGCGGTCTGCCCCCCACCGCCGACGATTCCACGGATGGTGCAGGTTCTCCGGAGTGTCCCAGGGAGAGGTACGGCCACGAAGATACGTGGGCAGACGGTGGAGGCTGCGAAACGCTCGTTTTTGAGGGGTGGAAAATTCATCAACGGTTACAGCGGCGAGACGGCGAAGCTCTCTCTCTCTCTCTGGGGCTTGGAACGGAGAGTGGTGGGGGTCGAGCGAGCGTGGTGGGGGCCGAGCGAACGCCGGAGTGGGGGGAGCAGCGCGCCGCGGTGGGGGGGACGAAGGGTGCAGCAAATATTTTCATACTCCAGACTTCCAGCGGAGGAAGAAGATGGCAGCCCTGGCGTGATTTCGCGAGGCGATAGAAGCGGAGAAGCGCCGGAGCGTGCAGAGGTGCGGATTCGTCGGAGCGGGTTTGTCGTGACCCATCAGGCTCGCGAAGAGAGCACACACCGCCGCCGCCGTCGTCGTCGCCGGAGCCCCCGTGGTGGTTCTTCTCTACTCGTCGTCGCCGTCGGTCGGTCGAAGCCCGTCGAGCCGGTGATAATAAATACGTACTCTTTTTTTTGTTTCTTTTCGATCACGGATTTTGTCGGGAAAGGAGAAACTTTGAGGAAAAATAAAACGATTTGAATCTTATTGAAAAATTGAAGAAAAAAAAAAAAAAACGGCACGACAACGACGCGTCTCTCGAATTCTCGGCGCAAAGACACGACATAACTGCGCTGAAAACGGTCGTCACCTCTCGATTTTCGGCTCACTCGCCAACGAACTTCGAGGCCTCGCTCGTTCGTGGGGTTTCTGTTTTTTTTTGGTTTTTTTTTTTTTTGTAAGAGGGGTGAAAAAAGAAGAGACGAAATAAAAAGAGTCGCAGATGAAAGTCGGAGGGAAATGAGAAAAAAAAGCCAAGCTGTGCGGACACTCTGGGGGTGATTCTTCAGCTGGAAGGACTTCGAGGGAGGAACTGAGTGGTTCTCGCTCGTACGGCGAGTCGCCCCTCTGCGATTCGCAACCAACTCTCATATCTTTCTTCGCTTTATTTACTTTTTTTTTCTATAATAATAATGAAAATAAATAATTGAAAAACGATTTAAAAAAAAATATTAATACAAATAACGGGAGTGTTTTATTTTTCATTGTTGTCGGTAGAATCGCGCGCGGGCAAATGTGTGTGTTCGGCGGACAGGACGAGATGAAGTGACCGCAGGCGAGGACGAAGAGGAGAAGCAAGAAGAGGAAGGAGAGGAAGGAAGGCTCCGAAATAATTTATTAATCCGCGTTGTTGTTTAAATGATATTTCGTTTCGACGTTAATAACAAATAATCGATATGATCGAGTAAAATTGTTTTTAATATAAAAACTTATCGAACGGTTGAAAATCGGGCGGGAGAGAAAAATAAGTAAATTAACAAGAATTAAAATTTTTGAAAAAAAAAAAGGGCGTGCGAGGATAAAATTCCCGCGCCTGGCAGCGGGCCTTGCGGCCTCCTCGTCGCGCTCGAGATCTCAGAGGGTGAAAAGAAAAGCAAAAAGAAAACAAAAAATAAAACTCTACCGTACCTTTTTGTTCGTAGATTCGCGGTAGGCAAAAGCGATTTCTAAAATTCGTTCCTCGCGACACCGCCGCCTCACCCAGTGTTTCTCGCCTATGGCTCGCTCAGCCTGCCTTACCTGAACCTCTCACTTTATCTCGCGCTACTCTATCCACCCCGAATATTCAGGGCTGTTAATTTTCTTTCGATCTATCGATACAAAAATAAAATAAAAATTCAATAAAAATAAATAAAGATGAGCAAAAAAAAGACACAGAGAAAAATAAGCTCCATGAGATGGATAACGAGTTTTTAAAGCTTTGATAGAGGGACGAAAAAAAAAAAAAAAAACTTACACAGGCCGTTCGTGCCGCAGTTTGAAAATCATCAACGGTGCCAACGATTATGCGTGAGACTCGCGTCAGCGATACCGGAAGCAACACCGTCGACTTCGTCGCCGATATTAACGATACATTGTTTGGAGCAGAGATAAACATCAACGAAAGCTCAACGAGGCCCGAGACGATTCTCGCAGCACCGATTGACATTGACTCTTACACCGGGCATCGTCTAGCCTCGGTCTTAAATAACGTAAACGATAAAAAAAAGCAAGTGCTTCGCGGACGTTATGTAAAATGGAATTAAACAATGTTGTTAAGACGTAAACATGTTTTGGGTACACTGTGGACTCTTTGTTCTCGTGATTGCCGTACCTGGATTTATTAGCAGCGCCGACAGCACGTCGAAGCGAGGTAAATATAATTTCTTTTTTTTTTATCTCTTTAAATAAATAAAAAGTTGCAGTTTTATAAATGTGTTTAGATCGTTGACATGGAAATTAAATGAGGGATGGAGGGGCGGGGGGAGGGGTGGAAAAATATATTATGACTGTTTGAAAGAGTGAAACTCTCCTCGGCAAATGCCGAAAAGGCTCGCGAGAGCTGCCATGTTGCGGCTGACCAATAACGGAGCTTAACTACTTGATTGGCTCTTCGATCGTTATCGCGGCTCTTTCTTGCGCTATTTGGAGGGGGGAGGCGTAAATATAGCATAACTTTTTTTGAGAGGGTGAAACTCTTCTCACTGATCGCGACAAATGTCGCGAGCGCTGCCATGTTGCGTCTGACCAATGACGGAGCTTAACTACTTGATTGGCCGTTGGCTCTATCTTGCGCTATTCGGAGGGGGAGGGGGAAGAAATGTATTATGACTTTTTGAAAGAGTGAAACTCTTCTCAGCGATTGCCGCAAAGGTTTGCCAGAGCTGCCATGTTGCGTCTGACCAATAACGGAGCTAAACTACTTGATTGGCTGTTCTATCGTTATCGCAGGTCTTTCTCGCCTTATTTGGAGGGGGTGGGGGAAATATATTATGATGTTTCGAAATAGTGAAACTCTTCTCAGTGATGGCCGTAAAGGTTCGCAAGAGCTGCCATGTTGTGTCTGACCAATAACGGAGTTTAACTACTTGATTGCCTGTTCCATCGTTGTCACAGCTCTTTCTCGCGTTATAGGGAGGGGGAGGGGGTAAGGAAATATATCATGACTTTTTTGAAAGAGTGAAACTCTTCTCAGTGACTGCCTCAAACCTTCGCGGGAGCTGCCATGTCGCGTCTGACCAGTAGCGGAGCTAAACTACTTGATTAGCCGTTCCATCGTTATCGCAGGTCTTCCTTGTGTTATTTGGGGGGAAGGGGTGGGGGAAATATATTATGACATTTCGAAAGTGAGAAACTGTTCTCAGTGATGGCCGTAAAGGTTTGCACGAGCTGCCGTGTCGCGTCTGACCAATAGCGGAGCTAAACTACTTGATCAGCCGTTCCATCGTTATCGCAGGTCTATCTTGCCTTATTTGGAGGGGGTGAGGGTGGGGGAAATACATTATGACGTTTCGAAAGTGAGAAACTGTTCTCAGTGATGGCCGCAAAGGTTCGGAAGAGCTGCCATGTTGCTTCTGACCAATAACGGAGTTTAACTCCTTGATTGGCCGTTCCATCGTTATCACAGCTCTTTCTCGCGCTACGTTCGCGCCTCCGGCTCAGCCGGGGCTTTTAATCGAATCTTCTCATTTACGACTTTTTGTTTTATTAGGATGTACTAAAAATGTATTAAAAAAATTACGGTAAAAAAATCCACCGCTTATCCCAAAGCTCTATCGTTAAACCTTCGACGATATTGATGCGTCGACGAGCATGCGGAAGATGAATAACACTCCCGTGTTATTCTTCAGCTCGAAGGTCTCTTAATTATCATATATAGTGTTTTTGTTTTTTTATGAAAAAAAAATAATACTGTTGGACAAACGGACGAGCGCCATGCAGTTTCGTGTCTTTCGGTCAAAGAAAATTCTTCCAAAATTATTGTCATCGTTACAAAAGAATTTGCTATCGGTCATTAAAATTGAGCTCCGAAATGTGCGTTTCACATGAAGATTTTTAAAAATTCACGCTTTCTAGCGCGAATCTATTGTAGAAATTAATACGTATATATATATATTATACTTAGAAATTTGACTTGATATTGTACGTTGATATTTAAGTATGTATTATACTTAGTAGAACGTGAGGTCGGGTAGTAAACGATGTCGAAGACAGCTTAGTTTGCGGTGCGAGAGGAGAAACAAGCTGGCGTCGTAGTTACAAGCTTGTTGGGATTAGGAGGCGGAGGGGGGGGAGGTTGATGGTTTAACCCTTCACGTATAGTGATCCTCGTCTAGCGCGGTCGGGAAGACTGTCAGTTCGAAACTAAGCAAAAGTGTAATTATGAACAAAATGTTATTGAAAACAAAAATAAATACAAAAATCACCAAATTTCCAGACACACCCAAATGTGTAATTCATTCGATATCGAATAAAAAATAAAAAATACTTATTACAAACGATTATAAAAGTATTTATTATGAAAGAAGAAAAAAATTGTACCAAACGAAGCAACAGCTCTAAGTCGGGTTTGGGAAATATCAATTTCAAAAAATGATCAGACACACCCAAATGTGTAGTTTTTCCGATTTCGAATAAAAAATAAAAATATTTATTACAAAAATCCATTTTGTTGAGACAATTGAAGAAAAGTGTTGTTTTCTGGAGAAAAGTTTGTCCATACGTGAACTATGACACTGGGGGTGGATGAGGGTTGTTAATCATAATTGTAAACTGATTTCCCGAGCGGTGGAGCTCGGTCCGAAAACTTTTGTTGTCCAAGTCGTTTCGGTTATCCTCGACCGGGATACAAAAAGGACAAGGAAAAGAGGAAAATATTGTATCGGACGAAGCAACACCCCTAAGTCTGGGGTTGGGCAATACCAATGCCCAAGGGGTGCGGTTCTAATCCCCGAAATAGATTCTCCGCGTGAGATCCTTACCGAGCACTCCTTGCCAAGAAAAACTCGAGTAGGTCGACTTTTATGGGAAGGGGGGTACATTTGGGGGATAAAATCATCCACCGGGAAAAAATTTTTTCTGAACTTATTTTTTTGCATTTTTGTTTTATTTATTATTTATTATAATTTGCTTTTCATCTCGGTTGGCGGCGACTTGACAATCCATTGGCCCCAATTAGCCCAATTAGAGTGGACGGCAACGATGTCGAATAAATTTCAAAGTGGCGCATCCGCCGCCCACCAAGATGACCCAAAAGACTCGTCGAAGCGCGAGGATGAGAAGAATATGTCAAGAGCTCGATGTGTATAAATAACGAGGCGGAGGGAGTGTGAGAGAGAAAAATATATATTCATGCGACCCGGTTTACATTCTCTTGTCTTCTCGTATCTACTTATATTTCTCTCTTGGCTCTCGTATAATGATTTTTTTTATTGCCCGATTCTTGGACGATTTTTTCATAGTCAAAAAAATTAATAAATTAAAAAAGACAATAAAAAACATGAAAAAAAAAAAATTTCACACTACCGTTTCTTATCGAAAATTTGTCGGCAAACAAAATAGAGCGCAATGCAAACATTTTATTTCTAGACTTTTTTCGGTTATTGGCTCCGTTGCTAAGTTCTAATGCAGAAACACCCTCGTTGATCTCGTTTAGCGAAGGAGGGGGGAATTTTGCAAGGGTTATCTTATCGCAGCTTTGGATCTTCATTGCTCGATTCATGGACGATTTTTTAAATAATAAAAGTAAAAAAAAATAAAATTAAACAATAAAAAATACTTCACATTACCGTTATTTATCGAAAATTTGTCTTAAAGTAAAATAGAGTGTAATGCGAAAATGTTATTCGTAAACTTCTTTCGCTTATTGCCTCGGTAGCTAAGTTCTTATGCAGAATAACCCTTGTTTTTTTCTCTTAAGGGAGGGGGAGGGGAGGACATTCGACAAGGGTTATTTTGTCACAGCTTTGGTTCTTCATTGCTCGATTTTTGGACAATTTTTTTAAATAGCAAAAAATAAATAAATAAATAAACAAAAAATATGATAAGAAAGGTTTCATACTGCCCTTATATATAGAAAATTTGCCGGAAACCAAAATAGAGTGTAATACAAAAATTTAATTTATAGACTTTTCGCTTATTGGCTCCGTAGCCGCGTTCTAATGCAGAAACACCCTTGTTTATCTCTTTCAGGGGTGGGATGAGGGTTTCGACGAGGGTTATTTTATCGCAACTTTGGATCGAGGGAACGATTCTCTCTTTTTTTCCTCTTCTTCTCAATCTCGTCTCCTCCACCCCCTTAAGGCTATTGAATAAATTATCTTTAACGAAGAGGAGTGAGAGGAAAAAAAAAGGACAAGGACGAAGCAAGAGTCTCGTCATCGGGTCAGAGGGTCGTCACGGACAGTTGCCATGAGGGTGGAATAATTTTTGTACACGACAAATTGGACGAGTTTGCTACCCGATTAGAGCTCGGCGAGACACATCTACGCGAGAGGAAATCTAAGAAATACGAATTTATCCGAAAGAAAAAAAAAAAAAAAAAAAATACACCAATTTCATCGCGGTCGGGAACGAGAAAAGCAGATTGCGTCGTTAGTCCTGCCGTCTCGATTTTTTTACGAAACACAACAACAACAAAAACGTTAATTTAAGGAACGGTAACGAAATATGGGAAAATAGAAAAAAATAATAAATATAATAATGATTTTTAGATAAAAACAAAAACCGTAAGATTTTTGAAATATTGTAAATAATTTTGTAATGGTTTATAATATTCAGATGGACAAAAATTGCAACAAGTATCGTGAATTCTTGGAAACTTTTGCTATTGTAGTGCCATCGAAATAAGAACAGCTGGTTCGAAATGTTTAAAGTTCAAAAATTGCCGAAAATCTCGTCGTTCTTTTTTTCGTGTACGATACGAGAACGAAAGGAGAACGAGGGTGGGTAAACGTGTGAAACGAACCGGTGTGGTAAAAGCTCCGTGTACTCGTTCGAGGGGTGAAAAGTTCAGCACGGTGTGGGATGGAAAAATGGGCACGTACACCTTTCGATCCCACGCTTGGGTTTAAACGATAGCGGGCAAAAAACAAAATCGTTTTCACCCAAAAAAAAAAAAAAAAACCCCTTTGGAAAACCGTGCGAGGATCGCGAGCGAGAATGTCACGTAGGAATTCGAAGCTCCTCGCCCGAGGCTAAAGAAGGTTGGCGAGGCTTACCTCGCTAGGGTTGAAAACGGTACGTGGCGAGAGAACGAAGATCTCGAAAGCTCATTCCAGCGTAACGTTTATAACCTTTTCGAAATAGGAGAGGGGAGGGGGGGGGGGGGTGGAAATATCGTTAACACTTCACGTACGGCACGCTCGTGCGACGAGGATCTCCGGAATCTGCCAATTCGCGATAGTAAAGCAGTTCGAGTGGAGACAAAAATATATAAAAAATTTTAAAATTTAAAAAACTCGATTATTATTATTTTTTTTGCTTTTATGTTAAATATATTTTTGTCTCCACTCGAACTGCTTTACTATCGCGATTTGGCAGACTCCGGAGATCCTCGTCGAAAAACTAACAAGCTCCGAAAGTGCAGCTTCGATGCGAGTGAAAATAAAAATAGCAAACTTTACCAGCTAAAAGTTTTTCGTTTGTCGTGTCATTAGTTTTTTATTTATTTATTTATTTTTTTTTGTAACATTTAATCGAACAGTCAACAAAAATTTGTGGATTTTTCCCTAGAAGAGATTTTCAATGTTATTCAATTTCTGGAACAATATCTAAATATCGTTCAGCAGCATGCATCTTTTTTTTCGTTGCTCGGATAAAGGATGAATTCTCTCCGAAAGGTTATTTCGTTTACGAATATTTATGTGACGATACCGAAACGATCGGGCACCGCGATGAACATTGTAAATCACGATTGTCCAAGGAAATTTCCATGCGGAGCGACGCGAGGACTCGAAGGGTCCGGTCGCGCAAACCGCACATATACATACATGCATATGCATGCACATATGTAGGGGAGAGCGGGGCAGAATGGAACAGTGGGGCAAAACGAGATAACGGAACAAAACGCAATTTTTCAGTAACTCTTCGATGGCGGCCGTGACGATAAGTGGGGCAAAACGGGCTTGAAAATCCTTATCTATCGTTGGGACGAAATGGGGTATGCAAAAATTATTGGAAAATTGAGTTTTGTCCTGGCTGTCCCATTTTACCCCACTGTTCCATTTTTGCCCCGCTCTCCCGCTACGCATATGTCCATACATCTCCTCGGATACGTTATGAGTTATGAAATATGAAATAACAATAACCGACGAGGAAAATATTGAAATACATTTTTTTTCCTCCATTTTCATTTTTTTTTTTTTTTTTTTTTTTCCGAAAGTCACAAGGGTGTGGTGGTGGTGGAAAATAAGTGGAAAGGGACGGGAGACGACAAAGGGCGAGAGTGAGAGGGATGAAAGGGGGTTAGTTCCAGGGAGAACGACGCCTGGCCAGGTCTCTCCCGGACGCTTATCGCGCAGCTGCATTATACTTGCGCTGCGAACTCTCACTCTGCCCAGCATCCCCCCTCCCCGCCCTTCCTGTCCGCAGTTCCCTGTACACGCCCCTCGACACCCCTCTCCGGCCCCGCCGGAGCGCCGCGTCGACGACGAATCCCGCGAGCAGAGGCACGGTAGTGTGCAGAGATTTTTTTTTTTTTCTCAAAATTATTATTATTATTATTATATTTTTTTTTAAAGAAATTAATAATTCATGAAGGTGAGGATTTTACTCAAGTTACGAGAATTCAATTACAATTAATTTGCATGGGCAAGTGGAGCAGGTACGAAATTGTCGGACAGGTGATATTAATAGGATTTCGTTTTGAACTTTCTGTCCCAAAGAAAAGAATGAAAACTTTTTTTTTTTATTAATAATTCATGAAGGTCACGATTTTAGGGAAGTTGCGAGAATTCTGTTGAAATTAAATCGCGGTGGCAAGTGGAGAAGGCACGAAATAGTCGGACAGGTCATATAAGTAAAATTTCATTTCACCTTGCGTCGCAAAACAAAACAAAGAAAATTAAAACATGTTAAAGAAATCTATGATTGATAAACGTCAAGGTGTTTTTTCAAGTTACGAAAATTCGATTGAAATAATTTAGCAGTGGCAAGTAGAGAAGGTACCAAATAGTCGGACAGGGAATATAAATAGAATTTCGTTTCGCCCTTCCTCCCAAAAACAAAAACAAAGGCAATGAGAAAGTGCTGAAGAAATGAGTTATTCATAAACGTCACGATTTTACAAAAGTTCCAAAAATTCCATTAAAATCAATTCGCAGTGGCAAGTGGAGAAGGCACGAAATAGTCCGACAAGTGATGTAAGTGGAATTTCTTTTCCCCCTTCCTTGCAAAAACAAAAAAGAATGAAAAAGTGTCGAAGAAATTAATGATTCATAAGCGTCACGATTTTACAAAAGTTAACGAAATTTCGATTTAAATCAATTCCCAGTGACAAGTGGAACAGGCATGAAATAGTCAGACAGGTGATATAAATAGCTTTTCGTTCCGAACTTTCGTGACTTCTTGATCGGTGCTGTTAGAGAGTTGCTCCGTTTATGCGCCTCTGGCGTAGTCGAGCCGCACGCGAATATAATCCAACTGTTGATATAAATCCGTGAAATCGTATGTACGAATCGCGCGGATATGGAAGTGGGAGAGAAACTCGGAGAAATCGAATGGCACGGCAGTTTGAAACGGCAATTGAGAAAGGCCCTTTTCGAGCACGCGATTGCCTGTTGATTAGAAAAGATTGATCAATCTGACGGTGAGTCCAACGAAGGCGGGAGATAGTACGGAATGAGAAGTGGAGAAGAAATAGGGGGAATGGAAAGGGAGGAACAGTGGGTCAAATGAATTAATCGAGACTCCCGAGTAATTGAGGGCTCGTAGACATGGACATATATATATGTATATGTATATATATGTGTATATATGTATATTTGTGTGTATATATATATGTATATTCTCTATACACATATCCGGCTCGAAGAAAACCGTCGAAGGGAGAAAATGTCTGAAAGGGGGATCGAGATTGAGTGGGATTTCGCGATGAAATTGATAGGGGACACGTGCGGGTTCGAGGGTTAAATTTTTCCGAGAAAAACGACAGCCGAACTTTTTTGCCTGAAGACGGTATGAAAAAAAAAAAAAAAATTATAATTAAAAAATGTCTTCAGAAAGTTCCCGAGTGACTTTTCTTGTTAATTACAAAACTAAAAGTTAATTAAAAGAGAAAAAGTATGGCGAAGATTGGCGAAGATTGCAAATGTTTGTGAAATTAACAACAACAAAAATGTCTACCGTGTACGGAATAATGAGCGATGAAATAAAGTGGCGAATTGCTCGAAACATTTGTCCGATGGAAAAAAATGGCCAAAGGATCGATAAAAAAAAAAAAAGGAAATAAATTGCCGATTTTAATCGTGGCTTCGGGCGTGAATTATGATTGAAGCGATCGTTAATTATGATCGACATTTGAAATTCCGAACATTCGCCTGTACACAGTATGAAAAAAAAAATAAAAATTTTTCCAGCAACTTCCCCAATTTCTCTTCTCGTTAATTAAATTAACAATTCATACCGCACACGAAAAAAATAAAAATTGTAAAATTAATGAAGGAAAGAAGCGAAGCAAAGCGAAGATTCGTGGCCTGCACAAGTTTGTTAGACAAAAAAAAAAAAAATTCTAGCATGTACGGAAAATGATGGATGAAAAAAGTGGCAAATCACTCGACGGAGCATGTGTCGGATGGCGAAAAAAAAAAAATAGGCAAAGCATCGCCAAAAAAAAAAAAAAAACAAGAAAAGAAATTGCCGATTTTAATAGCTGCTTCGGGCGTGAAATATGATCGGAGCGATCGTTAGTTGAAATTCCGAGATATGCGCCTGCATCGCTCACTCGCGTCGCTCGTCGATGTTTCGCCATTTTTTCCTTCCCCATCAAAGGAGTAAAAAAAAAAAAAAATGGAGAACCCACGTCAGAGTCGGCACTTCCCGTTTACCGGGCATTGCGTTACACAATACACCTACAAAACTTCGGCTCCGTTAATACAGTTACGGCATGCCAGAGGCCATCGTTGCCCGTGCGTTTTCGGCTGCAGATAGTTTCCCTGTATGTATAGTTAGCGCGTCGCGGTTACATTCCGAGCTCTAAATCAAACAGCGGCAGCAGCAGGCACTGAGAGATCAAAACCACCGGTGCGGCGGTACGAGGGATGAAGGGGAAGGGGGGGGGGGGGGGGTTGGGTTAGGGGTGGTTTGGGTGCAGATCGGTACAACCAACAGCAGTGGCGCTATTAGCCAGCAAACCTATCTCGCCCAGTCATTCAGATAAGCTCGCTGGTAATTCAAAACGATTTTGCACTACCGCATTTGTAACGCACCGACGTCCATTCGTCATCGGCGTGTTGCCGCTAGCTTCGGCTCCTACCATCCCTAAGAGTATCCTATCATACGTCATCATTAGATTCCGCTTCGGTCGACGTCCATCAACGCCCACTTTATTTACGACGTTAGCTCACGAGCGAGTTAATTTAATCATCGATTGATGATCGCGAGTATGTGGGTCGCGAACAGAGCTGGACGACCTACCGAAAAGTACTCAAAGTACTAAGTACTAAGTAAGGCGAGGTCTTTAAGTACAAAGTAATTTCCGTACTTAAAGTACTTTAAGTACAAAGTAATTTTCGTGCTTAAAGTACTTTAAGCACAAAGTAATTTCCCTACTGAAAGTACTTTTATAAAATAGAAAGTGCAAAGTACTTTTTATTCTTAATCGGATGAGGCGGAGTTCCACGAGTACCGAATTTAGAGAAGAATTTTCAAATGAAACGGTCGTGTTAAGGATCAACATTTTCTCAAAACGTCCAAACTCTTCGTTTTCAATCCTTGGTAACAGACTAATCGATTGAACCTTGGGGTAGTGAGTGGAGGTCGACTGGATGTATAACAACGAAATCTGAGACGTATGGAACTAGTACAGTGGCCGAAAGTGAGAAAGGTCTCGATTATATGCATCAAAAATCGTACTTTGGGGATTTGAATGGAAAATATTGGGCTGGGAGTAAAATAACTGTTATATTCGTGTTCAGCGGGAAAAAATACGTCGAATATAGCCTTGAAACAAAAAAAAAAAAAATCGAGGGAACAACGATTTTTCTATTTTTGAGCCACTTTTGAAAAAAACGTCAATTTTCGTGATTTTCGAAGGTTGATATCTCGGCTCCCTATAAAGCTAGGGGAAATCCGAGGTGTTCGTCATGTTCTACGGGAAAAAATACACAAGATAGGGTTATGTCCGAAATTTTGGAAGCATTTTATCGTGTCGTTTGAGGACGTTGAAAAACGCGAGAAATTGACTCGAAAGGCGTAGCCTTGCAATTTTTTGGCGAATTTTTTTTCTTTTTTTTTTAATGAACTGCCACGTATTTCGACGTATTTTTTCCCCGCCGAACACGAATCCGCTGGCCTTTTTGAGGCTTAAGTACAGCGAGACATTGAAAGATTTTATTGCGAGATTTTATACACGAAAAATCGTTTTTTTTTTTTGGTATTTAAATGGAAAACATTGGGTTGGGAGTAAAATAATTTTACGAGACAGACATTTTTTTACGTTACAAAAGGTAACGTAAAAAATGTAACTCTGTCTCCCCTTGATCCCTAAGAGTATCCTATCATACTCCATCATTAGATTTCGCTTCGGTCAACGTCCATCAACGGCCACTTTATTTGCGACATTATCTCGCAAGGGAGTTAATTCAATCATCGATTAATAATTACGGGTATGTAGGTCGGAAAATGGATATACTTAGTTGTTGTTGTTATTTGGCATCCATCAATGGGTGAGTTTAATTACCCCTTCAAGCCTAATACTCGATGCATTCTTAGTAATGACGCACCCACCTGCAAAATTTTCAGATTTTGTTTGATGTTTATTTTCACTTTTCCATTTGTTTTTTTTTTTTTTTCCTCCAATTACGATACGACCTCGCAAGTGTGTTGATTCAATCATCGATTAATAATTACGAGTATATAGGTCGCAAAAATGCATACAGTGATTATGATTATCACAATTCTTCTTATTGTCATTTGGCATTAACCAGTGAGTGACTTTAATTATCGCTTTCGGAGCAATGCTCGATGCGTTCTTAGTAATGACGCCACAGACTCGCAGAATTTTCAGATTTTCTTTGATGTTTATTTTCTTGTTTCTTACATTTAAAAAAAAATTATATATATATATATATATATATATATATATATATATATATATATATATACACATATTTTTTTGCTGGCCCTGTTTTTTTACGTGGCCTCTACCGCGGGCTTTTTGTTAAATATTAAGCCGGACAACGCAGAGTGGGAAGCAATTAAAACCAGAAGCCTTTGATAATTTTCTCTCTTTCTTTGCCCGCGATCTCTCACGGGTCGCGGCGCCACAGACCGTAGGACTTTTTGCTTTTCCTTCCCTTTTTTTTTCCCTCGCCGCTCCGATCACGCTCCGATTAACGTCCTTCCCGGTACTCTCGTATAACAGCCCGGATATATATGTATAATCGGCGGAGGCCTTGTATGCGCGTATGTACGGCACACATGGCACATGCGCCATGTCCGCGAATCCGGAGCTGAGGCACGGCCGCAGGTATAGATGAAAGTTTCAGCGATGGGGAAAGCCGGTCAAACGTACGTTCGTTAAAGGCACGAGGCCAATAAATTAGAACTGGCACTTTGCCATTTCAATCTCGCCGATCCTGCGAGAGACAAGGCGATGCGGAGGATGTTAAAAGCGAAGGAATCGTGGGCGAGAGGGGAGAGTGGGGGGAGGGGGGGGGGGGTGGGGGGTTTGGTAGAAAACCACTACCATCCACCGGAAAGCACACGAGCGGCGAGTCTATCGGACTTTATCGCGTTCGCTCTGCTCCCGCTTTTTTTTTTCTCTCTCTTCTCCCTCCTCCCGCGCAGCCCGTCCACACTGCTTCCGAACCTCGTGCCCTTCATACACTGCCAGATCTCGAAAAGACCTATTTCCAGACCCTTCAAGTACCTTTCGCATTCAATGAAATCTTCTCTTACGCCCTCCCGGTCTTCCGTGCGGCTGAATTTTAGGTAGATAGATAGGTAGGTTCCTTATTCGGTACTGGGAAGTACCGTTACGATGCGGAGGATTACGATTCAGTGTGGATTAAACTTAAAACTACATCGGAAGGAGACAGTCAAAAAGAATTAAGTAAAATCGGAATAGGAAGTTTTGCAAAAATTATTTTATCAAATATGTGACGACTTCGTCTGTTCATGCTTGAATGTACAAGCCTGTCCTTTTATTTCCTATGTCGTTAAGAGTTTCAGTTTGTACTTTTGGTTGTAAAACTGGAGCCGAATGGTGCGATTGGAAAATTACACAAAACTAAAATTGTGGACATATGTGAACAATAACGAAAACTGTAATTAACTTTTGGTTGTGTCCTGGGATGAAATCCCTTAAGGACCAAGCAACACAGACAGACGATACAATTGTACCGAGTATGAGTATGAATACACAGTTGTAGATGACAGCTTATGCATTGCGTATAGGAAAACAAGGGTAGATACATGAAAATTTAGTAAAGTGACTCAATGTCGACACTCTGGCCTGACAAACATTGTCAGAGAATTTGTAGCAATCTTTGAAAAAAAAAAAAAAAAACTTAAAATTGATTACATCGTCTTGTTTTTCTCTCTTTCCACTCTACCCGTTCTGGCCCTTCCAGAACTTCGTTCTGGAAGGACTTTCGAACTTCGCACCCTTCATACACTGTCAAATTTCGAAAAGACCTATTTCCGGACCTTTCGAGTACTCTGCACATCCAATGATATCTTCTTTTACGCCCTCGGTCGTCCGAGCTGTCGAATTTCATGGAGTCGAGACTGTAACCCAAAAACTGTAAACCATTTTTCCAGAGTCAATTTCGACACTCTGGGCTGAAGGAAAATCGAACGGTTCCGGGGAGATAACATTTTTAGAGATCTTAAAAACAAGATTGATTACACCGTCTTAAAGGCAATACCTTAAATTTCAATTCCATCTATCTAGACGATTAAATCAACGCGCTCTTCCTTTCGAATCACTATTTTCCTGCGTCCCGTAGATCGAAGATACGCGAATGCCTTTTTTACGACGTAAAAAGTGAACGAGAATATCGTAACATTAAGCGCAAAGCTCGGCGTTCTCGTAACCGTTAGTTCCGTCGATGCTTTTTTTTTTTTTCGTTCTGTTCGCCACGTTCAAACGTCATAATGGAATGTCTAGGAACGTGCAAAGCTCGGATGCTCGTAAACGTTACTTTCCTCGTATATTTATTTTTTCCTTTTCTCTCTCTCTCTCTCCCCCTCTCCCTCTCCATGTTAAAACACGTCGCAATGGAATGTGTCTGGAAAAGCACGTAGGTGGGGAGGGCGCGCTAGTCGGAGGAGGAGATCCAGTAATGGTCGCGCGGAAACAGTTTGCGTGACCCCGTATGCCAGTGGTAAACAAAGCACTTGCTCGTATCTATCCTCGCATCCATCACTCCGCCTGCACAGTATGCATATGCATGTAGCTGTGTGCGAGAGACGGATGAGCAAATGGTCGTTCTCTGTTCGGTGAAACGTTAGAGAGCTGGCTTCATCCGCACGACGTCCTTCCGTTGTTCTTCGCCATTGCTGGTCCTCAGCACTCTGCCCGAGGCGCGAATGGCCGAATGTTCGTTGATCGGCGAATGATATTGATTGCAGACCGTAGCAGGTGACGGCACGACAACTCCCTGACTTCTTCTTCTTCTTCGTCTTCTTGTAGGTCGAATTTTATTTTAGATCAATAAAATCGAATAAACTCAGCCATTCAAATCGGCGTTGTCAGCAAATTGGAGGATTGATCATGTGCTTTTCTGGCTCTCGCTGGTTTCATTGATCGCCTGCAATTCTTTGTGTATTTTCGATATGTATTTAGCGGGCAAATTATACTTGTATTATCGAAGAGACTCAACTAACATTGTACGATTTGACGATGGGTCTGCCTAATTGAGCTCAGCCCGTGATAACTAAAAAAAAAAAAGAAATCATCACATGAATTGGGAAATACATACTGGCAAATCCATCGAGTCGCGGAACCGAGACGTTTAGGAATCTACCGAGTGTCGGACGATACTCGGTTAATGAACCCAATATAGCAGAGTGAGAATCGGACGATGCCAGATTTTTTATCTCGAAACTCGGGAAGTTTCACGAAATTGCAGACGCATCAATTCGCAGCTCGCGCATCGAGATCGGGGACATTGACTGAACTCGACTGAAGAACTGAGTGGTTGGTCTCAGAGTTAGGCGCATGTTAAGAGAAATTAACAACTGTAATGAGAAATATTGACAACAGAGAAATTCATTATCTTTCTCTGAATAAACTTGTTATTTAGTTTGTATAAAACAAAGTTGAGTTTCACTCTTAATTTCGCAAAGATCCCAAATACCTTAAAATTATATATGTTGACCTCGCGTACAACATTCTTCTTCTTCTTCTTTTAATATATCGGTATTGTCCCTCGCTTCGCAAAGCTACTTATGAGTGTCTTATAGGGGATTGACTCGGTTGATGCGCAATTGCTAGACCGCACTTATTTTTTTATTTTTATTAATTTTTTTTGTCAATTTCTGATTTTGTCCTTACGCACTGAGCCATTTTTTGCGGCTGTTGTATCGGAACTTAAGCACCACACTCAAGTGTCCTATACTAGCCACAGGTACAGAACCGCGTCGGCCAATACTTTTATAGTTTTATATCCGTGACTGGTTGTTAGATCATTGTTACAGTACAGTCCATTCATATACAGTACATTTTAAGTGTATACACTTCTCTTTATAGAAAGTACAATCTGTTACGGTTTTTAAATCTAAGAATCGATCTTTACATAGCACTTAATTGATTATTTGCATCGATTCTTATCGGCCGATTAACTCACTAAATCAGTCTGTCATATTCAACCTCGATTCACATATTTTACCAGTATCCTGTAAGAACGAAAGAAAAATAAATCCGCGATCGTACAATGTCTGCAGCAGTCTTCTTTCTGCGTGTCGACGAGTCATGCTAGGTTTTCATAAGCCCGACAGCGACACGTGACACACGCCAGGCAAAGGGACAACACTATGTTTTCCCTTCGTCTATTGCATGCATCGATTGTCGTTTTGTTTCAATTCGTTTTAACCGTGAATGTACGTTGTCCGACGAATTATATTAGTTGCAAACCGTGGCACGAGACCGCACGGCAGTTGCCCAACTTTGTCGTCAACTCTTCACGAGGTCCACTATGTGCGTTACACGCCGTTGGCCGCAGGAGGCTCCCTCTGACGTCCGGTTTCTCAAATTTTAATTACGACTCTTGTTAGGCGGCCGCCGGACGGGGAACGAGGAACGACAGCGTCACGGCGATAGTCGGTGGCCTTTTGGCGAACACACGAACAGTTATCGTATCGCGTCGTTGTCGTTCGCGCGTTCGCTGAGGATATGCACAGAAACACACGCACACAGACACATACATGCACGCACATAGACACAGAATCGATAACAACATTTTCCGGACCTGCAGTCAGCGAGGGACGAGATAATGTCCTCGAGTCACTGCCGTCGACGCAACTATCGCCGGTACGCCCAAGCCGAAACTGTACGTGCAACACTCATCAGCTGGGAACACGCATTCATCTTCGGTGATCCGTGACACCGAATGAGCTCTCGCGAACCAACGGGCGCGCCATCACACTCGACCTGACATCATCGCTCTTCGAGCCTCGACGTCGGAGAAGTATTTACACTCGTGACCTTTCGTACACTGTTTAACGAGAGTATAAAGCGCCGGTGAACTGGCTTATATATATTTCTTTTTTCGACTGTGTTATTGGATTTATTTGCGGGGAATTTAACGAGATGAGAGATCGGTATCTTTGAGACTTGCGACTTTTGGTTTCAATAATTTCAACAGAAGATCGATCGTTCGTCAATAAAATACAAGAGTACGAAGAAATAAAGGTTTACTTTAACTTTACTTTTGACGGTCGAAAAGAATACGTTTTTCACGACTTTGCCATTTTTCTCGATGTCAAAGAAATATTTACACTCGTGACCTTTCGTACACTGTTTAACAAGAATATAACGCGACGGCGAGCTCGGCTTTTAGGGCCTTTGATCGGAGACATTCTTTTCGGGTTGATATATCTTTTCTTCGACTGCATTGGTGTCTGTTCTGGGGGAAAATTTAACGAGACGAGAGATTGGTATCTTCGATATTTGCGACTTTTGGTTTCAACAATATTGTCACAAGATCGCTCGGTCGTGGATAAAATAAAAAAGTACAAAGAACCAAATAGAGAGGTAGTATAACGGGACGCTCATACCCTAGGTAGTCTCGCGTTTGGCCGCGAGATGGCGAGCTGCGGGGCGCTTCTCGCAAGCGAAGTGGCCCCCGGCTACTATAAAGGCCGTACCTATCCTATCCTCGGGGTCCTTTCCTATCCTCACAAGAATTGACCACAAATTTTTCGAGATAATCCCAGAATGATGACTCGTTGTAAAACTATTTTGTAGACTGCGCAAGTATGTCTTGGCATATATGCCGAGAAATATGAGACACATATGTGTCTCTGAGCACAGTTGTCTCACAGTGAGAGTAGAGTATTCGGTCAGGAACATCCGGTCGACCTATCGGTTTCGAAATTACAAGACCGAAGAACTCCTTTGACTTTCTAGGTACCCTTCTGTCTGATGCGTTCGCGTCGAACTAATGCACCAGTGTGTTATAGGGACGTTAGCAATCCAACTGACCCCTAGATAGATAGAGTTTATTGAGAGTTGAACGGAGTTTATTGAGACGGAAAAAGGATTAAGACAGTTTTTGTAGTGAATTGATCAAACTTTAAGTTCGCACAGTCACGTTTCCAAAAACAATATTTATCTACCCGTCTATAAACGTGCTTAGAGTTAGTGCATTAGTGTCAAAATGACCTCTAATGCACACTAATGATTAAGATTAATATTAGTATAGTAGCCAGCGATAATATAGTAGACAGAGGTAATATATAATTAAGCGTATAGATACAATGGGAATTGGTTAACCCTTTATAAGTCACCCCCCTATCCTCACTCTTAGGCGCTCCTGTAGCAACCCGTCACCCCCACCTCGCGTACGTTAGTCCCGTTTCGGACGGTGTAACTTATAAAGGGTTGAATAAGAATTGATCAGTACAGTCAGAAAATAGTAAGCCAAAAGTTTAAAAAACTTTTTTCCAAACTTCTTCAACTTTCCTTTCGATGTTCGAAAAAAAATATGTTTTTCACGACTTTGCAACTTTCCTCGTATCTTATCTAACCGAGTTTCGTCGTAACCCAGATACCATGGGCGACGTCATTCCCCCTCTCCCCCCCCCCCCACCCCTCTTTTGCTCACAGATATTCCACGAAGACATTCCCCCTCTCTCCCCTCCCCCCTTCTTTGCTCACAGATATTCCACGAAGGAAGGAAGAGACGCACACTGGTGCGGTTTGAGTTCCTCTTCTCGGAATAATATTTTCCGATGAAAATTTGCCTTGCAAAACGTGCAAAGGCCGAGGGACGGTGGATGGGGGCGCAAGAGGAGGAGGCTGAGCCCTGTACAGCGGCCGCAGATCCACCGGGCAAGGGTGACGCTCGTTCGTCGTCGACGTCGTCGTCGTGACGTTGCAACAAATTTCCAACTGTGCTGCGCCAGCAGCGGAGGGATAAGGGCGGAAAAACGATGGAACGGGAAGACGTCCGAGAGATGAGGGTTCGGAGTTTTTTGAAGAGTGGTTGGGGCCTAAGGGTGGGTGTGTGTGGCGGGGGGGTTAGGTTCACAGTATACAAAGTTGCGGGTGGCAAGGGACGACACGTTCGTTTTACGAAAAATTTTCATCTCACTTTCTGCTGGCTCCTGCCACTGGTTTTCTTTCCCATTTTCTATTCCTCCATACAGAACACGTCTCCGGCTTCTTGAAAAATTCGAAGGTTGTCTCAACTTTTCTCGCAATTTTTTTTTTTTAGGTCTTTTCCCTTTTTTTTTAGGGTAGTGAAGTTGCCCCTTATCAGCTTTCTTTGTGAAACCGAAGGAAAAAGGGGTGCGCGGTTTTTGCGTTCAGAAGCTCGGCGAAGAGTTGGAGGATCGATCATCGTCAGAGAGACTTCGACAGAGGTCGTTGGACGCCGGCAATTTTCCGGCAAGCCGGGAGACGAAAAATTGCTTAATGATCGTTTCTCGCGTTGCGCTCTTGAAGTTTCTTTTTTGATACCCGAGTTCTTTTTAATTTTGGACAAACGTTGCGTAGATAAGCTTTCAGCACAGATATGTTCTGCATTTTTGTTGCTATCGTAATTTCGCGATTTTTATTGTAACTTTATGTAACTTTCAAGACAGTGCGGCAAAATTGCTGAACGGTAGTTGGGCAACTTTTGTCCGTGGAAGAGCGAAGAAAAAACTCGCTGAAGCTTCTTAGCCGTGGAATTAAAAAGAGTTTAAAACGCATTTATAAAACGCCCTAGGATCCTGCGGAACCATGAAAATATGCATTTCCCTAATGAATCCCATAAGCGGAGGCCATCGGGCTAACATCGTAAAAATAATTTTTTCAAGATTTAAATAATTCATAAACTCCCCCACTCTCGCACTCTCCCGTTTGCATTAAAAAAACAAGGTCCCCGCCCGAGTCTCGAAGGGCATGTGGCTCGAGAAGCGCCTGATGACTCTGCACATTCCATTAGACAGGACGTACGCGCACGAGAGAAGAATTTAATGTTGCGAGCTCGATTAAATTTTTCACTGAAACAAAGTAAGAAGACTCTCGCTCTTAATTTCAATAAACAAATCTCGCGGGACGAGTGTAGAGACGATATTAATAAATGATGGAAAATGGAAAATTATTTTTTTTTTAAGTGGATTCTTATTCTGTATCGAAAATTGAACAAACTTTTCCTTTGGCAAAACTTCGTCCGATGCGCGGTTACGCGGTCACCGAGCGCAAAAGATTTCGACCAATGAGATCGCTGGATTTTCGGCTCAATTGAATGTAAACTTTAACGGCTCTTATCTCGAAGACGGAGCGTCGTAGCGAAAATTTTCCAGGGACAATGTTCGCTCATATTCGTAGCGCGAACACGATCGCGCAATTTTTTTCCTTTTATTCCGACATCCCGTGCCGGGTGAGAGGATTTTCGAGGTCCTTAGGCAGTTGCGGCAGTTTCGTCGCTGGCGACGGGGCAATCGAGCGCGACAATGATGACGTAGCACGTTGTTTCAGCAACGCCGGGCTCACGCACCGTTTGTTTTTCCTCTCCTCCCCGAGTTCCCGGTTGAATGAGCTTTGCGCACTTCCCCTTCCCGGAAGTGGCGGAGGGGAAGGAGGAGCTCGCTGCTGGTATCCGCGGAGAACGGGCTGATGGGACCATCAGCTCGTTTTCCGTGTGGCCTGCGGTGTGTCGGGATGCGGTACACATACATTCTCGTTTGCACTTCCATATCCGTACACCTGAAACGGGGAGGGACTCGGAAATGGATTTGGCGCTAACGCCGAGAGCTGCCGTCGAGTGTCGCATGAAAAATTACGCCACCCTTAACGACGAGGGGAAGAACCAAAAAAAAAAAAAAAAAATGGCGCGTGCTCGATTATGTATACGGGAATTGTACAGTAGAGCAGATTCTGGCCATTCCACCAACGACTGAAGTAGAAACAGCACGCGTTCACTCTGTCTGACTAAAACTGGATATTTCCACTAGCATGCAGAGAACATATTTCATCTTTCTAACCTAAATAGAAAAATAAAAATGGCTTACGACTATACAAGCAATTTTCATCGTGACAATTTTTTAGTCCTAATTCAGGCTTCTCTTTGTATTGTTTTTAACAATGTAGTACACAAAATCCGAAGAAAATTGATCATTTGGGAGACAATTTTTTCGATCTACCTGCCGTTTCAAACTATTTGACGAAAGATTGTCTCACATCCTCCGAATTTTGATGTCTGACCGAAATGTTCCTTTTTTTTCCGGTAACGAAATGGAGAAAATGCAATCCGCGCCTAAAGTCTGACCAAACGATGTTTCTACTACTAGCGAGCTTTTTTTTACATCAATTTCTCATGCTCCCGATTACGCAGCGCGAAGGTTACCGCGGAAATGCCGGGGCGGTGGATGCAACAACCTCTGCCAAGGGGAGTAAATGGACCCAGTGGAATTCGGGGACTTCGAAAAATCCTGTTCTCTGGTTCGTACCTCCCACACCGGTTGGCTGCCAGCGCCGATGCTATTTTCACCCTCATCGCTCGCACGCGCGTCGCGTTATTCAACATCAAACGGAGAAAATTGGTTGACGCGTGCTGCGTCCTCGCGAAGGGGCGCGTGAAACGTTTATTTTTTTTTTTCGCACCCACGTCCTGGCTGCCGAGAGAGGCACGAGGCACGCACGAGAGGGATGAGACACGAGAGGCCACTAGGGTAAAAGCGTTCTGAACTACGAGGCTCCCGACGAACGAATTACTCGAGCCGTGACAGCTCATTCCTCGAGCTGATCGTCCGGGACGGAGGTTTGTCAACCCCCCCGAAAAAAACGGTATCATCCCTTATCGCGGGGTGGAAGTAAAAAATTACCGTACCAAAGATGACTACGGAAACTTCCTTCCAGTTTCTTTTATTTCGCTATCTTTCTCCAAATGCAGGAGAAAAATGTCTCCAGTTGTTTATGTCTTTTTCTCGGAAACTAGTAACTTTAGGGAAAAAACGGATGAGAGATAAAGGGTGAGTTTTCGCTAGATCTACAACTTTTGCTTGAAGGTTTTTTCTCTAGGACCAACGTGTCGCGCGCAAAAAGCAAAAATGTGAAACCCAAATGGGTCAAAAAAGCTGTCGCTTGGAAGCGGATCGAAGGAGACATTTTTTTTATTACTGTCTATGGGCACGAATAGTTTCAGGCTCGTTGCTAAATAGCCCGAGAAAGACACTTCTGGCCTCATCCTTTGTTTTTTTCAAACTAAATCGTCGAGAAACCGTGCCAAGGGAAAAACCAACCCCTTCTTGTTCGCCAACGGTGCGACGCGCCGTTTTCGGGACGTCAACATCAATCAAGAAACGGAGACTTCAAAGGGAAGAGAATAAATTACATTGATAAGAAGACGAGAAGCAATAAATGCGCGACTCGAATTGCAGGGCGTGATATTTGTTTTAGAATTCCTACGCTTTACCGGATGTAACGAAGTGGCAAAGCGTTTGAAATCTGAACCGAATGAGCGCTACGAATCGTCTCGACGACGTCGGCGAGCCAGTCGACGATCATCGCAATAAAAAAAACCTCGGCGTCTCGTAACTCGAGAAATATGAGTTACTAAAATACGAGCAAATATGAGTTGTAATAAAAAAATGTTTCGAATACGTTATTAATAGATCGCAGACGACGTCGAATAAGAGCAAACGTGAAGCGGCGCTTGGTGTATAAATTTAGAAAAAGGACTCCGGCCTTCGGTCAAAGGAGTAACGGGACGAGCGGAGAGTTAACAAACAAAAAGTTTATTGCGAAGGAGGAAAGAGCGAGGGGGCCCACTTGCCTCGAACTCCCTGATTGCTCACTTATTTGATTTGACTGCCTTTTTATTTATCTCCCTGTTTGCTCCCTCACCCTCCCGGCCCTCCCTCGCCGATGCGACAACGTAAACACGTTTAACAAGACGAACGTATACACATATATGTATAGTGTACCGCTATGCACATACGAGGACTCTCGGATTGCTTGGCAAACTCTTTCGGTTTTTTTCCTCGTTGTTTTTTTTCTTTTTTTTTTTGTGACTCGGATTTCTCCTGTCCTTATTTTTCGTCGACAATCCGAACGCTGTTATTGCAATGCTACGAGAGCGAAGAAGAAAACTCGGTTAGGAGGTCAGATGTATTGTTTTCTACCGTGTTAATATCTTTGATTATTCATTTACTTTCTGTGACTCTAAAGTGAACTCGTAACGAGATATTTTCGAAAAATTAAAATTGAAACTTTGGTCGGAGGTTAAGCAAAAGGTACCGTGCGAAGCGATTGCTAATCTGTTGTTGAAGAAATTTTTGAATTTATGAATTAAACATTTTTGAATTTTTAAATTAAAATTGATATTTTATGTTCATCATCGAATGATCAACCATCGTACACTTTTTCTGTTATTTTGCCCTTTTTTGTGACTGCGATTTCATCTGTCTTTTTCGTTTGTCGACAATGGAAACGTTGTTATTACAATACTACGAGAGCGAGGAAGAAAACTCGGTCGGGAGGTCGGAGGTTTTTGGATAAAAAAAAAAAAAAAACCTATTATAAATTTTAAGCTAATAGGCTTAAAATTTGTATTTATCTTGTATTTTATAAAATGAACACTTATTGCAATTATTTATTTTATAAATGAACACTTATTTTATTAGATAAATGATGTTATGAGTGAATTTTACAAAATGAAACAAGATATTTTCAAATGAAATTGACACTTTGGTGCAAGGTTGAATAAAAAGCTACAGTACGAAGAAATTTTCAACCTTTGATTCTTCTTCCCTCTTCTGTTCCGCTCCAAAAAAATAAAAAATAAAAAAAATTGGTATTCTATATTCATCATTGAATTATTAACAATCGTACCGAAAGATCCTCGAAGATCTACATAACCATCGTAATTTCTATTTCAAGCAATGTGCAAATTAACTCTTTATTAGAGCTCTCGCATCGATATTCATAGAACTCTTCTCGGCCTCTTCTCTTCATTTTTCCTTTATTTTATTTTTTTCATTTTTCCTTTTTTTTTTCGAGAATCTCGGCAATTTCCTCGATAAGTGATAATTGAATATTCATGCAGGTGAATCGAAACCTTCTCGTGGCGGATCCCAAATTAGCCCCTTTCCCGCTGCTGTATTATTGACTCCGCGATTCCTCGAATGTCCCGAACTGGGCCAAGACTCATCGACGGACGAACAATTTTATTTGTTAAAAAAATAAATGCATAAAAATAAAAAAAAAAAAATTAAAAACAAATAAAAAAACTCATTGACAACATAAAATTGTCGAATCGATTGGACAAACGAAGTATTGCGCAAACAGTCGTCACGCGTTCTCGTTGCGACGATGCACAACCCTGAACTGCCCTTCGTGTCTCGCGACGAGCCTGAAATATTAATCCGTTTCGTCTATATATATATATTTTTTTTATCGCACTTGTGCGATCTCGAAGGCCTCCGAGCCATCGACGACCGCGCACTGTCCTTCGCCACATACGTCTCGTTATTTATATTTTTCATCGCTCTCTTTCCCGCACAATTTTCATCCCCGCGAGAAAATTTCCGGCTCTCGAGAACATTGCGCTTTAGAAGGTTCGCCTGTTTTGTGGAATTTTTGGAATTTAAAGAAAAACAATATATATATGTATTAGAATGTTTAAGGAAAAGGACATTTTTTTTATTTTGTTTCCATCCTTTCAAAGTATGGATTTCGATCTCAAATTGAACCTCGCGAAAGGCGGTTTCTAGCAAAAAAAAAAAGCCTAAGAGGTGCAGCATTCGACGTTTGCACTAAAACAATGAGGCACTTCTTGAACTTAATTGTCAGCGACGGCCTATCGGGAGGTTCAATTTTAAATTGAAGTCTACACTTTTCGAGGGGGAAAAGAATTTTTTCATGAAAATTCCCATTACTGGACACTCTTAGTTTTTTTTTTCACTTTTATTCGAAATAAAATTAGAAAAAACAGCAGGTGGCGCTGGCCGAGCCCAATGTTTTTTTTTTTTTATACATGAACCAAGATTTTCCAGAATTTCTTCAGATCTCTCCAAAGTTATTTTTTTAACTTAAAAAAAAGAAACGAAAACTTTTTGGAAGAATCCTAAAAAAAATCCCCAAAAATGCAGAATTGGATAAAAAAAAAAAAATGGTCAAGCCGTAGCGCACAGTCAATAAATTCCTTTTCTCAATAGCAAATAATTAAAAACAATCTCGAGAAATCTAAAAGAAATATCCGAGTGCTTTTGAGACTTAGTTCAGTCATAAAAAATCGGGTGCCAAATCAAAGATGCGCGAGATCAGACTCAGGTCGATTTGGTACGAAACACCTCACTCACACACACACACACACACACATATATATATAGATATTTAAAGGCCGTTTTTGAGGGAAGAATGAAAGCGAGGAGAGGCAGATGGCTCGCAGTACAGAAAAAAAAAAAAAAAAAAAAAAAAAAAAAAAAAAAAATGAAAAAAGAACGTAAAAAAAAATAGAAAAAAAACGAGCCAGCAGTGAGGATGAAGTGAGGGTGGGATCGAGAATCGAGGCCTTGCCGGCCAGAACAATGAGTATATACGGAACAAAGAATATCGAGAGCGTTGTAGAGAGTCCCGGTAGCGGCGCATGGAGCAGCGGAAGCTGGAGCGTGGACTCAATTAGTGACATACTATAGAAGCTCGTACCCTCGTACTCCGGCCGAAGGGATCGACTCGCGTAGGTTACGAGTACCCGCGAGTACCACTGTGTATGGACTATATAAGGTCGACTTGGTACATAGAACGGATAAAAGCCACCTATTGGAAACCCTACCCGCCACCCCCCCCCCCTCCCCCCTTCGCCCCTTTGCCCCGTCCTCGCTGCCCAACCCCCTCTGATGTGCGTTCGTTCGAATTGTTGAAGATTAAATAGTCGAGAGCCGTTCAAAGTGTTCGATTTATTTGGCTCCGGGTTATACTCCCTACTCTCGAAACTATGAATGTCCTGGTATCGAGTGTCTAGGGACTTTATTTACAGAGAATGTTCTCCTCTTTAAGCCTGTAATGGGCGAGGATCATTTTTGTTGAAGATAAATAAATAAAAAAATATTCTTGGGCGACATTTTTTTTGTACCGGCATATGGAAAAGGTCACCGGAATTTATATATACATATATATATTTAAATGTAATTTTTATTGCAATTTTTGTCCGGGGTGTATCAATGTTCGTAAAATTTGTTCCAAATTATTGGATTAAGATTTGAAGGACTATTGAATTGTTGATGATTAAATAGTCGAGAGCCGATCGAAGTGTTCGATTTATTTGGCTCCGGGTTATACTCCCTACTCTCGAAACTATTCGTCCTGGTATCGAGTGTCTAGGGACTTTATTTACAGAGCATGTTCTCCTCTTTAAGCCTGTAATGGGCGAGGATCTTTTTCTTGAAGATAAATAAATAAAAAAATATTCTTGGGCGACATTTTTTTTGTACCGGCATATGGAAAAGGTCACCGGAATTTATGTATATATATATATATATATATATATATATATATATATATATATATATATATAGATGTGTATATATTTTAAAATGTAATTTTTATTGCAATTTTTGTCCGTGGTGCATCAATGTTCGTAAAATTTGTTCCAAATTATTGGATTAAGATTTGAAGGACTATTGAATTGTTGATGATTAAATAGTCGAGAGCCGATCGAAGTGTTCGATTTATTTGGCTCTGGGTTACTCCCTGTTACTCCCTACTCTCGAAACTATTCGTCCTGATATCGAGTGTCTAGGGACTTTATTTACAGAGCATGTTCTTCGCTTTAAGACCGTAGCGGGCGAGGATCTTTTTTGTTGATGATAAATAAATAAAAAAATAATTTTTGGGCGAACATTATATTTGAAAATATTTAATATAATATGTATTTAATTTTATATTTTTTTAAATGTAATTTTTATGGAAAATTGTTATCTAGTGCTAGCGAAAATTCGTTCCGAATTATTGGATGAAAATTCGAGCTGATAATTCGTGAAAACTTTCAGTTAATTTTTAACAGCGAAAAAGATTGATTCTATAAACAAATCCCCGAGACTGATAAATGTAAAAAAAAATAAATCCGCGTTCCCGTCTACAAAAAATGCACCGAGCAGTACAATTCTCTTGTCAACACAATTGCCTTAAAATGAGTGACTAACTTTCTTTTTCCCCCGATAAAAATTAGATAAGCCGCTCCGTCGCTCCTCTCGACATGCGGCTTTCGATATCCCGATATCAACCCGAAAGCCCCTCCTTTGATCGAAAAAAAAAAAAAAAAAAAAAAAAAAATTACTCCGAACGGCATCGCGCTCGATCCATTCAACACCCCCACCGAGATAGACGCGACAATAAGAAAAAAAAAAATATATTCCTCCGATAAAAGATAAAAAAAAATAATAATAATAAAAATAAATAAAAATTATTTGCATCGAGCGATTTCGTTCGGAGTCGAGCGTCTTTCGTTCCCGCTTGGTCGTTCCCCTAACGAAGTGTCTCCGGGTTTGCGCGATCGAAGAACCGATCGCGACTCTCCCCCCCCCACCCCCCCCCCCCCCCCCCCTCACCCCTTCGCTGGTCCGCCACCGTCGGAGAGCTCGCCCAGCTTTTCCAATTTGTCCCGCGAAGCCAACGGCGATCAAAGAGCGGAAGCGTCGACGCGCTCGCCTCTGGGAAATGAAGTGACATCGATGTTGCAGCGGGGAGACGAAAAATGCAAGCCGAGACGAGACGGGCAGGCGGCGGCGAGAGAGAGAGAGAGAAGAGGTTTCGAATCAACGCTCCCACGCCCGTTTCTGCGGGCAAAGGGGAAAAGGCAATCTCGAATCCTTTCCTTTACATTCGCCGCTCGCCGACGAAAAACTCTCGCGGGGAAAGAAAAGGCGCGCGGGACGGAAGTGTGTGTGTGTGTGTGTGTGACGAATGGCCTTTCTCGGGCGGCGCTCGCACGCCGAAGGACCGAAGAACCTGCCCAAAGAAAACTCAAGAAAACGGCAAAAAAAAAAAAAAAAACAAAAAACAAAAAAAAAATCAAATAAAATGATAATAACAAAAAATAAAAAGATGACGAATCAAAGGTTCCGCGTACCGTCGAGAATCATCCGACTCTCTCTCACGTCTTTTCCGTCTCGGAGCGTTTCAAAGCGAATTCCGCGAGCGAAGCAATCTTCGCGATGGAGAAAGAATATTGCACGCGAAATAATAATAATAATAAATAAAAATGTGCAGAATAGATTTGCCGTCTCGGCTGCAGAGGCGTGTCGACGTAGTCGCTGTATGGAAAAACGCCGCCGATGAATCCTCATTGAGGCGCGAGGGACGGAAGATGAAGAGAGCGAAACAAAGAGGTGCGAAAACGGACCGCTCGCCATTTTCGAGATTTTTTTCTTCCAATCGAAAAAAAAAAGGTTTAAAAAAAAATGGCAAGAAAGGTCAGCTTTGGTCCGTTTTGAACCGCTCTGCCATGCAGCACAAAGTTAGCTACACACAGTGCTGCACATTTTCTTTTACTTTTTTTTTTGCAAGCCTTTTTTTTTTTTTTTTTCCCTCGAAGCAGCCCACTGTGTGCTCTCCCAGGTAGATAGCTTCGATGGGTGGATAGATCGAAGAAGAAAAAGAAGAAAGAAAAAGCTCTTTTCTTCGGGGTCCTTTGGAAGAGCGCGACGGGTATCTTCCTTCGACCTTTCTTTCGTCTTTTATTCAAGAACGACTTACATCCACTATATATATATATATATACACATACACATCTATATATATATATATATATATATATATAAATAAATAGTGGATGTAAGTCGCCGCCTCTCTATGTACGGCGTATATGTATATATGTATAAATGTATATACGTATATATGTATATATATTGTATATATCATATATACATATATATATATATATATATGATCTATATAGAGGTGTACTGTGACCTCGCTGTCCTTTCCTGCATCGTCTGTCGCCAAGGGAGTATATCGCCGGGTGGTTTGAGCCCCATGGCGATTCGAAGCTTTCCGAACCTTGAGGCATCTAAACTACGTTAGGAGGAAATAGAATATCGAGTACTCCAGTGAGATCGATAGGGTTGGCCTCGCCTTCCTCCCAGTCATCTCCACCCCCCTCGCCGATCACCTCTTCGCCCTCTTCTTCTTCCTCTTCTTAACTTCTTCTATACACAGCATCGTCCTTTCCTCTATATTTATTTCGTATTTCGCTCTCGAGGGCTTAAGGGACGTTGGTCCTCGGAACGAGATAATCGGGAATGAAATTCATCGGATCGACACTCCGCGACCCCGAGGATAGCTCAAAGGGAGCCTCGGTGTCGAGAAAAAGCTTCCAGACTCGATACCGGAAAAAGAATAATTAAAAAATAAAAAGTAAGAAAAATTTGATTTTTTGGTAACATTATTTTTTCATATATGACGAAATTGTGGAAAATTTTTTTGGATTAATACCCACTGCAAAGCTGGTAATCAGTTGTCGTCACAGCAACTGCCGTAATGAGATAGTGATTCTCGGTTTATCCTCGGTTTAATTGGATTCAAATGTAATATGAGCTTGTTTTTATGAGGCATTTGATGGAGCTTCTTATACGAAAAAAAAAAAAAAAATACGATAAAGCTTCTAGACTCGTATGTAGGGAAAAAAGTAATTAGCAAATAAGAAGAGTAAATAGTAATATTATTTGAGTAATATTTTTTCGTCAGACATTATTTTCTACATTTGACGGAATTAATTTGGATTAATACCGATTACAGAGCTGGTAATTATTGGTCAGAGCGACCGTCATAATAAGACACTAATTCTCGGTTTATTGCATTAAAAATTAATATACTTCATCTGTTTTTTACGAAGTATTTGACGAAGGTTCTTGTATGAAAAAAAAAATACAATAAAGCTTCCAGACGCGTTATAGGGAATAAAGATAATTAGACGAAATTATTTATTATTTTATTAGATATTATTTTTGACGAAATTATGAAGAATTAATTTGTCACAGCGACAGTCATAATCGGATATTAATTCTCGGTTTATTCGATTAAAAATTAATAAACTTCACCCTTTTTCTACGGCGTATTTGACAAAGCTTCTTGTACGAAAAAAAAACATACGATAAATCTTCCAGACTCGATACAGGGAATAAAAATAATTAGAAAATGATAAAAATAATATTTTTTTTTCCTCCGACATTATTTTCCACTTTTAACGAAAATATGGAGAATCAATTTGTCACATGCGAAAGTCATAATAAGATACTAATTCTCGGCTCATTGGATTAAAAATTAATACACTTCACCCTCTTTTAACGAGGTATTTGCCAAAGCTTCTTGCACGAAAAAAAAATACGATGAAGCTTTCAGACACGATACAGGGAATAAAAATAATTTGAGAATGATAAAAACAATATATTTTCCTCCGACATTATTCTCCACTTTTGACGAAATTATGAGGAATTAATTTGTCACATGCGAAAGACATAATGAGGTACTAATTCTCGATTTATCGGATAAAAAAATGGCCCCCTTCACCCTATTGTTCCGAGGTATTGTCATTGGACCAAGCTTCTTCGTGCGAAATATAAAGCATAACGAGAAAGCCAATGAAAAACCAGTCAATACGATATTGGTCAGTCCATAAAGGAGCCGAGTCTGCAACGTAGCACCGTTCGCCGGAAGTCTCTTGCCTCATGGAGCGTTTGTCTTATCGTCGGCGCGCCGACTTTCGCGAATCCCCCCCCCCCCCCCTGCGAGTTTAACGACGAGCAATATGAAAAATCCGCTATGGCTAATAAATCTTTATTTCTTTATTTTTACTATGATTTTGATATCAGCCCGAAACGGTTAAGTGGCGGTAACTGCCACGTACTCGAGTGTAAGGGACGCGCGAGCTGTGGGAATCGCACGGCGGACCGGAAGGCCGCACACCGAAGGGGGAATCCCCGTTTTGCTTCGCTACGTCAGCCCTCTCGCCGACCCGTTTAAGCTCCTGTGAAATAAAACCAGTGTACGAGTGACTATAACGCCGCACTTAAACTACAGTTACGTTGGGACAGCGGTGCCGGCAGATAGGAGAGGACCGGAGAGACACCCAACCAACCGACGGGAAAGCGGCGAGTGTAACGCGTGTTTACGAGCGTTATGGCTCGCCGGGGACATTCTTTTCCCCCCCTTTTTTTTTTTTTTTTTTTTTTTTTTTTATTCCGACCGGGAAAATCCTCCGCAACCCCGCAGGATCAGCCTACACGATAACCATCGGGCTTCCGCTCTCGCTGACTAAAGTTCGACCGCCCGGATGGATCTTTAACGTCACACCTGAACGTCCACGAACCAACACGAGCACACCCGGAAAAAATAATTTATTTGACGGCCAACGTTTATTAAGATCGAGTAAAATATTCATTTGAAACAAATGAATATTTTACTTAATCTAAATAAACGGTGGCCATCAAATAAATTATTTTTCGGGGTGCACTTCTTGTTTCCGTACACTCGAACCTTTTTCTTTACACAAAAAATAATATAATAATAATAATAATATTTTTATTATTATTATTATATATAATAATAATTTTTCTACGATGCTGTTAAGCATGAAGGGATAATTTATGATGATGATAATGATGATGCAGAAGATGGCGATGTTAATAATAATAATAACAATTATTATTATTATTATTATTATTATCGTCATCTTCTGCATCATCATCATAAATCTTTGCTTCGTGTTTAACCGTAACGGAGAAAAACTTTGCAAACAAAAAAGATTGTGAATTTAAAAACAAATTACTCCGATAATTCTTTTCTCCTTCGTGTACTTGACCTACAAAAAGAAAATTGAGCGATGACCGAACGACGGTTGCTCTTTTGTTTATAGACACATTTTATCAGAGAAATTATTATTATTATTATTATTATTATTATTATTATTATTATTATTATTATCTTAATAATCGTCATAAATCGTCCCTCCAAGTTCAAGCGTACCGGAAAAAAAAAATGTGCAAACATAAAGACTGAATTCGAAAAAAAAAAAAAAAACAGTTTGCCCCGATAATTTTTTTTCTCTTTATTATTCGTGTACTTGCCCTACAAAAGAAAATTGAGCGTTGGTGGTACGGCGGTTGGTCTTTTTTTTTTTTTTTTTTTAACACGGCCACATTTTATCAGTGAATTAGATCGAGTAAAGTGCAGCTCGCGTGACTATCGTTACGGAGCGATCGGCGCTCGGACGGTACGATAGATTGCCGATGGGACGCCGGAGAGGAACTGGAAAGGGCCGAAGTGAGAGAGCAAAAAAAAAAAAAGGGAAACGGAGCGTTCGAGTAGTCCGCGGTGGAGACACACGCAACGCTATTAACGTGAGAAGACTCCTGTTGAATGTCGTCGGCCGCGGAGGAGTGCGCCCGGAGGAGTGGAGGTCACGGAGCGCGGGCCACGGCTCGGCCAACGTGAAAGGGTTGAACGGTGCGGCGCACCGAGCGAGAGCCACACCCCTTCGCTCTCGGGGGTTTCCGCGGGCCGCGCCGCGCGCAGCACATCGCCGACGTTCCTAACGAGACTCGAATAGTTATCCTCCAGGCCGGCGGCCACCCCACCCGTGCCCGAGCCTTCCAACCGGGGCGAGATTTCTTATCGTTCCTAATTTCGAACCTTCGTGCTCTCGATGCATCCGCGGGCTCGATGGGTTCGAGACCCCGAAGGGCCGTACAGTAGAGGAGCGCGTAAGTTGCATGTGGAGTGAGTTTCATCGACCGGGTGAGTTTGAGAAAGGGCGAGGGGTGAGTTGGATCGGTAGGCGGGAAATATAGACTGTGACAAATATTTGGACATTCAACATATCCTTTTTTTTGTACCCAAATGATCACAATTGTTTTGTCGTTAGTGTTGCAAAAAGTATTCCGAAAATTCAGAGACATTTTTTTTTTGTAAAATGGGCAAGGTTTTTTTTTTTGTAAAATTGTTAATTTGTAAGAAAATAATTGCGGACGTTCGTGGAGAAAAAACGTTCGTACGATTTTCACTTTGTACACCCGAATCCTCGTGTATGTGTGGGAGTATTTTTTTTTTTTTTTTCGGGGTTGTTTTTTTTCAGAGGAGAATTTTTCCACGTGGTATTTTTTCGAGGTGGTACTTTTGGCACATTTACATCTCCACCAGAAAACAACTCTACCCGATAACAACTCTACCGTATTAGAACTCTAGAGAGTAAAAAATATCTGTACTGATTACAACAAAATTTATTGTCCACAAAAGTTCACAATTTTTGATTTGTTAATTTTTCGATTCCACCATCCGGTTTCTAGTTTTACGAAAAGAAAGTACAAACTAAAATTGGCAATGACATGGGAAATGAAAGGGCAGGTTCGTATATTCAAACTTTAACAAACAAGTTTGTCACTTATCTGACAAAATTACTTTTACGAAACTTCGTATTCCGATTTTACGAAATTATTTTTTACTGTGCACGAAAATCTCCATCAGACAACAACTCTGCCGGATAACAACTCTGCCGGATAACAACTTTACCGTACAACAACTTTACCGTACAACAACTTTACCCGATAACAATTCTACCGTATAACAACTCTACCGTATTAGAACTCTACCAAAATCTCTACCAAAAAGGAAAAAAAAAAAACTATACCAGAATCAAAATTAAACTCTACTGGAATACAGGGCTAGCGTCCACCGTCTTGTATTCCAGTAGAGGTTTTTACTTTCTGGTAGAGATTGTAATATGGTAGACATGTTTTCTGGTAGAATTGTTATGTGGCAGAGTTGTTAGAACTGTCTTTTTTGGTAGAGGTGTGAGTGGTAGAGATGTGAATATGCGGTATTTTTTCAAGGAAGTATTTTCCCAGGTGGTATTTTTGCCAGATGGTATTTTTTAGGGGGCATTTTCTCGAGAACGTATTTTCACCAGGGGGTATTTTTTCGCGGGGTATTTTTCCCGGGATTCCTATGAAATCGTTCCTGCTCCAAGTTTTTGTACGGATAGGGAGATTGGGCATGTGCTAAAACAGGTAGTAGGAAATCCAACTTATGGGCTCGTGCCTAATTGACTTGGTTCTCGGGCATGCAACTTACGCGGTTGTCTACTGTACTCTTAAACTCCCGCTTCTCTCCACCCCCTGCAAACTGGCTTACACCGGAGATACCCTCTTTGAGAACGATTACAGTCTGGGATATACCGAGAGATGAAAACAACGATTGAGACATCTTTCATCGAATTCCGGAAATAGGGGGGGGGGGGGGGGGAAGAATTAATAAAAAGTAAAAATAGAGCTCTTGGAGCTCAGAGTGCACGACATGCACTGGGGCGTGTGACATAGATGTGATCTTTTTTGTTAAGGTCATCCTTTTTTTATCTTTTTTTTATTAATTGTTTGCTCGTTAACTACGTTCAGTCACGCAACCGTTTGGAGGACGCCAGTGAAGGCTGTGGCATGTCGTTGAGGGTCAAATATACTGGTTAAGGGTTGCATTAGTATTCTTGTCGCGAAGGGCTTGATTGGGAAATCGACAATTTTTGGGGCATCTAAGGAGAAACACTGTACATGGTAAACTTTTAGGTATCTCTTTTTTTTCTCGGTACTTTGATTACTTTCAATTTTTTTTTCTCTCAAAGTACTATTTTTTTTGTAACTATGAAAAATAAAATAATTAAATGTACAATGAAGAGAACAAATATTTGCAAATATTTGCACTCTCGACGACGTTTCTCGTGAGTGCAAACTTTTTTTTTCACCGTGTACTTCCTTCGGAGATTTCCCCTACACCCCCCAATTAAATTATTCGACACAAACAGAATGAAAGAGAAAAAAATTCAATGGAAAATTATCAAGAAAAACTAAAAAAAAAAAAAAAAAATGTACGCTTGCCTACGAGATACTTGTCGAGAGTCCAAACTTTTTTTTCACCGTCTATCTCCTTCGGAGATTTTCTCTTTACGCCATCCGCTCCCAATTAAATTAATCGATACAAATTGAATAAAAAGAAAAATAAAAAAATAATGAAAAAAAAAAAAAAATAGAAAAAATAATAGGAGTTATCGAGAGGGTATGCGAACCGAGGTACTAACGATGAAAAACAGTGATAGGACTTTCCAGAGGATTTCGCTCGAGGGTATAAATTTCGGGTATACACACACACACACACACACACACACATATATATATATATAGGAACAGTTTTCCGGCTGGGTGTTTGAGAAGGGTGGGATGGCGGAGACCATTAATTATGTAGTGGCACGTAGAGCGAGGCACTCGGCAGGAAGCTCACGTCGAACTTACGGGCCGACCCGTGATTTATCACTCCAGCGCAACTCACCCCCCCCCTCCCCCCTCCAACCAACCCCCTTTGCGCCCTTGCTCGTCGTGTTTGTATCTCGCTCCAACTGCGAAGCTCAGCTTCCCAATCGACTTCACCCCCTCCGACTTCCCCTCCCCCCCCCCCCCCGAGCCGCCGAACACGTTGGGGGTCCTCCGTAGCCGTCCGGACAAGTGCGATACTCCAAACTGCGTCGCATCGATCACAATTAACTCGAGTAATTGGCTCGAATACGATTTACGCCTCGGCACTGGCAAACCGTCCTCCTCGTCGTACCAGTTTCTCGAAATCCTCCTCGAGGAAGGGAGCTTTCCCTTTAAACTAAACGACAAAGCTCAAGCCCCACGCCTCTCTCTTCATCCCCCCCCCCCCCCGCCTCGCTCCCGAAATAACGCTTTCCATATCTCTGCGCGGTGTTTCTCGAGGATATTAGCATCGTCGCGATATTACTAATTTTACTGGGACGTGTATTAGAGAGGGTGTGCTTTAGGGCTGTTTTCAGCTCGACAGATAATTCGGGGATGGTAATTCGGCGGTTTCGCGTCAACGGAACCAGCTCGTTGAATGTTATTATTATTGTTATTGTTTTTGACGGGGGAAAGGAAATCACTTGTGGGGATGGAAATTTTGTCGGCGTTTTTTTGGGGTTTTTAGTTTGTAATGAGAGGGTTTTTTTCTTCTCTTTTTTTTAGTCGGCATTTTTACTTTTAATTCGTTTGAAGGGTGGAGTTTCACAGTTATGAAAAATCTTTGGAACAAAAAGTTTTTTTTTAAATAAATGATCTGTTGAAGGTGCGAACTGGGACGTGTATTAGGGAGGGTGTGCTTTAGGGCTGTTTTCAGCTCGACAGATAATTCGGGGATGGTAATTCGGCGGTTTCGCGTCAACGGAACCAGCTCGTTGAATGTTATTATTATTGTTATTGTTTTTGACGGGGGAAAGGAAATCACTTGTGGGGATGGAAATTTTGTCGGCGTTTTTTTGGGGTTTTTAGTTTGTAATGAGAGGGTTTTTTTCTTCTCTTTTTTTTAGTCGGCATTTTTACTTTTAATTCGTTTGAAGGGTGGAGTTTCACAGTTATGAAAAATCTTTGGAACAAAAAGTTTTTTTTTCATAAATTATTTGTTTAATGTGCGTATCGCAACTTCCGAGGATTTTTTTATCGGAATTTGGCAATGTTTCGCATTTTAGATTTTTTTACCTTAGGTTTTGGACGAAAGGTTTTATAATTTTATTACTGCTGTTACGACGGAGGGGGAGGAGGATACTTGTGGGGATAAAATATGTTTGGTTCTTTTCAGAAGGCTTTTTACTTTGCAATTAGACAAAATGTGTGAAAAGTGAAAGTTATTTTTAATTAAATCGAAGGGTCGAGTTTTAAAGTTATGAGAAATCTTTGGAACAAAATGTTCTTTCCAATAGAGATAAATATTAGTTTTATTAATTAAAAAAAAAAAAATATTGATTTCAAGATGCATTTCTGTTAAACTGAAAAAATAATTTGTTCCAAAGATTTTTTAATTGATAAATAAATTCTCTAACGCTCATATCGTAACTTCCGAGAATTTCACTTAAAGATTTAATGATTTTCAATTACATTTTGCTTCGCTCGAACGTCCTTCGCGACGTCGATGTGTGCAAAAAGCGTTCGGCGAAGCAGCACACGCGAGAGCTTCGTTCGAGGCTCTTTCTCTTAATGGATCAAAGGAATCATTGAAAGGAACGTCCGAACGGAAGAACGAAATAGCGTTCGAAAAATAGATGAATTGCTCTTTGTCCCTCTAGCTTTCTCTCTCCCTTGGAAAACCCTTCTGATGGCTTCGGCCTTTTTCCATTCGCTCCGTCGCGCGCTAGAGCGTTTTCATATAAATAAATCGAAACGACGAGTCGACGTGAAAAATGACGGAAACACGCTCCCTCGGCCAAGGGAACATAAAAGGGTATGAAAGGGCGCGAGTGAAAAGGCAAGAGAACGCGGGAAATGAGAAATTTTGCTCGATGCAACGTGTCACTTCGATTTTCACTTCCGGTTCGTTCGAATATCGTTTCTTCGTCACGTTTTTATGCTTCATCGGCGAAGTGACTCTTTTTCTTTTTTTTTTATTTATTATTCGCCTCTTTCCTCTCGGTTGATTTCATTCCTGTTTACTCCCTTTCACGTACGTTTTAGCAAAGTTGAAAAACGAAGTATTTAAAAGTAAAAAAAAAAATAAAAAATAAAAAAAAACACGCTTCTCCCCGGACAAATGTAGTTTGAGTTGCGCGCGCTATTGCGAACTCCGAGGCTGTCGAAGCCCGTCGTGTGTTTAAATTGACTTTACTTCAAACTCAATAAAATCATAACTGGAGCCTTGAGCAACAATCATGCTGCTTTTGCTGCTTTTGCAACCCCCCCCCCCCTCCCTTCCCCCCCCCCCCCAATGGCTCTGTGAGTGACAGAACATTTTTACCCGCTCAACTCTATTTGTTTGTGTACGTTCGTGAAAACTGGTCGCCTGCTCTCTCGCAAGAAATTCTATCGGGATCAAAGAAATTGAAACAAAGATAAGTAAAAAATGAAAAAAAAAAACAAAATATGAAGAAAGATGGGGTAACTTTTCTATGGTTTCGCGAGAGTGAATTTCGTGAAGCCCGAATGGAGATTTATACCCTTAATTGTTGTTTTGTTTTGCAATAATAATTTTAAAAAAATGGAATTTTATTTTCGGTAACGATTGTAGCGCAGAAGGCAAAGGTCCTTTCTTTCACTTATTTCAATAGTTTCGCGGAAGAAATTCAATTCATATAAAAAAGAATGAAATAAAATAAATAAAAATGAAAAAAAAGAAGAGAAAAAGAAGACAAAAATTGGGTAGGGTTTTTAAGGTTTCGCGAGAGTGATTTTCGTCACGCACCGATTGAGATTCATATTCGCATCTTTTGTTGACGATGACAAAAAAGAAATGGAGTTTTTTTTTTCGGTGACGATTGTAGCGCAGAAGGCAAAGGTCCTTTCTTTCACTTGTTTAAATAGTTTCGCGGAAGAAATTCAATTCATACAAAAAAGAATGAAATAAAGTAAACAAAAATAAAAAAAGAAGAGAAAAAAAAACCAAAAATAGGGTAAGGTTTCTAGGGTTTCGCGACAGTGATTTTCGTCACGCACGAACTGAGATTCATACTCGCATCTTTTGTTGACGATAACAAAGAAGAAATGGATTTTTTTTCGGTGACGATTGTAGCGCAGAAGGCAAAGGTCCTTCCTTTCACTTATTTCAATAGCTTTCCGGAAGAAATTCAATTCATACAAAAAAGAATGAAATAAAGTAAAAAAAAAATGAAAAAAAGAAAAGAAAAAAAAAACCAAAAATAGGGTAAGGTTTCTAGGGTTTCGCGAGAGCGATTTTCGTAACGCACGAATTGAGATTCATGCTCGCATCTTTTTTTTTTTTTTGACGATGACAAAAAATAAATGGAGTTTTTTTTCGGTGAGGATTGTAGCGCAGAAGGCAAAGGTCCTTTCTTTCACTTATTTCAATGGTTTCGCGGTGTAAGGTCGCGCCGCCTGGACAAGCTTCTATTATCCGTAAGCGAAACAGCAATGGACAATGCGCCGGGCACAATTCCTCGTGCTGCCACGAATTCTTGCCAGCTCCCTCCCTCCTCCAGCGCTCACTTATCCGACCAGGAGCGCGTTCCCACCCTCGCCATCGTTTTATAGACGTCGCTCGGGGTTCGCTTCGCGCTTTTTCTTCGCGACTGAAAATTCGTGCCGAGGACCCTCGACCTTTTCTTCTTCTTTCATCTTAATTTTCCGGAAACGAGAGCGAGAGCCCGCACGACGAAACGGTCGGTAAGGAGGGCGAGTAAGAAAAAAAAAAAAAAGAAAAAAAAAGTTCTCGATTTTTTTTTGTACCTCCTTCTTTCTCGTAGTGTACTACCTTCCTTTGGCTTTAATAGTTTTCAAGGGGACACTTCAAAGTGCGAGTGACGACAGATCGACGATTCTTTTTTTTTTTTTTTTTTTTTCATGGTTTCTCGAATTCTTTTCTCTGATCGACATTTTTTTTTTTTTGGAAATTGTGAGTGACGACATATCGACAGTTCTTTATTATTTTTTTTTTTTGCAATCTCGAAATTTTTTCTCTTGTCTGCATTTTCATTTTTTTTTTTTTTTCGAATAAATCAAAGGCTGTCGAAATTGGGAACGAAAATTGAAACGTTGGCGAATAAAGAAAGTGTGCGGGAAAAAATTTGTCGTTACGACAAAACTTATATATATTTTATATAATATTTTATATAATACTTTATGTAATATTTTTTATAATATATTTTAGAATATTTTTTATAATATTATATATATATGTAATGTAAAACATAGTTCTAGTTTTATATGCAGTAGAACCTCAATTATCCGAACACCCATTATCCGAACCCTCTGTTATCCGAAGCGGCGCTGGTTCGGACAATGTTTCTATAAATCCGAACTATTGCGAAAAATTCTCGTATTCTTACATTGTTGCATGCCAATACATTGTTGCGCGCTCCGAACAAGAAGCCAGCTCAAGAAAGCTCGAGCCCGCATCGACTTACACAGCACTACCGGTAATTGCACGTCAGTCGTATGCGCAGTATTTTCTAGTTTATCAGCCGAGCAAATGCGCACGTGTTCAAAATTACTATCGGTAATCCACTGGTCTCCTATTTTAGGAAGGTTTTTCGTTTTTTATTAGCGTTTTGTTTGTTTGTTTGTTTTTTTGTTTGTTTGTTATTGACGAAATTTGTTCCGTAGTTTTTATTTTTAAGAAATCACGCGTTATCGAGCTTGCGACAAAAGTTGAAAATTTGTCCAAAAAAAAAAAAAAAAAATTGCAATTACGTCGAAATATACATACGTATATATATATTTTTTTCTTAATGCGAATTCTTCGAGAGCTTGAGCGACTCGAGCGAGAAAATCCTTGGCCGAAACGGAGCAGCATCTCGGCCTCTTTCCTCGCGGCACGTGTGCGCGCCTGCACACGACGTTCCGGCCGGCGCGCATCGGCTGTTATCGCTGTGCATTAGGGTGTGTCAAAAAAATGCATTTTTTTTTTTTTTTTTTTTAATTTTCCTCCCATCTTCTTAAACTACAGGATTCAATCTCAAATTGAACGTTGCGAAAGGCGGTACCTAGAAAAAAAAAATCCTAAGAGGTGCCGCATTCGACGTTTGTACACAAAAATGCGTCACCCCTCAAACTCAATTGTCAGTGACTGCCTTTCGCTGGATTTTTTTCATCGATGAAAAAATGTAGTTGGGGTTGGGAGGTTAACTTTTTGTCTTTTTTTTTTTTTTTTTTTTTTTTTTAATAAACACAAAAGATTTCGATTTTTTAGGTCGTGTACAGAAAACTATAAATGTCCAATGGGGTGAATTTGTTGAAAAAAAATTCTTCCCACCCTCCAAAAGTATATATTTTCATCTAAAAAAAAAACACCTCCCGAAAGGTGGTCGTTGACAATTACGTTTAAAAGGTGCCGCATTTTTTGCTAGAAACCGCTTTTCGCGAGGTTCAATTTTCAATCGAATTCTATACTTTAAAATGGTGGGACCAACATTAAAAAAAAAAAAAAAAATGTCCTTTTTGAGAAACACCCCACTGTGCATATCTGAATAATTAAATGTCGAATAATAATTATAAAAAAAAAAAAGAAAAAAAATGGAGAAACACCTGCCAAGCGTCGTCGGACTGAAAGTTCCAACTTCTTCGACGAAACGAAAAAGTTTCGATAATCTACAGCCGAGTTCCGACTCGAGTCTTTGTCGCTACTGTTTCCCATTTAATTAAATTCATGCACTCCTCGAGGAAGCGTCGCGTGTCCCGGACAGTTATTAAATCCGCGGAGTCGCTGCGTTATGTTATGCCGAAAATTAATTATTATCCGCCTTGTCTGGCAAGTCACCGGAGGGGAGGAAAATTCGTGCGGTCCGGAATTGCCAAAAAGACGCTTTCCTGTCAGGCAAGTCTCAGAGTTTACTTAAACAGTCGGCTCGGAAAACTCGTCCGAAACAGCTATAACAATACTTTTTCAATTAAGATTTAATATCTTTTTTTTGTTTGTTTTTAATTGAATACAAAAAATTTTCATGAAAATTTACTATTGCAATTATTGTTTTTTTTTTATTTAACAACAATTCAAATAACAACGATAAATAAAAGGTTCCAATTTTGATAAATCATAGACTTAAGTGTTTTTACCTTTTTCAACTTTTATAATTCTACTCTCGAGTTCAATATTTAGAATTTATTGCATATTATATTCTGATCGCAAAGGAGAAATCCGTCAAATAAATGTAATTAAATAAACGCAATAATTAATAACAATACAACAATAAAATTGATCCAGCAGACAGTGTTGTTGCTTTTTACTGTGTAATTTTTTCTCAGTACGCGAACCAATAAGTTCCATACAGAGTTATTATTACAATTGCAACTGGCGATTCGATTGAACCGCTAGATTTATCCCGAGAAAATTTCGCGTCGGAGTGCTACAAAATTTTTTCCGGGGTGAGAGGTGACCCGGTGTCGGTGCAACCGCCTACGTCACGATGGAGTGGAGAGTCCTGGAAGCTCGGTGGGAGGTGAAAAGCAACCGCGCCCTGGCCTCAAATGTTCTATAGTTTGAATTCTATATACCATATATATATATATATATATATATATATATATATATATATATGTGTGTGTGTGTGTGTGTGTGTGTGTGTGTGTGTGTGTGTGTGTGTGTGTGTGTGTGTGTGTGTGTGTGTGTGTGCGCGCGCGCGCGCGCATATAATGTATACATGTATTTAATATTTACATATTTACTACATATATGTATATATATATGCCAGGTATGTGTGCATGTATATATGCATATATATATAATATGAAAGCGTACGTATAAGCTACATGAGCTTTCGATCCACCGGCAATGACGTCATGCTCGAATCCCGAGCGTTTCGCAGAATCCTCGAGAACGCACAATCGTGTCGCGCGGGGATGGGAACACATACGCGCGGTGTATTACAGTAAACCGTTAATGTATTCATCCGATCATATGTTGATTGAAGCATCGAGCGAGAGCTCGGGCCAAGCCATATATTCCCATTTGGAATTGCGATCGGGATGTTTGATCATTTGATGTTTACTGTCATTCGAGCCCCTCGGTTTTCGGGACCGAGCGCCGAATCGATGGGTCTCCTCTAATTAGAATTTAATTCGTGGTTGAAACATTTTTTTAATGAATTCAAAAGAGCGTCCTTCAGACTTTGAATTCGTAACTGGAACGGCTCGACCGACACTGTCAGTCACTTCGGTGAGGATGCGCACGAAAAAAAAAAAAGATTACTGGACCACGAGGCTCCGCGGTTGTTGTTATTTCTTCTAAATTTTACAATTGTTTGAAAAAAAAAAAAAAAAAAAATAGAAAAAATTAAAAGCGTTTATTACAGATTTTTTTCTTTTAATAAAATAAAAATTCATTCGGACTCCGGCATGTAAATTGAACATCGTGCATAATCGAACCCTTACAATTAGTCTCTCGTGTGAGAATTAAAAAAAAAAATCCCCGCTTTTATCGCTTTTATCCTCAATTTCACAATATTTCATTTTCGCCACAAAAAAAAATTATAAATTGAAAATTAAAACCCGTGTCCAATTCGAGCGGCCGTCGAACGACAGAGCATCGGGTCGATACATCTCCAATTAGGCTGTTATTTATAAACAAAACAAAAAAAAAACGTATGAAAATGATTTCCGGACTCCAGCATATAAAAATAAGTTTTCCGTTCTCCGGTATTTGCAGTGAACATCCTGCATAAGTGAATCTACAAAATTGGTCTCTGCAAGAATTCAAAACAAAACCTACCCGTCATTATTCTTTTTCCCTAAAAAAAAAAAAAAAAAATAAATAAATAAATAAAAAAATAAAAATAATTTTTAAAAGCATAAAGAATTAAAAATTAAAGCTCGTGCCTAATTCGCGCGGCGATCGAGCGCCAGAGCATCGAATTCATACATCACCAATGAGACCATAATTTATGGACAAAAAAAGAATGATGTCAGAATCTTTACCGTTCTCCGGTATTTGGAGTGAACATCCTACACAATTGAACCTACAAGATTAGTCTCAACAAGAATTCAAAACAAAACCTCCCTGCAATTATTATTTTTCCCTTAAAAAAAAAAAAAAAAAAAAGTAAATAAGAATTAAAAAAAAAAAAAAAAAAACGCATAAAGAATTAAAAATGAAAACTCGTGCCTAATTCGAGGGGCGGTCGAACGGCCGGCAGCGTGACGCAGAGTGATGCTGCAGCTAAAGCGATGCCAGCCACAGGGATGCCTGGCTGACTGCCTCGAGGAACGTTTGACGTCACAACTCGGCTGCCACCGGGCGCACCGACGCCCCGTCTCGCCCCCCCCCCCACCCCACCCCTCTCTTTCCACCCCCATCGCCGACATCGAGATTTCCACGTATCGCCGGAGATGAGGGGGGAGGGGGGCGGGGGCCGGAGGGGCTGCAAGGGTGCGGCGCACGTTTGTGCGCTCCCGACGGGACCCGGGGAACGACGTCGTGTCGATAGAAATGTCGGTCAGACGTACGTACATCGAAGGCTGTTCCGCAGCTCGGCCTGCCTGGCCGAGAGTACGTCAAGCTTCCCCACAATCCTTTCACCCTCCCACTCGTTTCTCACCCACAAACCACCACCACCCCCCCCCCCCCTCCCTCCACCCGGCCGCCCCCTCCACACTCGGGCGTTACCTCACCCCTTTTGCTTCTGGCACTCGCGTTTTCCTACAATAATTATTCCGACAATTAATACGTCCGCGCGTCACGGGCATGCAATCCAGAACCGGCTGCCCCCCGCGCTGCCCCCGACTCGCCCCTCGCACCAGATCGACCGAGCCTGTCGTCAATTTAAAAGGATTTTACCGCCGAAACTAAAACCGGGAGGTTTAATCGCACGTTGACGAGGGGCCGAGCTTCGCCACGTGGAAATAAAGTGCATTGGAATTTTTTTTATTTTTTATTTTATATATATATATATATATGTATATGTTGATTACTGGTGGCGAGTATAGAGTTGTGTGCAATGTACAGGATTTTTTTTTTTTTTAGTTGTTAAAAAATGATTAGTATTTAATATATTATTTTTGTGTACTTGAAAGATTATTTATATTGGATAGATATTAAAAAAAATGCCGTGTCATATATATAGGTGTCATATACATAGACTGAGAGAAGGATCTAGTAAAAATTACTACATCACTTGAGAGATATTACCGTAGCACATGGCAGTAGAGCGTTAGGGCGCCACCTATCGTAGGAAGTCCCGGATTTATAAGAATTTTTTTTTTAGATATTGTGGATAAAAATTCTTGGATAATCTCAGACTTTTTAAAATAGCCGGGGCTCTGGCGCTGTACTATTATGCGCTATGGTGATTTTTCTTAGATGATTGGTAATTTTTACCAGATCCCTCTGTCAGTGTACATTTTATATGACATCACCCTTTCGCCGCCCCCGACTTAACTGGTCACCCCTTGTTCTAAATCGACTCATCTGTGGTTAGTTTTTGAACGATTTTACCGGCGAAACTAAAACGAGAAGGTTTAATTGCACCTAGACGAGGGGGCGAGCTTCGCCACGTGGAATGAAAGTGCATTGGAATTTTGTTTTATTTTTTTTAATATACTGAGTACCGGCGGCGAGTACATTGCTGTATCAAATGTGCGGAGGATTTTTTTTTTTTATTTCGTTACTATTTTTTATTATTATCTAGAAATGTTTAATATTTAATACATTATTTTTGTGTACTTGAAAGATTATTTGCATTGCACAGATGCAATGAAAGATATACATTGTATATGACACACTTTCGACGTAGATCGACTCACCTGTCGTCAATTTTTAAACGATTTTACCGCCGAAACTAAAACGAGAAGGTTTAATCGCACGCAGACGAGGGGGCGAGCTTTGCCACGTGGAAATAAAGTGCATTGGAATTTTGTTTTATTTTTTTTAATATACTGAGTACCGGCGGCGAGTACATTGCTGTATCAAATGTGCGGAGGATTTTTTTTTTTTATTTCGTTACTATTTTTTATTATTATCTAGAAATGTTTAATATTTAATACATTATTTTTGTGTACTTGAAAGATTATTTGCATTGCACAGATGCAATGAAAGATATACATTGTATATGACAGGCTTTCGACGTAGGTCGACTCGCCTGTCGTCAATTTTTAAACGATTTTACCGCCGAAACTAAAACGAGAAGGTTTAATTGCACGCGGACGAGGGGGCGAGCTTTGCCACGTGGAAATAAAGTGCGTTGGAATTTTGTTTCATTTTTTTTAATATACTGAGTACCGGCGGCGAGTATATTGCTGTATCAAATGTGCGGAGGATTTTTTTTTTTTTTATTTCGTTACTATTTTTTATTATTATCTAAAAATGTTTAATATTTAATACATTATTTTTGTGTACTTGAAAGATTATTTGCATTGCACAGATGCAATGAAAGATATACATTGTATATGACAGCCTTTCGACGTAGGTCGACTCGCCTGTCGTCAATTTTTAAACGATTTTACCGCCGAAACTAAAACGAGAAGGTTTAATTGCACGCGGACGAGGGGGCGAGCTTTGCCACGTGGAAATAAAGTGCGTTGGAATTTTGTTTCATTTTTTTTAATATACTGAGTACCGGCGGCGAGTATATTGCTGTATCAAATGTGCGGAGGATTTTTTTTTTTTTTATTTCGTTACTATTTTTTATTATTATCTAAAAATGTTTAATATTTAATACATTATTTTTGTGTACTTGAAAGATTATTTGCATTGCACAGATGCAATGAAAGATATACATTGTATATGACACCCTTTCGACGTAGATCGACTCACCTGTCGTCAATTTTTAAACGATTTTACCGCCGAAACTAAAACGAGAAGGTTTAATTGCACGCAGACGAGGGGGCGAGCTTCGCCACGTGGAATGAAAGTGCATTGGAATTTCGTTTTATCTTTTTTAATATACTGAGTACCGGTGGCGAGTATACAGTAAAAAATAATTTCGTAAAATCGGAATACGAAGTTAGGTAAAAATAATTTTGTTAAATAAGTGACAAACTCGTTTGTTAATGCTTGAATATACAAAACTGTCCCTTTATTTCACGTGGCATTAACAATTTTAGTTCGTACGTTTTTTTTTTCTTGTAAAACTAGAAACTGGATGGTGGGATCGGAAAATTAACAAACAAAATGTTGTGGACGTTTGTGGACAATAAATTGTTGTAAAAAGTACAATTTTTTTTTTTTACTGCGTACATTGCTGTATTAAATGTTGCGGAGAATTTTCAAAAATTTCTTTACTATTTTTCAATATTATTTAGAAACGTTTAATATTTAATATATTATTTTTGTGTACTCGAAAGATTAATTGCATTGCACAGATGCAAAGAAAGATATAAATTGTATATGACACACCCACACTCGTCGCCCCCGACCTAAATTGGTCTCACTTCGACGCAGATCGACCAACCTGTCGTCAATTTTAAAACGATTTTAGCGCCAAAAATAAAACGAGGAGATTCAATCGCACGTAGACGACTGGGTCGAGCTTTGCTACGTGGAAATAAAGTGCATTGGAAATTTTCTTTTCATTATATATTGAGTATCGGTGTCGAGTATATCGCTGTATTGAATCGGCGGAGGATTCTTTCATTTTTTATTATTAGAAAAAAAAAAAAAAAAAAAAAATGTTCAATATTTAATGCATTATTTTTGTGTACTTAAAAGATAATTTGTATCGTGTAGATGCAGAGAAAGATATGCATTGTGTATGATACGCCCCAACCCATCGCCGCCCCCAACCGAACTGGTCGCCCCACGCGATAGATCGACCAACCTGACGTCAATTTAAAACGATTTTACCGCCGAAACTAAAACAACGAAATTTAATCATACGCCGACCGTGACGAGAGGGACGAACTTTGCCGCGTGGAAATAACGTGTATCGGCTTTCTTTTATATATCGAATATTGATAGCCCATAGCTGTATTGAATGTACAGAGGATTTTTTTTTTTTTTTTTTTTTTTTTTTATTCCGACCGGGAAAATCCTCCGCAACCCCGCAGGATCAGCCTACACGATAACCACCGGGCTTCCGCTCTCGCTGACTAAAGTTCGACCGCCCGGATGGATCTCTAACGTCACACCTGAACGTCCACGAACCAACACGAGCACACCCGGAAAAAATAATTTATTTGACGGCCAACGTTTATTAAGATCGAGTAAAATATTCATTTGAAACAAATGAATATTTTACTTAATCCAAATAAACGGTGGCCATCAAATAAATTATTTTTCGGGGTGCACTTCTTGTTCCCGTACACTCGAACCTTTTTTTTTTTACAAAAAATAATATAATAATAATAATAATAATAATAATAATTTTTTATTATTATTATATATAATAATTTTTCTACGATACGGTTAAACATGAAGGGATAATTTATGATGATGATGATGCAGAAGATGGCGATGTTAATAATAATAATAACAACAATTATTATTATTATTATTATTATTATTATCTTAATAATCGTCATAAATCGTCCCTCCGAGTTCAAGCGTACCGGAAAAAAAAAAAAGTGCAAACATAAAGACTGAATTCGAAAAAAAAAAACAGTTTGCCCCGATAATTTTTTTTAATGTTATATTTTAATGATAATGTTCAGTATTTAATATATTATTTTTATATACTGGATAGATTATCTATATTGTTTAGACATAAAGAAATATAGACATTGAATACGATACGATATATAGTCGGTGTGTGCAAGCTTTTTCGTACGAAATATTTTTCATGAATTAAAAAATTTATTTTATACTTTTTTTATTTTTTTATTTTTATACGCGAAGCGCTATTGTTGAGGATCGCGATGTGTAGCTGGCACGCGTTTGCGTCACTTCTGGTGGATAGACGTTCGTGAAAATAGTCGTTTGTACGTTTGACAAACGTTTTTTTTTTCGTCACAAAGACCGACCATTTGCTTTCTTGACGATATTACAATTTTTAGTTGTCGAAAATACGATTTGTTGACGAAAAAAGAGATGTGTAAAAAGGCGGGCCTTTGTGAACTAGAAATGTTTGCCGAACGTACGAATCTTTTGTTACCCAGTGCACACCGTGAAAACAAGTTTTGTACATTCGACATGCATTTCGCGTCCACAAAGGTCCACAATATTACGTCCTTTTTTTTTTCATTTTACCTTTTTCATTTTTTATGAAAAAATAGTTACATTGAAAAAAAATACTTAAGGACATTTACATTAGAAATAATTTTTCTTTACACAATTCTGGTCGAAATGCGAATTGTGTCACGATTTAAAAAATTCAACAAATTAGAAACTTTTCATCAATTGTCCCAAACCGATCGTATTGCAATATCTCTCCACGTCCATCGTCATCAATGTTTTCTCAAAAAAAAAAAAAAAAAAAAAAAAGGAAATCTCTTTCTCCAGCTGAACAATGAAACTTTAATTGGAAAAAAGCTCGTCCCCAAGCTTCGATCATCGAAGATATATCAACTAATACCTTTCATTTTTCACCCCATCCGTCCATAGTCGAATCTTCGAACATTTCTCGGCCGCAAAGTTCCACAATATTTTATTTATATTTCGTCATATTGCCTTTTTCACTTTTGTAAAAAAATACATTCCAATAAATCAATTAATGGCATGTACATATCAATTATATATTTTAACGTAATTCCGTCATGCGGATTGTTTCAAGATAAACAAAATATTGAACATTTAATTAATTCTTAAAAATTGCCCTAAACCGCCAATATCGCGACATCTCTGCAGAACCATCGTCGTCAATGTCTTCTCAAAACAACAAAATAATTTTTTTTAAATCCCTTTCTCCAGCGGACCATCGAGGCTTTAATTGAAAAAAGCTGGACCCCGAGCTTCCTTCCTCGAAGACATCTCAACTAATACCTTTAATTTTTCACCCTACCCGCACACGGCTCCAATCTTCGAGCGGTACGTAAAAGAAGAATCCATTCTTTTGTCCCGTCGACGAGACGATGCGGGAGTCACGGCGATTGGCGAGTGTGTCGGTTCTGACCTGGGTGAGGTCGAAACCTCCACCCTCATCCTCCCTTTACCTTTTTCTATACATATATATATATATATATATATATATATATATATATATATATCACAGAGCCGGGGGTATTAATGATCGATCCCCGAGCGCACATCCATCCGCGTCTCGAAATCTCCCCGGCCAAACTCACCATTTATTCTGCCTAGGAGGCACACACAAAGTCTCTCCTCTATCCCACTCTCCTCTATTAACAGCATCCCTTATACCTCTATTTTTATTTTCTCAATTTTTTTTTTTCTTCTTTTTTACCGTAAGAGGCCGACCCCGTCGTTTCTGTGGATGTGCTCGATCTCCTCGGGGGATAAACGTCGTATCACGTGACCAATTCCCAGGAACGATCGGCGATATAGAAAACGTCGAGGGAACACGTCTCACGAAGAGCCTAGACTCTTCCGATATCCAAGGCTCTCTCTTATATATCTTTTCAGGCTTCTGCTATACCTGACATGCCAAACCCATCAACATTGTATATACACATACACATATACATACATATACATATATATATACATATACATATATATACATATACATATACATATACATACATATACATACATATTTATATACATACATATACATACATATACATATACATACATATATACATATACATACAACATGTATATATACATATACGTAACATATATGTATACGTGTATGTGTTTGTGTGATGTATATCGAGGCGACGTGTCTGACTACGAGCGGTCTTACACTACTAGTCGCCCGTTCTCCTCTTTTCTTTTCATTTCTTTATAGATCTCGCGCCGACCGCTCAGACACTCGATACATATTGTATACAGGACTCGAGACGAGTGTCCAGGGTGAGTGGACACCTCTTTGTATCACTTATTTTCGTCATCCGGTATCGGACACGTGTCCTTTATGTGTCCGCCCAGGCACGTTCCGTCACCACTGGCGCCTCACTCTTCGGAAGTTCCGATAAATTATTTCTTCTTTTATTTAGTAGTTTCGGAAATGGAGGAATTTACTTGGAAAAAGTTTATCGCAGGAAATGTTCGGTTCGCCGTGATGGACTGCATAGTTCTAAAGATTTTGGGCTCAGGAATTATCGCAGTCAACGTTGGGGGAGTTTTTTTTTAATTTACTTAATTGGTTTTTTGTGGAATATTGTCGAGGAAGATTTTTTAAAACAGGAATTGGTTTGAAATTAATTTTTTTTTTTTTTATGTTTAAAAAGATTAGTTTTGGTAACAATTTAAGGCGAGGCGTGAGTCTGGCTTATAATAAAAATTAGTCGGGCTTGAAATTTCGTTAGTATCGGAACGTAAAAAATTATAACGGACGTCCAAATAAATATAATATTGAAATATTCGGACGCGTTGCGTAAAACTTTTTTTCAATACGTGAGTTTGTCGACGTAAAAATATGTGTATAAAAAAAAAAATTAGAGAGCGAAATATTCGGGGATAGAATAGCGCTCCATGTCGGCAGGAATTCGAGTTGAGCGCGTAATGGAAATTACACTCGAAAATATAGCGTGTATGAACAAAAAAATTTGCGAGCGGAATATTCGCGGATGGTATAACGCTCCATTTCGGTGCGAGTTCGAGTTTCGCGTGTAATGAAAATACGAAACGGATTACGGCGCTATAAGCGAATAGTCTATTTAATTTATTTTACGCGGAATATCGTCGAGAATTTTTTTTAATAAATACGAACAGATTTGAAACAGATTTATTTATTTTTAATATAAGAAAGGATAGTTTTAGTGACAAACAAAGTCGAGGCGTGAGTTCGGCTTCTACAGAGAGTTAGAAAAGCCTTAAAATTGCTTTAGTTTCAAAAAATGAAAAATCAATTATTAATATTAAATTTCACGCGCCTTGCGTCAAATTCACGGCTCTTCAGCTTTTTTGTCAGCCCTTTAGGGCCAAAAATACATTTTTAAACATTCGTGAGATTCTTGAAAAAAAAAAAGTGAATAAAAAAAAAAAAAAAATTAGCGAGCGAAATATTCGTGGATGGAATAACGCTCCATCTCGGTGCGAATTCGAGTTTCGTCTGGAATGTAAATACGAAGCGGGTTACGATGCTATGAGCGGGTAGTATAAATTTCCCGGCTACGAAATTTCTCCGCGTGGGCGAGGAGAATGCAGATTTCTAGCCATTGAACGGACACACGCGTGTACACTGATTCCGACGAGTGGATGAATGCATCCGGCAAGTGCATCGACAACGGGTTCATAAACCCATAATAAAATATAGGAGGAAAACCTACTTGGTTTCCTGCGAGTACCCTCGACTTGCTCCGTTCTATTGCTGACCGACCATTGACCAATGAGAAGCGACCCGGCACAGTTGCATCGAGTGTATACATAAATATATACATATATATATGTGTATATATGTATTTGTGTCGAGAGCTAAGAATCAAAAGGACGTAACTCACACGACTTAACATAGCATTGCGCCCTTTTGATTCTCAGCCGTCGGTTTACTGTATCCGGATTTTTTAATGCCATTTGTGGAGTTGCCCGAAGCGTGTATTCGTCCAATATTCATGAGAAAAATCTGGCTAACCAGCAAACTATATGCTGAATTTATGCACTCGAGTGCTTCCAAGTGAGTCCATAAGGAAAAGCGGGGCGAAAGGGACCGAAACATAAATTGGTGAAAATGGTCCGTTTCACCCCGGTCTCTCCGACTAGTGCACTTACCTTATTTGCGATGTTGCAATGTGGAGAGCAAGGGTCGGACGATGAGCCTTTCAGCAATGGAGATGCGGCAGACATGCTGCTTAAAAAAAGAAACAAAGACGAAAGGCATTAGATAGCGAAAATATCATTTTTGGGCGTTGAACATTTTTTTCTAAATTTTCTTAGTCAATTGAGACGTCTGCGTGCTGCGCGGGGTATAATTTATTTAATTTGCAAAAAAAAAGCCAAAAACGCAGGGTTTTTTTTTATGGTACGAGTCGGAGACTTCCGGTTATGGGTGAAAAAGTTTGGTGGATTCGTATTCAATGTTGAAATCTGAGACGATATTGTTTTTGAAATATTTGTCTGAAACGCATAGTTTCCAAGATACGAGCGATTGAAGTTTCAGCCAATCACAAACCAGCGCCAGATGGCGTGACAGTCCTCGAGGGTTCTCAACCGCAGCTACTTTCTCCCCTCGTATCTCGAAAACTAAGCACTCTACGAGATTTTGCCAGAGGACAAATCGCCTCGATTTCGAGTGACGAATAACATCCCACACTTATCCGACCCCGATTTCTTATGTCCAAAAATAAATTCCACCGAACACCGATCCGCACGTGTATCGACGCTGCTCCGCGTGTTCGCTCACACTCGACGGTGTACAAACACACAGTTCACCGGCGATCAAACAGCGGTCGGTGAATTTCCGTGGGACAGTCAAAGGGTAGTTTGGGGCTTCGACAAATTCCGATGCTCTGCTCCGGAGGGTGAGGTCTGCATGTGTCAAGGGGATAGTTTTCCCTGAGTCTCAAATGTCGCAGGAGGGCGAGGGTGAGAAGTAAGAGCTCGGGGAGGGGGAAAATTTGTGAACGACTAGGAAGAGACGGAAACGTTCCCTCGATCTCTCTCGGTCGTTTTAGGGGTTTGGGGGGGAGGGGGTGGGAAAGGGGCAAGAGCGACTGGGAAAAGCAATCAATCTTTGAGAGGCAGATGAGTGCGAACCTGAAATATAGGGCAACACAAATTTAGTCTGCTCGTAAACGTAACGGTGGGTGGTCCACCCGAACCACCCGCGTCGTCCGTCGGTCCTGGTTCCGTTCTCTCGGCGGCTCTCGCTCTCTCGGTCGGTCCACGTGTCGACGTGAATGCGCAACCGCCCGGCTTGTAATCGATATTGCCGACAAGGTACCACGCCCTGCACCTGCGAGATGTGCGGGATGCAACTACTCCGGCTCCTCACTCTGATTCTCTGCATTTTACCTACATATACACGTATGCATATATAGCTATAGACATTACGTCTCTATCGTGAGATCCAAGTATAGCACTGTCTCCAGACGGGTAAAGCGGAACCACATTAAAAAAAAAATACCAACCAGACAAAAAAACCGCACATATTCATGAGCATATACTTTATTTTCTGCATTCCGACTTCACGTCTTATAAACATTGTTGCCGATCAGGATTGAGTACAAATTTACAAATTAATAAATTCACAACCCCTCACGACATTTCCACCCCACCAAAGCTCTCTAAGATGGATGAAGTTTCTCCAAAGCCACAAAAAAAAAAAAAAATACAAAAAGAAACTCCAGGAAAAAATGTTCTCAACTTTCCTTCCTTTTCCTCGAATATAAAGGGGGTTAAAATTTTTTAAAGGAGCTCCACGTAGCGCGGCCTCTCCTTTCCGATATCGCGTCTTCTGGCGTTGCTCGCGGAGGTCCTGGGTGCAAGCGGGAAGGAGCGGAAGACCGACGGATAATGACAGAGAAGAGCAACGACACGCTAACGACGAGGAGTAGGATGAGGATGAGAGTAGATGGAGAGGTGGAGATATCCTACGGAATTATCGATCGGCGTTAACTGCAGCCGAGTAACCCAGCGGCCTCGCTCGGCCGGCGCACCTGCACCACAACCCTCGCGGCACAGACAACCACCCTCCCGCGCCTCCTTCTCGGGTTCGCACACAAACATCAAACACGAACGCACACACGTGCATGAACCGGTGAGGAGGAGCTCGCTGGATGTTGCAGCGGCTACGAATGGACCGGTGGAGATGCTGTGCAGCAGAAAGCACCGAGATAGCATCGCGAGAAACACAATACAAGGGAACCACCAGAGGGGGTCTCGAACTGGTTCCATACCATTCGATACATTCGCGAAGGACGAGGCTGAACCGCGTCCTCCTCTTCGGCCTCCTCCACCTCTCCCTCGCTCCTCTCGTCATAGCGGAGATTAATCGGCGAGGCCTCGACGCCGACCTCTTCCAGCTGGTCGCGCTTTTCTCATCCAAGCCCCCCACCCCCCCGGGCCCGATCCATAGAGCCTCCTTGCGTGCTACAGCTATAGGGGGGATGGGTGGGGCGAAATGGACCAGTGTCCTCCATTTGAGGTGAGAGCTTTTTTGGTCTGGTTTTCGAGGAATCGGTGGGAGTGGTCCGTTTTGCCCCGGAATTCGATTTTGGCTCTGCGCACTGGATGATCACGTGTTTCTGAGGTTGTTGTTCAATCTGCTTCACGTTCGCTTCGGGTTTTCTGGATCATCTAAGCCGGGTCTAATTGGATGAGTTTTTTACAGAATTTGGGAAGCTTGTTTTTATTGCTATTGGAATGGAGGCGCGGAGAGCGGGCCAAGTTGAAACTTAGGGGCAAAACGAACCGATCTCAGTGATTTTTCGAAAAATAGATTAAAAAATGTCTCAGCTGAAATGGAGAAGACGGGTCCGTTTTGCTCCACTCATCCGTCCCATCCTCCTTGCGTGCTACGGCTATAGGAGAGGGTGGGGCGAAATGGATCAGTGTTCTCCATTTGAGATAAGAGCTTTTTTTGCTCTGTTTTTCGAGGGATTGGTGGAAATGGTCCGTTTTGCCCCGGGGTTCCATTTTGGCACGGCTTTCCGCACTACATGACTACGTGTTTCTGAGGCTGACATCCAATCATCTCCTTCGCGATCGCGTCGGGTTTCAGTTCTGGATAATCTAATCCAGGTCTAATTGGATGAGTTTTTTATTTCAGCATTTGGGAAACTCGTTTTTTTAATATTGGGACAGAGGCGCGGAGAGCGGGACCAAAATGGAACCCCGGGGAAAAACGGACCACTCTCCCCTATAGCTGTAGGGGAGTAGAGCGTAGCAGAAATTACAATATCACTTGAGAAGAATAACCACGGTCATGTATGGAAGTCAACGACTGTGTCAAAGCTCTTCGACAAGCGTGGATTTGAGATAATTTGTACATCATTTTTTGGAATTTATGTTTTAACGAATTACAGTTGAAATTTCCGTATAGAGGAGATAGCTACAGAGCAATATATAAATAAATTTTCAAAATCCATTATATAAATCAAGTCTCATCTGTAACGTGACGGGCCGATTTTGCCCCTCTCCTCTCCAAAAACAAATCATAAAAAAACCAACCTTTTTACCCAATCCATCCCAAACTCATTCCCCACCAAAACCTCGTCCAAGCCCAAGCCGCATGACAAAACAATCACCTCCCCCTCCTCAAATTTCCAAATATTACCCCAGTAACAAATATCTCTCTCTCTCCCGCCTTCCCAACGCGCCCCCATCGGTCGCCGCGACACCCTCCCATCGAGCCCACTCCCGCGATCTCGGCCCTCCATTATTTTTCCCATGTTCCCCACCCGCCGCGTACAACACCGCCGGGCAGCAGCCTCAGGCTCTATCTCGGCTAAGGACGTTACGCAAGGTCGATTCATTGATTAATCCGCGAAACGACAAGGGCGCTAGGAGTGTGACGCGGCGATAGGCGCGCGCGGGAGATACGACTGGGAATCCCCGTTCCCCCACTCCGTTCCTTTTTCCCGCGCCGAGGTAGCCAGCGGGGATTCCCCGCTTCGCGCGCGCCAGCGGCGGCCTCGCCGCCTGACGACGTCGTCGTCGTCGTCGTCGTTTCTCGTCGTCATCCTCGTCCTCGTAGTCGTCAGGGGGGCGCACTATGGGTTGTGTCTCGTATTCCCCGAGCTCACCCTGGGGGCCGCGGCCGTTGCCCGAGTTACCGCCGGGCGTCGACGTGCAGCCCGGAGGTGGGAGTTGTGTGGGCAAATGGAACCCGGAATAGAAGGGTAGCGGGCGATATGGCGGAAGCGAGCGGGAGGGATGAAGAGGGTTCGAGCTGAGGAGGAGGAGGAGGACGAGGGGGAGAGGGCGGAAGTGGAGGGGGGGGGGGTTGCGAGTGAGCAAGCGTTATATCTGATATTAATTATCTTAGCGATGACGTAAAGAGGCTATTCGTGTCAGGAACGGGTTCTCGCCTCGGTAGGGTGAGATTTTCTTTGCCCAAGCGAAACGGCAGCGAGGGAGGGAATTCTCCACCCCCTCCCCGCTGGGCCCCCCGCTCGTCGCTCAGACTGCATCTCGCTCGAACGCTTCTCTCCGCTCTCGAGCCTGATCCAGTCTCATCGTAAGTCTGCCCGGAGCTCCGGAGATCGGAGAGAAGAGGGAAAAAAAGTGGCGGAATATGAGGGGGGGAGGTGGGAAAGTGAGAGCTTCAAAGCTTTTTCCCTCACGGGCGGCACGTACTTCAATCTTGAGATTATCTGTACCACTCGCTCGAGCGGCAAACGAAAATCAATCTGGAATGTGTATATGTATATGGATGTATGGGTGTGTATCGGATGTGGAGTTCTTTAGACGTTAGGATTTTATTGAGGCTTTTTTCTTTTGCTTATGTTTTTCGTCCGCCGATGGAAAGTCTGGGGACGGAGGGGGGAGGGGGAGATATTGAATCTCGGGGTGTTTGAAGACTCGGGAAGTTTTGAGGGAGGCTCTCGTTCGGGAAAAATTTGACTCTGGTTCTTAACTGTCAGAGCGGTGGGCGAAATTATCTCTTTTTTGGGGAGGGTTTCGACTTGAAAAAAAAAAAGATTGAAAGCTTTCAGCGGATTACAATTCGGTGCATTTTTAATGATAAGCACCGTATCGTTCCATTTCACTTTTTCGTTTCTTTTTTCATTCCTATTTTTTTTTTTTTTAGGGTAAAACCTGGTGTATAAAAAGAGATCGGAGGATATGAAATTTTGGGATATTCGAAGCTTGCGGATTTACTTCCTGGTGGTTTTTCTTTGTAAACAAGAATCGTACTCTTTTTTATTAACCGCGCGAGCGGCAAGCAACGCGATCTTTTTTTAGATAGGATTCACCGTTAAAAAAAAAAAGATTGAAAGCTTCGATCGGATGGAAATTCGCTAAATTTTCAATGATAAGCCCCGTGTCGTTCCATTTCACTCCATCGTCCCTTTTTTTCAGGTCAATCGAATACGTTTACGGCCAGAGTGATACGCGGAGAAATCGTTGACCCATTTTTCTCTCTCTTTTTTTTTTTGTTTTTTCGTCCTCTCGGTTCTACTTTAGTGCCCGAGCCCCTTGCCCTTTTCGCCGAGCGACAGAGGCGCGGGTCGAAAGGCTCCATAAATAACGATTAACCGATCGAGCGCCTGTTTGTACCACTTTTCCAGCATCGGCCATTATTTATTTCGTGCTGTACTGCTCAGGTTCATTTTTGAAAAAAAAAAAAAAAAAATACCCCTCGAGCCAACTTCGTACGCTTGTTCTGTCAAAAAAATTCCGAGGCTTCGCGACGAACCCCCTTAAGAATAAAAATTAATCCCATAAAGGAACAATTAAAACCGCCGGAACGATTTATTCAGCCCTAAGAAGGCAAAAATTGAGCATTTAGCTTCCAAAGCCTATAATTGCTACAATATTTACCAAATCGTAATTGCTACTAGACGGAAATATTGCTTACATCCTGACATATCGATTTCACTACAAAGAAGCCAAGAAATATTTGTTTTTGTCGAAGCAGCGCTACCTCAAAGACAGGGTTGCGAAAATATGCCGCAGTGTTGTCAACTGCTGAAGATCGAATTTTAAAACGTTATTGTGAACTTGAGATCTAACTTAACATCGAAATTAACAACGAACTTATCATCGAAATTAGCATCGAATTTAACATCGAAATGAACAACGAACTTAACATCGAAATTAACAACGAACTTAACATCGAAATTAACAACGAACATAACATCGAAATTAACATCGAATTTAACATCGAAATTAACAACGAACTTAACAACGAACTTAACATCGAGAGTAGCATCGAATTTAACATCGAAATTAACAACGAACTAAACATCGAAATTAGCATCGAATTTAACATCGAAATTAACAACGAACTTAACATCAAAATTAACATCGAATTTAACATCGAAATTAACAACGAACTTAACATAGAAATTAGCATCGAATTTAACATCGAAATTAACAACGAACCTAACATCGAAATTAACAACGAACTTAACATCGAACTAAAGTTCGATATCTCAAATTCGATCTTAAGTTCACACTAAGGTCTTAAAATTCGACCCTAAGGGCAACGTGAAGGATTTCGGGTAACGGCGCGAAGGACGGACAGATGGGAAGGGACAGTTGGGCAAAGAAGACAAGCACAGCCCCCGGTGATGACTCCGGTTGGGCCGAGGGTGCCCGAAGTGGCCACTGGACGGAATTTGGACACGGCCTATATCACCGGGCGCTTACGAGGGCCAAACGCGCGACGATGAGAACGAGAATGCGCTGCCCTCTGGGAGTACCTTTATCCACCGGACAAACCCAACTATCTTCGTCCTGATTGTTATCTCTAACCAGCCTCCAATCAAGTGTTTTCATTTCCTGGAGCCCCGCCGAGAATCCAAGTTTTTTCGCTGCGAAACTCGCCCGTCTGACCATACACTGCCCTTTCTACTCGACGATTTTTCCTGTTTTTCTTTCCACTAGAACGGTTTGTTTTACCGGAGTTTCTTTGAAAGGGCGCAACGCGACGCCGGACCTTCGAGAGTATTTTCACAAAGGATGAGACAATAGGGGGATAAAAGAATCTTTTTTTTTTTTTTGGATCGCCGGAAAAAGTTTTAGTAAAAAGAAAAAAATTAAAAAGGGTACAAAAATAAAAAATTGACGCCGATCGGAAAATAGAAAAGGTGATTTATGGCTAGTCTTTCGGAGCTGCAATTTACGTGCAGAAATGGATCGATCGGTAAATCTTTTCGGACATTTACTTCAACGTGGAGGAGCGGGGCAAAACGGACCGGTCTAACCAATTTTTTTTTTTTTCGCCGACGTGAAATAAAAAGTTTCGTCTCGAATGGAGGTCCATTTTGCCCCCCTCTCCGATGTCCCTCGAAGAGTTACGACGAAGTTTTTTTTTTTTATCGCAATAATACGATGAACTTTATCGGCAAGGGAAATCATTTTTTTTTTCTTTCCGTCTTGACCCTTTCGCCCGGCTTCCTTCTCGTCGCCGGAGGAGCGGGGATGTCTCTCTCTCTCCATAGCAACGGACCTCGCCGACGCCACACCTTGGCACCCCCCATCTCGTCCCTTATCTGGTCCCCTCCATGGACCAGCTATCTCGCGAATTTTTTATTCCTCCTCGCTATATATGAAACAAATATCCAGGGTGGGGAAAAAAAAAAGAAAACCGCGTCGAATGACGATCGAGGGAGAGACGATGAGGGCGGAGAAAAAGAACGTCAGGGGTGAGAAAAAAATGAATTGGCAACCAGAAATCGAGGGATGAAAAGAACGGCCGGCCCGGGAGACTTCCGTGTATTATTTATGCACTGTGGATGTATATATATATATATATCTATATATAGGGCATTTCACGTCAAATCGGCAGTCCATGTCCTTCACCTCAGACGATTTTTTACATTTTTTAGGTGATGTTATTACCGACGCATATAGGTTTCGGAATTTTTTTTTCAGATTTTTTTACCACCGGTGAAATTTTTAGAGCCACGAAAAACCAATTCCGAAGAGGCGTTTTTTAAAAATCTGAAAAAATTCACGCTGATTATCGGATTTAAAATATGATTTTTAAGCACAATACGATAATCTCATTATTCACAATATTTTTCACAAGTTCTTAGTTTCTTTCATGTTGCGATTGGAATTTCAATTTATTTATCTGTCATAATTTTTTCAAATTGCAATGGACTTAGATTTTTCTGAAGTTTTAAAAAAATGGCAAACGGCTCGAATGCAATTGATATAATTTCGTTTTAATCGTGAATTATCCAAGAAAAAACTCCAATTTCGTCGATTCATGATTTTCCGATGTTTTGCTTGGACAATTAGCGACACTTTTTTTTTTAATGTTATCAATAGCATTCGGGCCTATTTTAAAAACTTTCAGAAAAATTGAAATCCATTGATAATTGAGAAACTCATTAGCGATTAAAAAAATTGAAATTTCAATTGCGACATGAAAAAAAAACTAAACAATTGCGAAAAAAAGTTGTAAATATTGAGATTCCATTATAGCATGGCTTAAAAACATATCGCAAATCATAGAATCAGTCTGAATTTTTTCAGATTATTAAAAAAAGACCTTTTCGGAATTGGTTTTTCGAGGATTTAGAAATTTCACTGGTGGCAAAAAAATCTGAAAAAAAATTCCCTTATGGGTAGCTAAAAACATCATACTAAAACAAAATCGACCGCTCTGAAGAACATGCGCTGCGAATTTCACGTGAAATGCCCCGTGTACATGAATAAATATATATGTATGCACATACGTCGGTATGAAACCGAGGTATAAGTGGGTGAGATATTTACGTCTTTGCCTCACGAAGCTGAAGGAGACTTTTGCGAATAGGGGATGCCTGAAAAAGTGATTTTTTTTTCGGGAGTTCGGTGGTTTGGGGTGATAAAAAAAAAAAACCTTTTTTCGGCTCGAAAGGTAGAACGAAGAAACCACGTCAGAAGACACGTCTGGCTGAGGTCGCGAGAGGGAGGCGCGCTGTATAAGCGAGTGTATATAGCGAGAAATAAATTGGGGTTGTTGGCCCCTCGAGAAAATTATACGAAGTGGTGGGGTTTGAGATAGTTGCGCGAAATTTTCGTCGTCCTCGGTGGCGGAGGCAAATTTGGATTAACGCGGAAACGGGAGGGCTCGTACATTTTCGTTTTGCTCGGGCGAACCGGCGTTCCCCGGCAAAAAAAAATCGTTTCACAACTCCCTGGCCCACTCTCGGGAGATAAGAAACGAATTACCCGAGCCATTTTTTTTTTTTTTTTTTTATTCCTCGGCGTCTCCGAGTCAGCGAAATATTTATTTCATTTTTAACGCGAAACGTACAAAGTGAGCAGTGATTTTTATTTTTTATTTTTTAAGGTAGCTGTGTCGCTTCGCGCTCATTTCGCATAAGTTCGAGAAAAATAAGAGAAAATTGCATGTCCTTCTCGATGGTATAAATGACGAATTTTTATTCGATAATTAAAAAAATATGTTGTATTACATTTCTGATGCAATTTGTAATAATTAATCGTCGAAACTTTGAGTCGGGAGTTTAAAAAAGGGTTTCAAGAAAATAATCTTTTTCACATCATTTTTTGAACACAAAGATCAATGATTTCCAATAAAATTATCGGTGCCTGGATAAATTTAAAAACGAAATAAAAAAAAACCGAACAAATCTCTACAATCCCAAATACCGCCTTTCTTTATTCTCATTTATTTGTCCACTCACGCACATCCCCTACGATAATCCAAAAAATATTTTCTATTACATGCCTAACGTACTTCACAATAATTAATCATCGAAATCTTTTGCTCAATAATAAAAAAAAAAAAACTTTGAAAAAAAAAATTTTTTTCCCACCTATCCAACCACAAAATCCCACAATTCCCAATAAAAATACCACCGCCTCAACAAATTAAAAAATCAAACGAAAAGCCCAAAAAATCTACAATCCCAAATACCGCCATTCATTTTTTCCTCTCACGCACTTCTCTTTCGATAATTCAAAAAACATTTTCTACTAATTTCCAAATGTAACTCACAATATAATTAATCATCAAAATTTTTTACTCAATAATAAAAAAAAAATAATAATTTTGTCCACCTATTCAACCACAAAATCCCACAATTCCCAATAAAAATATCACCGCCTCAACAAATTAAAAAATCAAACGAAAAGCCCAAAAAATCTACAATCCCAAATACCGCCATACATTTTTTCCTCTCACGCACTTCTCTTTCGATAATTCAAAAAACATTTTCTACTAATTTCCAAACGTAACTCACAATATAATTAATCATCAAAATTTTTTACTCAATAATAAAAAAAAAGTTTTGAAAAAAAAATAATAATTTTGTCCACCTATTCAACCACAAAATCCCACAATTCCCAATAAAAATACCACCGCCTCAACAAATTAACAAATCAAACGAAAAGCCCAAAAAATCTACAATCCCAAATACCGCCATTCATTTTTTCCTCTCACGCACTTCTCTTTCGATAATTCAAAAAACATTTTCTACTAATTTCCAAATGTAACTCACAATATAATTAATCATCAAAATTTTTTACTCAATAATAAAAAAAAAGTTTTGAAAAAAAAATAATAATTTTGTCCACCTATTCAACCACAAAATCCCACAATTCCCAATAAAAATATCACCGCCTCAATATATTAAAAAATCGGTAAAAAAAAAAAAAAAAAAAAAAAAGAAAAAAAAAAAAACCAAAAACCAAAAATAAAAATCCCTACGATCCCAAATACCGGCGTTAATATATTTTTTTTTTCTCTCACTCACTTCCCAGGGAAATCACGAAATTCGCCAGTCACTCGACTAGTCCAGATGGGGGGTCCGAACGAACGTGTGCGAGCCGATAAAACAATCTCCGATTAATCAGAGGGTTCGGGAGTGTGTGGGCCTCGGATATACGCAGCTCGGACGAGAGGACTACACGGGGAAGATGGGGAGGGGGGTGGAGGGGGAGGGGGGGAGAGGGGGGGGGGATGGATGGTTTTGTGCGCCCAGAGGCACTTTGGTCGACGAAAGCACATACGGTGAACGAGAGAGAGAGAGCTTTCATCAACGTTTCCCCGGAAACTCGATCGACCGTTTGGTCGATCGTTCCCGGGTGAGGATGTGAGTTTGCTTGCCATTGAGGGAGCTAAAATAGAAGAGAAGAGAGAGATCGTGGGCTTTCGGACGACGTGGGATATCTCTATACATATGTATGCACGTACATAGAGGGAACGATAGAGGCATCGAATAAGATAGATCTCTCGTATCGTCTCATCGGCGCGGCCTCTTTTACGCTCGAGGGGATTCCTCGAACGGGAAGCGATCGACGTCTGACCGGCCGAAGTTGTTTGGCAGAACCGTGAGGTAACAACTGTGGCGATGCTCTGACACGTCGAAGTCGTCGGAGACTTTTCTGTGCAGATTTCATTTGTTCGGAATTTAAGTATTTAGGCATTAGAAATTTAAGTTTGTGTGTGGCAAGACAAAAATGCTACGATCATTTTTGCTGCGATTGCGATAAAAACGAAAGCAATGAGATAAGCTGTGATGCGCAGTGCGCGTCCAAAAAATTGCTCTGGACTGCACTGTAAAAAAAAAAAAAAAAAAAAGATTGTAAATTCAATTTCCAGGGAATTAAAATTTCCTTACGTTATTTACATTAATTGAACATTAATGTACTTTAACTGTAAAATTACAATACGAGATATTAAGATTACAAATCTTTCGCCTGAAATTTAAAAAAAATTTCCATCAAAAATACTAATTTTACTGTAAAATTGCAACGCATATGTATTTGAAATTTCAGAAGCGGTTTATGTAAAAAAAAAGCTTCCAATACTGTTCAGTAATTTTCCAACAATTTTTTTTTTTTTACAGTGTGTTATTTGTATCTGGACTGTTGACTATTGAAATTGAACTATTTGCACCAAGCTATATTATCTTAAGTTGAAATGAATAGACTATATTATATTTTTCTTTTGTAAAAGGGTTATTCCCGTAAATAAATAAATAAATAAATAAATAAATAAATAAATAAATAAATAAATAAATCATAAAAATTGGGACGGATGTACATAATCGCTTTGCCGAGGGTCTCGTAAAATTTTCAACCAGTACACAGCATAATTTTTGAGAGAAAAAAAAAATCGGAAAGTCATCATTTTTCGTGCACTGATTACACTTCTCTTGCGGGGAATTCCCGACCATGCGATCGTGTGTAGTTGATGTCTTCCATAAGAAAATGCTACCAAGTATGTGGAAAAATATGCAAAATTTTAACTAAACTTCAACTAAACGGATAATCGTTTTAATATTTGGCACCTTCTGCATGACGAATTACAGCTTCGTTAATTGATTATTGATTAAAGAGAACGAGATGCTGGTAGAAAACTTCGGTCATGTGGGAAAAAATCAACGAAAATGACACACCCAATCGACATTCCCAATTTTCTACGGCTATCCGCATTATCAATAAAAATATAGACATACAATCCCAATTACAATACAATTATCAATAAAAATATTACATACAATTGTCAATACAAATATAGATATACAATCCCTGCAGTCGTGGTCAAACAGTTAGGTTAGTTTTTAAACACGAGATGGCACCGCTGTGAACTAAAGACCGTTCATAAATTACTACGACAAAAATGTATTATATCAAATCCGAAGAACACTTTTTACACCGTTCAATCACTAATAATTCCATATTTTATTGTAATATCTTTAAGAAAATCACCCAAAAACCTCACGTAAATATTGTTATTATTTTGTTTTTGACAAATTAAAATTGTACATAGCTTGAACCTAAATAACTTTATGTTGTAGCATTTTTTGTTAAAAGAGGCACGACATAGTGTCCGGAAATGTAAAAAAAAAAAAAATCCGAAAATATTCATGAAAAATCTAACAAATCAAGGAATTTATTTAAAAATGAGAAAATAGAAAAAAAAAATTCTGATTTTTCAAAAAGTCTCTCAATGACTTTTTGGCATTGTTATTATACAAAAATCAAAAATCTTGACATCATTAATACACGCAATTTTTTTTTTTTTCACGTTTTTGGCATATCGAGAAGCACTAAAATGTCGTTCGAATTGAGCTTTTGGCTGGAAATCCATCGGTGCTGAATCCTCAATCGTCCGAGCATTGTTACTTTACCATGCGATTTTATTCGAACCGGAAGACCTCGATTTTTCTGCGTCTTCGCAGGGACTTACGACCTTACGATTTTCGGGGCTAAAAAGACGAAAAAATAAAAAGTGAGGGCAGGATAGTTCGCTCGATCGGCCGTTGCCGATTTAGCACCGAAGACCGGGCGAGATCGGCGGCGGGGGGGGGGGGGGGGGGGAAGGGGAGAAAAAAGGTTTAAGCTTGAAGCTCTTTTTCGACCCTACGGCGAGGGATCCCAAGGGTCCCGTATCTCGTTAGGACTACGTTAAAATCGTATACCTCTCGCGCCGGCGTTACAGCTCGCCGGAGGGAGGCCGAAGCCCTTTAGGACTCCCGTCTGTGTTTGCGCGCTTCTGTGTGCGGATTTTAGCGGAAAGGAAACATAAGGGTGCGATTCAGCCTCGAGGGTTGTTGGCCCCCCCCCCCCCCTGTGGATGCGCCGTTAACAAAAGCACTGCTGACCCATAGAACGCGCTTTCGAGTTCTTAGCCACAATCTATAATGCATCTTTCGGCGGATTCGATTCCACTCGGGTGGAAACCTTATTTTGGACGACTTTTTGTATTTTATGCTGAGATGGACAAAAATTCGTCTTCGGAGGAAGATATCGGGCGGAAGGGACGACGCTGAGAGGGAGCGAATTGGAAAAATCGGGGTGGACGAGGCCAAACGCGAAATTATCATCGGTTTCGGGAATTTTTTTGATTTTTTGAGTTTTTAACAGTGTTTTTTTTTTTTTATATATCCTGGTAATTGAAAGATTGTTCGGAAATTCTCTACGAGCGACTGTTGGTAACGGCGTTTGCGAGAGTGCGACAAAAAATCTCCGGTTCGGAGACAAAAAATTGTGGGAGTGGAATTTTCGTTAAAGTAGAAAATATTTTGAAATAATAATATTGAAAAAAAAAAAAAAAAAATTCTCCTTTGGAAAAAGGTGTTGGGCGGAAGGGACGAGCCGGAGAGGGCGTGAATTGAAAAAATCAGGGAGAACGAGGACAACCGTGAAATTATCATCGATTTCAGGATTTCTTTTGATTTTTTGAGTTTTTAATAGTCATTTTTTATTTCTCGGTAATTGAAATTTGTCCGAAAATTCTCTACAATCGACTGTTAGTAACGGCGTTTGCGAGAGTGCAAAGAAAAAAAAACCCCGAGCACGTAGCCAAAAAATCTTGAGAGTTCAATTTTCATTAAAGTAGAAAACATTTCCAAACGAAGATATTGAATATTTTCCATTCGCCGCCATCGCGCACAGTAAACGTTCTTATGGACGAAAACCTTTCCAAATCTCTCGAAGGCCGTCCGTCGGCCCGGCCAATTAATCGTCCCTTAACTCTGCCAAACCCGGCTAGTTTGTAGTGAAATCGATACGCCAGAATGTAACCAACGACTCGGTCGAAGCCCCGCGTCGATTCGACATCCGCTCTATAAACTAACCGCTTCAGAACCAAATCCAAAAAAAAAAACAAAAAAAAAGCTGCATGAAACCCACACGAGGTATCCAAAAAAACTGCCATAAAGCCCAAAAAAAAAAAACCCCCTTACAAATTGAAGCTTAAGCGCGGAGCCTGCCGTGGTCGTCGGGGTTTGTTTTCCGTGAGATAAACAAGAGTAAACGAAAACCCTCCTGAATAATCATCGAGGTTGAGGCTCGCCTCGTCACCTCTTTCGCCACTGTTCTCTCAGCTCGCGAATTCCACGCCTCTGTACCGAACTATCCATCCACACTTTTTCTCTTTTATTTTTTTTCCAACTCACACTCCATCTCGTCGGTTATGTAGTACGTGGAATTCTGGCTCGGCCCTTACCCGGGAGTGAACTGCTGCTTGCTTGCTTGCTGCTGGTTGCTGCTGCTGCTGCTGCTGCTGCTGCTGCTGCTGCTGCTGCTGCACGTGACGGGAATTCCGGGGCTCGCAATTTTCCGTTGGTCACGATCGATAGCCCAGCTCTCTGGTGTTCTCCATCCCACTCTGCCTAGTTTCCTCCCGTTCTCTCCGGAACAACCCCCCCCCCCCCCCGCACCACGACCCCCTCGATGACAGGCGAGCTTATTCCCTCCCGTGAGCTTTCGGACGAGAACAGAAGAACACGCAGTGAGTCGTGGTGGGCGAGCGCGTTCAACCACCGCAGGTCCGTGCAACAGCGGCAGCGTCAAGCGCACACAAGAAGGAGCGTAAAATAAGCTCGCCTTGTGTTTTGGGCCGGGGGAGGAAGGGTGGCGCAGGACAAAAGGGGTCTTTGATGAAACATTAACGGGCTCGCAGAAGTTGGACTTGAAATTTTGTAAAATTATCACGAAGGTTTTGACAATTTTGAAAAATAACAATTATGGTGTGTCATATCTTGACAAATGATTGTGAAGTACAGATGTGTACAAAGCTATACGCAGAAACATTTTCGAATACGGAGATCCGGCCTTCGTTAAGGTAGTCCTTGTGAATAACGTTCACTTCATCCAGAAAAATAATTCATTTGATCGCCACCGTTTATTAATATTAAGTAGAATATTTATTTGATTTAAATAAATGTTTATTTTAATCAACTAAATATTTATATTAATCGACTAAATATTTTACTTAATCTAAATAAAGTGTGGCAATCAGATAAATTTTTTTTTTTTTCGGTCTAGGCATAAGTTTCAGAGACGTCAGAGGGAATTCCAAACACTTCTCGATAGAATAAAAATTTGAAAAAAATGAAGCACATTAAAGATGTTGGAAAGATTAATTTTGCATAATGATAAGTTCAAAATGTTATCGCGCACACACAAGAAGGAGCGTAAAATAAGCTCGTCTTGGGTTTTGGGCCGGGGAACGAAGAGAGCGTTGGACAGGATAGAATGAGTCTGATGAAATATGGACAGGCTCGTGGAAGTTGCATTTAAAATTTTGTAAAATTATCATGAAGCTTTGGTGAATGGTGAAAAATAATAATAATGATGTGTCATATTTTGAAAAATTATAATGAAGCACAAATGAGTACAAAGCTATATGCAGACCCATTTTCGAATACCCGGATCCGGCCTTCATTGAAACAGCGGCCTTGCGAATAGCGTTCACTTGGCGTAAGTTTCAGAGACATGAGAGGAAATTGCAAACATTTCTCGATGGTATAAAAATTTGAAAAAAAAATTAAGCACATTAAAGATGTTGAAAAGATTAATTTTGCATAATGATAAGTTCAAAATGTTATCGCGCACAAAAGAAAGAGCGTGAAATAAGCTCGTCTTGTGTTTTGGGCCGGGGGACGAAGAGAGCGTTGGACAGGATAAAAGGGGCCTTTGATGAAATATGAACGGCTCGTAGAAGTTGGATTAAAAATTTTGTACAATTATCATGAGGGTTTGGAAAATTTTTGCAAATAATAATAATGATGTGTCATATTTTGAAAAATGAAAATAAAGAGTACAAAGCAGACCCATTTTGGAATGCAGAGATCCGTTTTTTATTAAGGTGGTCCTTGCGAATAGTTTTCACTTGGCACAAGTTTCAGAGAAACGAGAGGGAATTGCAAACACTTCTCGACGGTATAAAAATCTGGAAAAAAATCGGGCATATTAATGGTGCTGGAAAAAATTAATTTTGCATAATAATAATTCCAAAGTGTTATTAACGAATTGACGAAAAATAACATTGTTCAACGAATCTTTCGGGAACCAAATTTTGTCTTTTACGAAAATGATTCGTTCATTTTTCTGGATACGTATGAATTGTTTCAGATTTTTTTATTCATTATGAATTTCGTGATTTTCTACACATTTTTCCCCTACCAAAAATAAATATCAGAACAAAAATATTTCGTCAGTTTCGTGACTCAGTGCTATTCGTTTCCATTTGCTTTACTCCTTTCACGGCTGCCTTCGGTGTCCCATGAATATGTATGCACGTTATAAAAATGGGTATATCCAGGATTGCAGAAACCCGGTAAAGTAGATTTGTCCGGATATAACGCGGAGGAAGAAGGATTGTCTCTCTGCTTGTCACTTATAGATAATTCGCGACGTCGCGCCCCACGGTTATTCCTGGCGAGAGGACTTGGACAGTAGTGTGACACTCTTCACCTTAACAGCGCACACGTATGCATGTATATGAACACAATATAGGAAACCGCGGGTAAAACGGAGCCACGGGGCAAAACGGACCACTATTTTTTATTGGGAGAACGAAAAAACGGTCCCCTCTCAAATAGTTTCCGTTTTGCCCCGCTATCCCCAAATATACATAATATAAATAGTGTATATATAATGTTTACCCATTCATATTATGTGCATATAGTGTGTATACAATGTACACACATTCACTATTCTGAATACGGAAGGGTGTGGCGAAATCAACAGCGGGTTATCGAAAAAGATATAAACATATAGAGAACCGCAGGGCAAAATAGAGCCACAGGGCAAAAGGGACCACTATTTTTTTCGAAGGACAAAAAAAAATGTTACATCTCAAATAGTGTCAATTTTGCCCGTCCATGCCCCAAATACCATTTGTATATGGTGTATGAACATACAGGGAAGAGCGGGACAAAGTGGAACGGTGGGACAAAACGCAATATTCCCAAAGTGTTTCCATGGGACGGTGGGGCAAAATAGACAAAAAAATTGCCAATGTCTCGATGGAGCATTTAAAAATCCTTGGAATTTTTTTTGAATTTTTGGAAATTTTTTAAAAAGTTAAAAGTTTTTTTTTTTTAGGTTTAAAAAGTTTTGCCCCACTGTCCTCATTTTGCCCCGCTCTCTCCTATTTACCATTCTGAATGCTATACTACGGAAGGGTGTGGCGAAATTGCACTGCGAGATATCGAAAAAGAATGTTCCCTCTAAAGTGGCGGAGAGTGATCCGTTGTGTCCCGCTTTTCGCTGCACACTGTTCTACACATTGAACTATGAGAGAATGGAGCAAAATAGACTGCAAGATATAGAAAAATGTATGTTACATCTAAGATACAAGGTAGTGGTCCATTTTGCCCTCCTGACAAAACGGTCCCGACATATAGTGCATACAAATCGAATGCACCCTACGCATAGTAAAAGTGTTCCAGTAAAAATGCTCCGGTTCTCCTATAATGAATTTACATGCTAATCGGGATGGTCCATATTCACCCCTTTTACTCTAAAATACATATTTGTCACAATAACATTAAGTTCATAATTTTTCGAAATATTTGTATACATAGAATATATGTATATCTATATAGACTAGCATATATTTAGCTATTTATATGTCAGAAGACAGGCTTGTAGACTGTCTAGTCGTGAAAGCAGTTTCTACTCCGTCCTCCCATGATGAGCAGGAGAGAGGGGAGATAGATACAGGGTACTGGTCCGTTTTTCCACCTGGCCGCGACATACAGTGCATACAAATCGTACGCACCCTACGCATAGTAAAAGTGTTCAATATCCCTCCGGTTCTCCTATAATGAATTCACATGCTAATCGGGATGGTCCACATTCACCCCTTTTACTCTAAAATACATATTTGTCACAATAACATTAAGTTCATAATTTTTCGAAATATTTGTGTACATTGTGTATATATATCTATATAGACTAGCATATATTTATCTATTTATATGTCAGAAGACAGGCTTGTAGACTGTCTAGTCGTGAAAGCAGTTTCTACTTCGTCCTCCCGCGATGAGCAGGAGAGGGGGGAGGTAGATACAGGGTACTGGTCCGTTTTTCCCGCCTGGCCCCAACATACAGTGCATAGAAATCGTACGCATAGTAAATCTGTACCTGCGTATAGTAAAAGTGTTCAATATTCGCCCCTTTGACTCTAAATACATATTTGTCACAATACCATTAAGTTCATAATTTTTCGGAATATTTGTATGCACAGAATATACATCTACACAGATTTACATATATTTATCTATTTATATGTCAGAAGACAGGCTAGTAGACTGTCTAGTCGTGAAAGCAGTTTCTACTTCGTCCTCCCATGATGGGCAGGAAAGGGGTGGGGGGGGGGAGAGATAGATGGCAAGCCCTCTACTCTATCCCCGTGCTCTATTCTGGCTGGCGGTGCTGTTGATGCTACTGTCGGCGAAGAGGGTACACGAGTGGCTGCGAGGAGTTTAGCCGAGTTTTACCGGAGTGAGCCAATTACAGTGAAAGAGAGGGGGGGGGCGGGAGGGGCGAGGCGGGAAAGGGGGCAGAGAGAAGGGAAGAAAGGAAGTGGATGTAGAATTAGACAGATGGACCAGAACGAAGAAGGAGAAGAAAGCTTTTCTCCATTCGGAGAAAGAAATTCAGGCTTCTTCTTGCGCTGCCGCTGCTCCCACTTGCTTTCTTATAGGTATAATGCTACTTTCGAGAAGTAGAGGCAGAATAAGAAGGGACAAAAAAAAAAGGAAACGTAAAGGGAGTGATAAGAGCGCATGCAAGCACGACGCGGGGAATTGAGAGGGAGAGGAATTCAATAGAGCTTGTATACACTGCGAACGGGATCGATAATACTATCTTGTAATTCTTTTTTTTTTTTATGTGTTTCAGAAGCCGACTATACCTTAGATGATTCCTTTTGGAATGAAGAGACTCCAGTCGGTCAGTATTGAGTCAGATACCTTTTTTGTATTAATCAGTTCGATTGTTTACGTCGAACTTGTAATGGTTTTTTCTTTGTTTTTTTTTTTTTTTTGTTGCGATGCAATGGCTGAAAACTCCATCGGGAAGAAAAGATATCGATGTTTGGTAAAATACCGAAAATCATCAATTGATTGGGAAAATTAATCACATTATTGACGAACGAATTATAATTTCTTTTTTTTCTCGAAAACGTTAAACTAATCGGGTATAAATGAAAAAATAAACTTTACGGCGGATAAATAATTTTCGTACACAGTTAAAAATCATTTCGTAAAAATAATTTTGTTAAACAAGTGAAAAACTCGTTGTTGTTCAGGTTGTTCAACATAAAGAACCATGCTTATGTATCCCGTGTCATTAAAAATTTTAGTTTGTACTTTTGTTCACAAAAGTAGAGGCGGATGCTGCGAGCGTAAAATTGACAAATAAAAAAAACTGCGGTCGTTTGTGGACAACAAGTGGTGAAAAGTACACACTTTTTTTTTTTTTACCGTTTACGTGTAACGACAAAAAAAGGTAACGCGCATGAAAATATTGTTACGCCATTTTCGTTTTTCCTCTACAAAAGAAACGAAAAACTACAAAACTGAACAAGTAGCTCAATCCTATCGTCCTCCTCGCATCTCTTGAAGTTTTGTATCCTTTTGCACGTTTTAATTGTTTTTTTTTCATTGAACTATTCGGCAAAACCTGAAAAATAAACCGTACCCCAGAGAAAACAATTCTCTCACGTGTGATTAAAAAAAGGTAACTCGGATATAAATATTGTGACGCCATTTTATTTTCTCTTGTAAACGAAAAAAAAAAAAAAAAACAAAAACACACTGAACAAGTAGCTGAATTCTATCGCCCTCTCCGCATTGTTTTATGTTTTGTTCAGCTCTCCACTTTCAATTGTTTCTTTTTCTCCCAATCACTGAACTGTTCGGCAAAATCTGAAAAATAAACGGCACGGCAGAGAAACAATTCTCTTACGTGTGATAAAAAAAGGTAACCCAAATACAAATATTGTGAAACTATTGTTTTCACCTTTAAAAAAAAAAAACCTGAACAAGTAGCTGAATCCTATCGCCCTCCCCCGCATTCTTTAATGTTTTGTTCCGTTTTACACCCTCCTACATGCTTCGCGGTTACGTTTGCCCCTCCCACCCCTCATCTATGTTTTACAACCCCCGTAGGGCCTGCCACGCTATATTACTTTTATTATCCCTCACGCTCCGTACCTCATGCTCTATATTTATAGTATGAAGGTATAAAAGCCCCATATATATATATATATATATATATATATATATATATATATATATATACATATATAGATATATATATATTTATATATAGAGATCGGAGCCCGGTCAGGATTCCTCGAGATAGTCGTCTTAGTGTATCTCTCTTTTTCACCTTTAACATCGCGGGTTATCTTGTCTATATCTATGTACCCGAATAGGTATATATCGGTCGACCCGTTTCCTTGTTCGCGCCACGTCCTGCTGGATCCAACCTCGAATTCGTATTCCGGGCGTTTGGCCTGACTCCATATAAATTCGTACTGCTCCGACGAAGCCCCTGCCTGGCCTTCCTGCTTCTCTGCTCCAGTACCTTATTTTTATTTTTATTTTTATATTTTTGTTTTTTTTGTTTGTTTTTTATTTTTTTTTTTTTTTTTTAATTTTTTACTTCGTACCTCGTTCTCGGCTCGCCTTTCGCTCGGGCGAGATACGCCCTCGAGGAAAACATCCGGCATTTGTTTTATCGCCCCGGCGAAGAACCGGCGAAGGGGTCGAGAGGACGAAGAGATGGCTCGGTCCAATGCCAAAACGCCGCTTTCCTTACGTCGACGACGCATCCTGCAGTAGAATCCGTCGACAAAGGTCGTGCAGGCTGCTCGTCAGTTTTCCTCGCAATGTTAAAAGTAAAAGGTTCCTCGACGAAGATTTATTGACCACCGAGGTACGAATTTTCTTGGCCGATTAATTTTATTATTTCTTTTTATATTTTTCACCGAGGTACGAATTTTCTTGGCCGATTAATTTCATTATTTCTTTTTATATTTTTCACCGAGGTACGAATTTTTTTGGCCGATTAATTTTATTATTTCTTTTGTATTGTTTCTCAAGGAATTATTTTTTTTTTACGCTGTGACTATTCATACGATTCACGGGCGATTAGCAGCGAATTCGTGTTCAACGGGGAAAAATACGTCGAAATGCGTGGCAGTTCATTTTAAAGAAAGATAATAACAAAAATTCGTCAAAAAATTGCAAGACCCTTTCGAGTCCATTTTTCGCGTTTTTCGACGTCCTGAAACTGCCCGATAAAACGCTTCCAGAACTTCGGACGAGACCCTATCTTAGGTATTTTTTTCCCGTAGAACACGATGGGCGGCTCGGATTTTCTCTCGCTCCATTGAGAGCCGAGATATCGACCTTTGAAAATCACGAAAATCGACGTTTTTCAAAAGTGGCCAAAAAAATTGAAAAATCGTTGTTGAATCGATTTTTTTTTTTTTTTCTAGACTATATTCGATGTATTTTTTCCCGCTGATCACTAATATAACAATTAATTTACTCCCAGCCCAATATTTTCCATTTAAATCCTAAAAATAGTATTTTTGGTGCGTAAAATCGAGACTTTTCTCACTTTCGGCCACTACTCTAGGTCCATACGTCCTAGATTCAGTCGTTAGACATTCAGTCGACCTTCATTCAGTGGCCCAAGGACCAATCGTCGCAGTCAAGCCGATTAGTTTATTACCAAGGATTGGAAACGAAAACGAGACATTGAAAGTCTCGATTTTATTCACGAAAAATCGTATTTTCGGGATTTAAATGGAAAATATTGGTCTGGGAGTAAAATAATTATTATATACGTGATCAGCACGAAAAAATACGTCGAATAGAGCCATAAAATAAAAAATAAAAATCGATTAAACAACAATTTTTTTGATTTTTGAGCCAATTTTGAAAAATCGTCGATTTTCATGATTTTCAAAGATCGATATCTCGGCTCACAATAGAGCTAGGAAAAATCCGAGGTGCCCATCGTGTTCTACGGATAAAAATACTCAATACAGGGTCTTGTCCGAAGTTCCAGAAGCGTTTTATCGGGCAGTTTCAGGACGTTAAAAAACCCGAAAAATTGACTCGAAAGGCCTTGCTTTGCAATTTTTTGACGATTTTTTATTTTTTTTATTTTTATGTTTACTAACGAACAATATTTTTGCAACTAGAAAAAATGGTAAAAATGGCACAAAATAAAATAGTAAAATTAACGATAAAGTATCGAGGACTTTTGTGTACGAGGAATGTCTTTTAAATTTAAATACTTTTATTATCGTCTGCCAGTTATGAATTTTATTATGACAAAAAGAGTTCGTACGGAATTGAAAATCGAGGCTGAACGTAATTTTGAAAAATCAAAAAATTCGAAAAATAATGAAATTTACAATGTTGAGATATTTGACTGTAGCAAAAAGCCAATCGCCATTTCTCGTCGATCATTGTTCGACCGATTTCCACTCGATATACACTTCTGTCCTGCAACGCGTTTCGTACCATTATTTTTCGGGTCACGGCATTACGTTCCTCTTTTCGATGATCAATCATGTCTTACTCCGGACACGTCGCACGCCCCTCGCCGCTTCTTCCTTTTCTTCTTCTTCTTCCACCCTTCACAACGACGGAACCGAAATTTCATCCTCGTTCTTCGAGCTTCCCGCAATATTGTTTTTCATCTCGGTACATCGAAATTTACATTCCCGAAACTCGCCAGACCGACACAACCATATTTCTCTGGAATCCGAACCGCTCATTCTTTCTCAACTATGAACTTTATACGCAATTCTTCCTCCCTTACACCCAAAAAAAAATTATTTATTTGACGGCCACCGTTTATTTAGATTAAGTAAAATATTTATTTGATTTAAATGAATATTTATTTCATTTAAGTAACTATTTACTTAATTTAGATAAATCACTTATTTAAATCGAATAAATATTTTGCTTCATCTAAATAAACGGTGGGGCCGTCAAATAAATTATTTTTCTGGATGTTCTTCTCTTCATTTCTTCGTGTAAAAATTATACGCATGTGCTTTTTATTTTTTCTTAATTTTTTGAAAATATTTTTGTATTGACTTTAATTCATTTAATTAAACGTATTTCGTATTTAGGTTGGATTTAATGGGCAATATTGTTTTACAACTCGGTACTTCAAAATTTTCCCTTCGTGGAATTAGTCGGGTGGACACGACCGTATTTATTTCTCCTTCGAGCTCCTCATTCTTCGAACCTTTGAACTTTGCTCAATTTTCCTCCCTTGCATCGCTTCCTTTCCTCGTCTAAAAATTATCCCCGTGTACTTTAAATTTTTTCTTCATTTTTCATCATTTGTTTTTATTTTTTGTACTTATGATTTAAAGCAATTCGTCTTCGGTCTTGGTAGGGCTGCATTTGGAGGGCTTGTGCACAAGACGAGCTTCCTCAATTTTCCTCCCTTACATTCCTTCCTTTCCTCGTCTAAAAATCATTACCGTCTACGTTTTATTTTTTCTTCATTTTTCTTTATTTTTTTGTATATTTTGTATTTACGATTGAAAGCATTTTCGTCTTTGGTCTTGGTAGGGGTGAATTTGCAGGCCTCGTGCGCAAGGCAAGCTTTGCTCAATTTTCCACCCTTACATTCCTTCCTTTCCTAGTCTAAAAATTATTCCCTTCTACGTTTTATTTTTTCTTCATTTTTCTTTATTTTTTTTGTATTTTTTATGTTTACTATTGAAAGCATTTTCGTCTTCGGTCTTGATAAGGCCGCATTTGCAGGGCTCGTGCGCAAGGCAAGCTTTCCTCAATTTTCCGCCCTTAAATCCCTTTTTTTCCTAGTCTAAAAATTATTCCCCTCTACGTTTTATTTTTTCTTCATTTTTCTTTATTGTTTTTGTATTTTTTATGTTTGCTATTGAAAGCATTTTCGGCTTCGGTCTTGGTAGGGTTGCATTTACAGGGCTCGTGCGCAAGGCAAGCTTTCCTCAATTTTCCGCCCTTAAATCCCTTTTTTTCCTAGTCTAAAAATTATTCCCCTCTACGTTTTATTTTTTCTTCATTTTTCTTTATTGTTTTTGTATTTTTTATGTTTGCTATTGAAAGCATTTTCGGCTTCGGTCTTGGTAGGGTTGCATTTACAGGGCTCGTGCGCAAGGCAAGCTTTCCTCAATTTTCCGCCCTTAAATCCCTTCTTTTCCTAGTCTAAAAATTATTCCCTTCTGCGTTTTATTTTTTCCTCATTTTTCTTTCTTTTTTGTATTTTTTGTGTTTACTATTGAAAGCATTTTCGTCTTCGGTCTTGATAGGGCTGCATTTGGAGGGCTCGTGCACAAGCCAAACTTCCTCAATTTTCCTCCCTAACATACCATCATTTCCTCGTCCAAAAATTATTTCCGTCTACTTTTCATTTATGCTTCATTTTTTCTTAAATTTGTTGTATTCTTTGTATCTGCGATTTAAAGCAATTCGTCTCTAAGGACTTAGTAGGGGTGCATTTGCAGCGCTCGTCCGCAAGGCAAACATCCACGGAAGACAAGAGAAGACGTTCTCGGGATGATTAATGTGGCAGCTCGATGATATCCAAACTCCGGCGGGGCTTTCCTGACGCTTGAGATTCTCCTCTTCCTCTCCATCCGAGACTGTCTTCAGGGACCAAACACCACCACCCTCCCCCCCCCCCCTCGGAAGCTTCTGCCTAATATGTGCCTAGTTGATGCTCCGTTTCTGCTCGCTCAATCCCTTGCTCTTCTCGTCCGGCAAACTCAGCAAACCTACCACCTCTATATATTATGTATATATATTATATATATATATATATATATATATATATATATATATATATGTAGGTATATATATATATAAACATATATATATATATATATATATATATATATATATATATATATATATACATATCATCTGGCTTCTCATCCCTTCATCCCTGTCTCACTGTCCAATCGAGAATCGATTACTGTCAACTCACCCTACGACACTATCCGATCCTTCAATGTCCATGAATAGCCCGCCGGCATTAAATAGACGACGTCGTTTACATTATTAGGAGAAGCGAGTGACGTTCATTTTTCAGGCTTCGACGGATTTTATTTTTAATTCCTTTATCGGCGAACCGTGGGAGAGAAAAAAAAAAAAGAATGAAAGTTTTAACGATGGGATAAGGATTAATTATATTTGTTAAATAAAATGATAAAGTTTTTGCGGAAATATTAACGTCCTTGTCACGCCCGGTCTGCCTTGAGTCAACTTTTGATGTTTTTTTTTTGTTTAAATGACGTTTTATGTTTAGTTCAATTTTTTTTTTTTTTTGCACCTGTATCGACACGTATTTCGAATGTACAAAGATTGTGCATTCTCGGTGATGCTTATCAAACGTTCATTCCAAAATCAACCGAGCTCGCGGCCAATCCAGACGCGCTAATTGAAGCAGATGAATTTCAAAATATGTATTTTGAAATTTGCATCCGCAAATTTTATCTTCGGATGTGCAAAGATAAAAGTGTAACGATAATTTTTTTAAATTCTTGCAGTCGGGTTCACGATGAACCCGGTTATGAAAATAAAAAAATGTAAATTCCAAAATAGAATTGTAAAAAAAAGAACAATAATCGTTGTTTTCCTTTTTTCGTTTTTTCTCTTACATGTTTCATTATTTTTCTTTTTTTTTTCCCCAAATTGTATCGACACGTATCTCGGAATGTCCAAAGTACTTTCCATTCTCAGTGATGTGATGATGCTCATCAAACGCCTGTTTCAAAATCGACCGGCGTCGCTGCAAGTCCGGTCAATATGAATATCAAAATAAAATCGAAAGATAAAAATGACTGCGCAGCTCCAATATTTTCGTTTCAATATGCATCACGCACAAATTAGCTATATATATATATATATATATATATATATATATATATATATATATATATATATATATATATATAGTAACTAACTATACAGATAGTTATGCAATATGCACAATTAACTATATATCCAAAATGCAAGCTAATTATAAATAAATATAATCAGTTAAAACCCAAAATAAAATAATTAAATTGCCATCGAAGCCGATTTTAATCGTCACTTTCCTCTAAAAACTGAGTGCCAAAAGGTGAAAGAAATTTAAAAAAAAAAAAAAAACTATTACATCCGGCTTCAGTGACCCCAATTTAAAAAAAAAAAAAAAAAATCAAAAACAGAATCCAAAACCAAAACGACAATCGACCTTTCCCCTTTTTCATTTTTTTTCTTTTCCTCCTCCCGACTCGCGAGTGAATTCTCTCGAATGGGAAAAATAGTACGCGGTCGAGGCGATTCTTCTCGGAGCGTTTCGAGCGGTTGCGAAACGACCTACTTATCTTCCTTTCTCCGTCGGGAAGAAGCGTCGAGTGGGTTGGTTGGGTCGTCCGGGCCGACGCCGGGGCGGCAAGGGGGGAGGATTTGAGAAAAGGAACCGCGAGGATTTATGCCACAGTGAGGTTTTCGCACATAAATATAGCCCGGAGAAGAGGCGGGGATTCCCCTGTTCACGCATATGTTTACAGTCGTTGTATATTTATGTGTGTGTGTCCGGGGGAGGGGTGGGGGGGAGGGGGAGGGGGGAGAGGGGAGGGGCTGGTCGAAGCGCCGAGAGGGTGTGCACCGGTGAATGGACTCTCTCTCGAATGGAGAGACCGGGTGAGGACAGAGAGGAAGACGGAGAAAAACGGGCGGGTTTTGAAAAGACGAAAGTGTAAGGAGAGAGAGAGAGGCCATTTGGGTTTACAGGGAATGCAGAAACGCAGCCTCGGGCGATAGGTCGCGTTGGATGCTGCAACCAAGTAATATGCGCATATTAAGTGTCCGGTTACGTATAGAGTTCAGCCACACGTAATACACTGCGCAGCGCTCTCTCACCAAAGTGCATAGCCGTGCGGAATACATCTTTATTGCGTTACGCAAACTCGTTACGTATTCTATGGAACGTTTTTCTTTTTGTTGTTGATTTCTTTTTTTTTTTGTATGCTTTTTGTTTCTTTATTTTTTATCTTTTGCCGGGCAGTTTGCGGGGAAGCAAAGGCGTTTGGGAAATTGGGGGGGGGGGGGGGGGCTTTCAGGGAGATGAGAGACTAATGGGAGATTTATTTTCATTTTTTTTCTCTCGTGTTTGTTTCGGATGAATGGAGGACATTTTGAAAAGGGCAGATTGCAGAAAATTCGTCGAGGGAAAACGTTAGTTTTTTTTTTTTTTTTTTTTTTTTTTTTTGGCACAATTTGGCCGAGTATTTTATTTATCTATTTTTTATTAATTTTTTTCTGCATAACGACAAGAGATCATTTCTTTTTAGGCAACGAATTTTCAAAATAGATTGGAGTTTGTATGGAATTTAGGTCGTAGCAGAGATTGCGAAGAGAATTGTCGATTTTGACGGAAGTGTCCAGAGATGCTTTTTTTTTTTTTTTTTTTTTTTTTTTTTTTTTTTTTTTTTTTTTTTTTTAAATTGAAATTCGTTTATTGTACGACATAAAACGTAACTTGTTCGAAAACATATCCGCTTGTTTTACTTATTTATTCGTTTTGCTAAATAAAGTGAAGAGGTAATTTATTGTTTTGCGAGGAATTTCCAAAATCGGTCACGATTCGCACGGAATTTGTACCTAGAGATGGTATTATTTTTATTGAAATTTGTTTATTGTGCGACGTAAAGCATCGCTTTATCATCGACGGCATAATTTGTCCGATTATTTTATTTTTTGCTAAAGTTAACAGATAATTCATCTTTTTACGGAATTTATGGATTTTACCTCTCAGCAGAGTTGCAAAAAAAAAAAAATGGTCGCTTTTGCTTTTTGCCTCTTTTTACTAAAATGTCTTTATTGCATTTGTTTTTTTTTTTTTTTTTTTTAGCGATTGTAAATAAACAATACTTTTTTTTTTTTCGCAGGTGAGGTCGAAAGACTGCTACGAGAGTATCGACAGAACCAAGAGCTAGTACGAAACATCGGTAGTCATTACTACCAGATAATATATCCTGTGCAGTTGCGGCATCACGAGAAAATGGGGATATCCACGAGAGAGGCCGGCTTCCCAAAGGTAAATCGATCAGATACGCGTTAAGGTAGCTTGCGTCGCTTCGGGCTCATTTCGCATAAGTTCGAGAAAAATAAGAGAAAATTGCATGTACTTCTCGATGGTATAAAATTCTGAAAAAAATTCATCCATACCAAAAAGGTACTAAAAAGATTAATTGTGCATATTAATAATTCCAAAATGTTATTAACAAATTAATCAAAAAATTAATTGTTTAACAAATTATCCGGCAACATAACTTTTTTTTTTTTTTTTATGAAAATGATTCGTTCATTTTTCTGAATACGTATGAATTTTTTTCAGATTTTTCAGTCAACTTTGATTTTTTTTTTTTTTTTTTTTTTTTTTTTTTTTTTTTTTATGGAAAAAATGTGTGAAAAAAACAAAAAAATCAAAGTTGACTGAAAAATCTGAAAAAATTCATACGTACTCAGAAAAATGAACGAATCATTTTCATTGAAGAAAAAAGTTGGTTTGTCCGATAATTTGTTGATAACATTTTGAAATTATTATTATGCGAAATTAATATTTTCAGTGCCTTTAATATTCATGAATTTTTTCAGATTTTTATACCGTCGAGAAGTACTTGCAATTTTCTCGAATTTTTCTCGAACTTATGCGAAATGAGCTCGAAGCGACATAGCTACCTTAAGGTAGTCCTTGCGAATAGTGTTCACTTCGCATAAGTTTCAGAGAAATGAGAGCAAATTCCAAACACTTCTGGATGATATAAAAATCTGAAAAAAAAATCAAGCATATTAAAGGTGCTGAAAAGATTAATTTTGCATAATAATAATTCGAAAATGTTATTAACAAACTGATAAAAAATAAAATTGTTCACCAAATATCTCGGAAACCTAACTTTTTTTTTTTTTTAATGAAAATTATTTGTTCATTTTTTTTTAATACATATGAATTTTTTCAGATTTTTAAATTCACTTTGATTTTTTTTTTTTTTATATCGGAAAAACGTATAGAAATACAGAAAATTCAAGGTGAATTTAAAAATCTGAAAAAATTCATACTTATTCAGAAATATGAACGAACAATTTTCATTTAAAAAAAAAAGTTAGATTTCCGAGATATTTGTTGAACAATCTTATTTTTCATCAATTTTGTTAATAACATTTTAGAATTATTATTATGCAAAATTAATCCTTTCGGCATCTTTGATGCACTTGACTTTTTTCAGATTTTTATACCATCGAGAAGTGTCTAGAATTCCCTCTCATTTCGCTGAAACTTAAGTGAAGTGAACACTATTCGCAAGGACTACCTTAAAGTATACCTATAGGTACGCGTCCTCGATGCTCACTCCGTGTATTCACTCTAGCTCTGGGGGATTCGCCCCTGAGCCGATCCGTAAGGATATCTTTCCACGATCATTATAAATTTTCTTCCCAAAAACGAAAAAAGTTTTAAAAAATAAAAAAAATCGTTCTTCGATCAGACGCTCATTTCTTTTTTTTTTTTTTTTTCAAATCCTCCAATCTTCTTTCTCTTTAAATTCACGTTATTTCGAAAGACTTTAGAAATACTTTGGAAACTTTTTTCTTCGCCCCTCTTAACTCTGAGCTATTTTTTAATGCGTAAGATCTCACTTTAAAATAAAACGATTCTATTGGTAAAATATAAATGTTAATCCTCCTAGTTTCCCCAGAGAAGCGGCTACGGCGATGGAGGATTTCAAAATTCACGAGGAAGATCGAGAGTAAGCACAATTTTCGAGATACAAAACAAATTCAATTGAATCCTACGCGATTCGAGGGTGTGGAACGAATTTTCGAAGCTTCAAAGAAAAAAAAAAAGTATTTACATATTTTACCAAAAAAAATAAAATAAAAATGTCGCCCGGATAGAAAAAATCCCAATCGAACAAACGCTTTCCTAAAAAGCTTCGAACTCGAAAACACCGTCGATCAATAAAAAAAAAAAAGAAACAGAAAACAAAAACTTAAATTTATGTGTTAAAAAAAAAAAATCTACGTAATTCGAGGGTGTCGAGTGAATTTTCGAAGTTTCGAAGAAAAGAAAATAATTACCCAATTCCACCAAAAAAAAAAAATGTCACCCGGATAGAAAAATCCCAATCGAACAAACGTTTTCCTAAAAAGCTTCGAGTTCGAAAACACCTTCGATTAAAAAAAAAAAAAAAAAAAAAAAAAAAAAAAAAAAAAAAAAAACTTACAAACCTCTTTCTCTATATGTTATCCAGGCGGGGAAACACTTTCACCGGACGTCCCTCTTGATCAAGGCCTTCAATCACAAATTTCGCCTAGATTTAGAATTAAATACGTGAGTCAAAAAAAAAAAAAAAAAAAAACTCCAAAAAAAAACAATCAACCCGATCGACTCCGAGCCATCGACAAAAATGATCGTCCCCCCCCCCCCCCGCCTCCGTCCGACGAAACGGAGATAAATCAATCTGTTGTTCGTCGGCTCGGCAAATTGGAGGAAATTGTCAGGCGCACGGTGCTTCGCCGAACGGTTGACGGACGGCTCCGCTCACCGTCGTATTATAGTAATAGCCGATGCACAGTAGTCCGGTACGCTCCGCTCGCGGACAGTGGTCAAAGACGGTGTGCGCGCTCGGGCAGGCGTAAGTGGAGAGAGGACGATAGGGTCAGGCGTCGCATTAGCGTTATGCCTCGGAGCGGCGTCCGAACGAGGCTTACGGTCAGAGCACAGGCTCCTTGTTACTGGGCTCCTGCCACGGGTGGCTCATGCCAGCGAGTAGTTACATCGTGGAGTGGTCAGACGCGACCCGCTGGCAACAGTTGAGGAGCGAAGGGTGGGGGGAGAGGCTTGTCGGAAGAGCCGGCCCGATAGAAACTCTCTGCTGAGTCAGCCCGTAAATCAGTAGAAATTACCAGCTAGGCAGACACCGAACCAACCAGACGAAATCTCAGTCCGGGATTATCTATATCAACCATACCATTCTCGCTGAACTATCCGACACTCTTTTTCTTACTGGAGGCTTTTACCGATCGGTCGTGTTATCGGCTTCTGAACTCGGAACTTTGATGATATTATTATTGTTGTTATTATTATGCACGGTAAAAATGAATTGGAAATTTAACGTACCGGTACTTGAAGTTCGCTCGCATTGCTTACGTTCATTGAAGATTAATGTAAGTTTTTGGACAATTAAGATACCGGATATTGAAATTATAAATCTTTTGCATGAAATTTCGAAAAGTTCTTATGCAAATAAAGTTCCAATAGCGTTTACTTGTTTTTTTTTTTTACTGGAGGCTTTTACCAATCGGTCGTGTTGGCGACTTTTTGGGAACTTTGGTGATATTATTATTGTTATTATTATTACTATGCAGGGTAAAAATGGATTGGAAAATTTAACGTGCTGGTACTTTGAAAATCGCTTGCATTGTTTACGTTAATTGAAGATTAATGTAAGTTTTTGGACAATTAAAATATCAGATATTGAAATTATAAATCTTTTGCATGAAATGTCGAAAAGTTCTTATGCAAATAAAGTTCCAATAGCGTTTACTCGTTTTTTTTTTTACTGGAGGCTTTTACCAATCGGTCGTGTTGGCGACTTTTTGGGAACTTTGGTGATATTATTATTGTTATTATTATTACTATGCAGGGTAAAAATGGATTGGAAAATTTAACGTGCTGGTACTTGAAGTTCGCTTGCATTGCTTACGTTCATTGAAGATTAATGTAAGTTTTTGGACAATTAAGATACCGGATATTGAAATTATAAATCTTTTGCCAGAAATTTCGAAGAGTTTATGCAAAAAAAAAGTTCTAATAGCGTTTACGGTTTTTTTTTTTTTTTTTTTTTTTTTTTACTGGAGGCTCTTGCCGGTCGGTCGTGTTATCGACTCTTTGGGGACTTTGACATTATTACGTTACTTACGTTAATTGAACGGTAATGTAAGTTTTCGGAACATTGAAATGCCTGATATTAAAATTACAAATATTTTGCCGAAAATTTCTAAAAGAGTTTATGCAAAAAAAGGTTTCAAACGCGTTAATTCTTTTTCTTCCTGGAGGCTCTTGATGATCGGTCGTGTTATCGGCTTTTTGGACACTTTGACATTATTATTGTTATTACTGTTATTATTATTATTATTATTCAGGGTAAATTAAATGTACTGGAACTTGAAGTTCGCTTGCATTACTTACGTTAATTGACCATTAAGTTTTCGGAAGATTAACATACCGGATATTAAAATGATAAATCTTTGGCCTAAAATTTGCAAAAGGTTGTATTAAAAATGAAAAGTTTTACTGTAAAATTGCAAGGCACAGGTGTTCGAAATTTCAAAAATAGCTCATGTAAAAAAGCTTCCGATACTGTCAATTAATCTCCAAACAAAATTTGTTTACAGTTTCATTATTATTACTATTATTTATTTATTTATTTAAGTGAAAACGCGCCAAGCCCAATTACAAGTTGATGTGAAAATCCCACCAACCAACGCCAGAACAATACTAAGCTGATATCTACATAACATTATTAATTAATTCTTAACAGCGAACGCATAAAAGCAATCCATATGATAATAATGCATTGTCCTCTAACCAAGTTTCAACGAAATACATCATTATTATCATTATTATCATTATTATCATTATTATCATTATTATCATTATTATCATTATTATCATTATTATCATTATTATCATTATTATCATTATTATCATTATTATCATTATTATCATTATTATCATTATTATCATTATTATCATTATTATCAATTTGTCGTTATTGGCGCTGTGAGAAAAATATTGTGTTCGAAGAGAATTCACGATAAATTTTACGATATCACCTCACGATTATTTTTCTCCGATTTCAACTGTTGGAAAAAAAAAAAAAAAAAAAAAAAAAAAAAATTACGTTGTTTTCGCGAATCTGTATACGTAAATTTTATCGTTGTTTTTTCGGTCTGTTGTCGAGTTCGCGAACGAAGATATAGTGCAAGAGGCGCGGCTCGCGGGAGGAGGAGGGGGGGGCGAATATTCGCTACCGCGTTACCCCCGGATGGGCTTTAATTTTCCTCGCGAAGCCCGGTGCAGCCCCTGCGGGCTTCCTCGCCCATCCAGTTCGTGCTTAATCGAAATCCGTTGAAACTCGGCCTAATTAGCGTGAGAGAAGCATTTTAATTACCAGAAGATAGAGACGAGAGGGAACGGTGTATGATGGAGGGGGGAGGGGGAGGGGGGGGGGGGCGAGAGAAGAGGCCAAGAGAATGCGAGAAAACAGAGCAGGAATATGCGGCATTGATAAACCAGTTTTTTTTTCTCTATTTTCCACTTCTGAATAAAAAAAAAAAAAAAATCGTCATTTTATTTTTTAATTTTTTTTTTTACATCGCTCTCGAGCCCTTCGGCAGTCCCGGTGAAGCGGCGACGATTTATACCCGTTATATATCCGTCCGCTCGTCTTTCTCGTCTTACGTTTATTAAGGTAGTTATGTCGCTTCGCGCTCATTTCGCACAAGTTCGAGAGAAATAAGTGAAAATTGCATGTACTTATCGATGATGTAAAATTCTGAAAAAAAATTCACGCATACCAAAGGTAACGAAAAGATTAATTGTGCATAATAATAATTCCAAAATGTTATTAACAAATTAATCAAAAAATTAATTGTTCAACAAATTATCCGGCAACATAACTTTTTTTTTGTTTATTATGAAAATGATTCGTTCATTTTTCGGAATGCGTATGAATTTTTTGCAGATTTTTTCAGTAAACTTTGATTTTTTTTTTTTTTTTATATTGAAAAAATGTGTGAAAAAAACAAAAAAAAATCAAAGTTGACTGAAAAATCTGCAAAAAATTCATACGTATTCAGAAAAATGAACGAATCATTTTCATTAAAGAAACAAAGTTGTTTTGCTCGATAATTTGTTAGGCAATTAATTTTTTTATTAATTCGTTGATAACATTTTGAAATTATTATTGTGCGAAATTAGTCTTCGCAGTACGTTTAATATGCATGAATTTTTTCGGATTTTCATACCGTCGAGAAGTACTTGCAATTTTCTCGAATTTTTTCTCGAACTTATGCGAAATGAGCGCGAAGCAACGCAAGCTACCTTAACGAGAAGCGGCGGGTCGGAGGGAAAAAAGAGAATAAACGACATGGAACGGTCCAGGGACAGAAAGTACGAGCAAAGATTGAAAAAAAAAAAAAAAAACGGAGGAATAGAAAGGAATAAAAAAATTATAAGTATCAAATTTCCGGAGGGAGAAATTCGAGAGATTAAACGAAAGGAAGATTATTCGCTAAAAATGTAACTCTGAAGTTTCACAGGCGGTCTGATAAGACGCTAATTCGAGCCGACGCTCGCTTGTAATAAACGAACGGTCCAGAACAGAAATTGCGATAGAGAATTTTATATATAATAATTATAATAATAATTATAAGTATAAAATTTCCGGACGGAGAAATTCGAGATGAAAGGGAAAAAAAATAAAATTATTCGCTAAAAATGCAACTCTCAACTTTCGCAGTCGGTCTTATAAGGCGCTAATTGGCGCCGATGTTCAGTTGTAATAAATGAACGATTCAGAACAAAAATAGGGAACAAAGATTGAAGAAAAAAAAATGAAAAGGATAAAGAAATTATAAGTATAAAATTTTCGGAGCGAGAAATTCGCGATGAAGCGAACAAATTTTAACTCGCCAAAGATGCAACTCCCAACTTTGACCGACGGTCTGATAAGGCGCTAATTCGAACCGACGTTCAGTTGTGATAAATGAGCGATTCAGAACAGAAATCGCGAAAAAAAATATTGAAGAAAGAAAAAAAAATGATAAGTACAAATTTTCCGGAGGGAGAAATTCGCGATGAAGCGAACAAATTTTAACTCGCCAAAGATGCAACTCCCAACTTTGACCGACGGTCTGATAAGGCGCTAATTCGAACCGACGTTCAGTTGTGATAAATGAGCGATTCAGAACAGAAATCGCGAAAAAAAATATTGAAGAAAGAAAAAAAAATGATAAGTACAAATTTTCCGGAGGGAGAAATTCGCGATGAGGCGAACAAATTTTTACTCGCCAAAAATGCAACTCCCAAATTTGACCGACAGTCTGATAAGACCCTAATTCGAGCCGATGCTCAATTGTAATAAATGAGCGATTCAGAACAGAAATCGCGAACAAAGATCGAAGAAAAAAAATGAAAAGGATAAAGAAATTATAAGTATAAAATTTTCGGAGCGAGAAATTCGCGATGAAGCGAACAAAATTTTAATTCGCCAATGATGCAACTCGCAACTTCGACCGTCGGTCTGATAAGGCGCTAATTCGAGCCGACGTTCAGTTGTGATAAATGAGCGATTCAGAACAGAAATCGCGAAAAAAAATATTGAAGAAAGAAAAAAAAATGATAAGTACAAATTTTCCGGAGGGAGAAATTCGCGATGAAGCGAACAAATTTTAACTCGCCAAAGATGCAACTCCCAACTTTGACCGACGGTCTGATAAGGCGCTAATTCGAACCGACGTTCAGTTGTGATAAATGAGCGATTCAGAACAGAAATCGCGAAAAAAAATATTGAAGAAAGAAAAAAAAATGATAAGTACAAATTTTCCGGAGGGAGAAATTCGCGATGAGGCGAACAAATTTTTACTCGCCAAAAATGCAACTCCCAAATTTGACCGACAGTCTGATAAGACCCTAATTCGAGCCGATGCTCAATTGTAATAAATGAGCGATTCAGAACAGAAATCGCGAACAAAGATCGAAGAAAAAAAATGAAAAGGATAAAGAAATTATAAGTATAAAATTTTCGGAGCGAGAAATTCGCGATGAAGCGAACAAAATTTTAATTCGCCAATGATGCAACTCGCAACTTCGACCGTCGGTCTGATAAGGCGCTAATTCGAGCCGACGTTCAGTTGTGATAAATGAGCGATTCAGAACAGAAATCGCGAAAAAAAATATTGAAGAAAGAAAAAAAAATGATAAGTACAAATTTTCCGGAGGGAGAAATTCGCGATGAAGCGAACAAATTTTAACTCGCCAAAGATGCAACTCCCAACTTTGACCGACGGTCTGATAAGGCGCTAATTTGAGCCGACGTTCAGTTGTGATAAATGAGCGATTCAGAACAGAAATCGCGAAAAAAAATATTGAAGAAAGAAAAAAAAATGATAAGTACAAATTTTCCGGAGGGAGAAATTCGCGATGAAGCGAACAAATTTTAACTCGCCAAAGATGCAACTCCCAACTTTGACCGACAGTCTGATAAGACCCTAATTCGAGCCGACGCTCAATTGTAATAAATGAGCGATTCAGAACAGAAATCGCGAACAAAGATCGAAGAAAAAAAAATGAAAAGGATAAAGAAATTATAAGTATAAAATTTTCGGAGCGAGAAATTCGCGATGAAGCGAACAAAATTTTAATTCGCCAATGATGCAACTCGCAACTTCGACCGTCGGTCTGATAAGGCGCTAATTCGAGCTGATGCTCAGTTGTAATAAATGATTTTCGCGTTCCAACGGCGTCGCCCAACCCCTTCCGGCCGAGTACTCTAAATTCGTAATTACAGTCGAGATGAAGAGATAGACGCGGGAGGTGTGAGGGGCAAAAAGGTAATGAATGTCTTGATTTTATCCGTCCGTTCGGGCGGGACCGGGGCGGAGGTCAGAGCGAAACTACTTTGACTTTGAAGAGTCGATTATACTGCCATGGAGATTATTATCTCGCGGGGGAGGGCGCTCTTTGACGGTGGCAAATAAAAAAATATTTCTCGATGCCTCGGAGGTAATTATTTTCCGGGCAGGACTCGGGAGGAGCTTATCGCGATTTGCTGTTAATTTAGCTCACAAAAGGGGAAGAGATAATCATATATATATATATATATTTATAGGTATATATGTATATGTATTATATTTATAAGTATATTTAGTTTCGGCGATAAGAAATGCACGGAGTTATTTCAGACGTTTCGGACAACTAACGCGATCGCTCGAAGTATCGAAAATCTTATTTATTTATTTTTGATTTCAGGCAACTCTTAGCACCGAATCTGAATCAAAAGGACTTTTTGACGAGCGGAGCGGAACAAGTTACGAAACAGGTGATTCTTTAAAAATAACATGAGTATTATGTGAATTAAGAAAAGGACCAGAAGCGAAAAATGTGTTTTTTTTTTTTTTTAAATTTAATATGGAAAAAAAAGAAATTATTTTTATGAATGTTTCATGAAAGCAAATATTATATTTTTCACGAATACAAATATAACCTTTTTAGTAGAATTATAATCGCTCGATATCATGCTCAATGTCGACTCAGTGCTTGCCGTTATAACTGTACAAAAAAAAAAAAAAAAAAAAAAAAACTAGGCGAAGATGCTGAATTATTCAAATAAAAAAGCTTCCTCTATGAGGAAGCAAAAAGGATCGGACCCGAAAAATTAAGAAACAAATTTAATACAGCAACAAAAATGTAATTTTATGAGTGTTTCATGAAAGCTAAAATTATATTTGTCACGAAAGCAAATATTATATTTGTCGTGAATACAAATATTATATTTTCGAATGGCGTGAACTATGGATGAATTTTGTTAAAGTGTATCCATAGTTCATAAAATATGCACATAGTTATGCACATAGTTCATATGTGCATAAAAAAACCCAGGCGAAATTGCTGAATTATATCAATAAAAAAAATAGGATCGGACCCGAAAATTTAAGAAACAAATTTAATACAGCAACAAAAATTTAATTTTATGACTGCTTCATGAAAACCAATATTATATTTGTCACGAGAGCAAATATTATATTTATCGTGAATACAAACATATTTTTGAATGGCATGAACTATAGATAAATTTTGTTAAAACTTATCCATAGTTCATAAAATATGCATATAGTTCATATGTGCTTAAAAAACCCGGGCGAAATTGCTGAATTATATCAATTAAAAAAAAATAGGATCGGACCCGAAAAATTAAGAAACAAATTTAATACAGCAACAAAAATTTAATTTTATGACTGCTTCATGAAAACCAATATTATATTTGTCACGAGAGCAAATATTATATTTATCGTGAATACAAACATATTTTTGAATGGCATGAACTATGGATAAATTTTGTTAAAACTTATCCATAGTTCATAAAATATGCATATAGTTCATATGTGCTTAAAAAACCCGGGCGAAATTGCTGAATTATATCAATTAAAAAAAAATAGGATCGGACCCGAAAATTTAAGAAACAAATTTAATACAGCAACAAAAATTTAATTTTATGACTGCTTCATGAAAACCAATATTATATTTGTCACGAGAGCAAATATTATATTTATCGTGAATACAAACATATTTTTGAATGGCATGAACTATAGATAAATTTTGTTAAAACTTATCCATAGTTCATAAAATATGCATATAGTTCATATGTGCTTAAAGAACCCGGGCGAAATTGCTGAATTATATCAATTAAAAAAAAATAGGATCGGACCCGAAAAATTAAGAAACAAATTTAATACAGCAACAAAAATTTAATTTTATGACTGCTTCATGAAAACCAATATTATATTTGTCACGAGAGCAAATATTATATTTATCGTGAATACAAACATATTTTTGAATGGCATGAACTATGGATAAATTTTGTTAAAACTTATCCATAGTTCATAACATATGCACATAGTTCATATGTGCTTAAAAAACCCGGGCGAAATTGCTGAATTATATCAATTAAAAAAAAATAGGATCGGACCCGAAAAATTAAGAAACAAACTTAATACAACAACAAAAATTTAATTTTATGAGTGTTTCATGAAAGCCAAAATTATATTTGTCACGAAAGCAATTATTATATTTGTCGTGAATACACATATAATATTTTTGAATGGCGTGAACTATGGATGAATTTTGTTTCAGGAGATCGAGCATTGTTATTATCACGGTACAGTGAGAGATTATCCGGGTGCGAGTGCTGCATTCCACACGTGTAACGGTGTAAGCGGCGTTATTCATCTCGGCAACGAGACATTCGTTATTCAACCGTTCTACGGTGGTGATTTGTCGGTCAGTAAATATGTCTAACAGTAACTGTAAAGGAACCAATTATTTAAAATATATATATATATATATATATATATATATATATATATATATATATATATATATTATCGCCGTAGCGATTGAAATTATCGATGGAACTATATGCAGACCGCTCTCTTTTAGCAGAGACATCCTCACGTTATATTTGAAGCACGAACTAAAGCTAACAAGGGCTGCGGTATAACCGGCTCGCCCGATCAACGAATGGCCAAAAATCGACGACAAAAACACGTTCTCGGTCTGTCCGAGACTACTGCCGATCGTTACAAGCGCGACGTGCGCGAGGCTACGAAATACATCGAAACTGCCATCGTCATCGACAAAGCCATGGTGAGGCTTTATCAATCCCAAAGAAAAAAATCCTTTCGTTACCCTTAAAAACGAAAGAAAAAATATTAACGATTTTCCTGCACCTGCTCGACACTCTTCTTTGCAAAAATGACTTTTGAAAAATTCAGTTTATTCATTTATTAGACCAAAATAAAACAACAACAAAAATAAGTAACTCCGATAAAAAAAAAAAAACTTTCTTTGGTGTTAATTCCTGTTCGTCAAATTTTTCCAGAATTTTTTTCATTTCGATTGAACAAGATATTAAAAAAGAAAAAAAAAAAAAAAAAGAAAAACGTAATTCCGCCAACGTATCGACTATGCGACGTTTGCAGCTAAAGGGTTAATTAATTAATTGCATCCCGTAACTGCGTCGGATTTACACGTTTCTCCGGATCTTCAAATGCCTATCTCAGGGCCTTTGATTAAACACGCCGACATCTCATTGATTAGTCACTCTAATCGAACTCTCCCCCCCCCTCCTCCCCCTCCCTCCCCCGCCTCTCTGTCACCGTGTTTACAGTTCGACAAGAGGAACGGCAGCACACGAGCCGAAGTCGTTCACGATGCCATCCAGGTCGCAAATATTGCAGATCTCGTGAGTTCGAACGACCAATCAGCTCGATAAGAGATACGATTTTTTTTTTTTTTATAAGAATTAAATCAAATGAATTTTCAAAAAAAATTTCATCGATCGAAATCATCGATCAAAAATGTGTTCATAATAAAAATAAAAGAGGACTTTCACAAATCTCGAGTCTGTGTTTGTTAATTCGAAAGTAGAAAAATCTGGAGAAAAATGTTAAGTAGAAAAAAAATGTTAGTCACGAATCGATGATAAATTGCTTTTTTTTTTAATAAAAAAAAAATTATTGCTTCAGTATTTCCGCACGCTCAACACGAGGGTCTCCGTCGTCTACGTGGAGACATGGCTCGGCGGTAATCAGGCGAGCATCGACTCCAGCATGGAGATCAAACGAGCTCTTCTCAATTTCAACGACTACACCAAGAGAAATATGTATCAAGTGTCACCGGACACGACACAGTTGCTCACGTGAGTGCACGCCAAATTTGACAATTGTTATTATTATTATTTTTTTTTTTCAATTTTGAAAGTTTAATATTTTTTTTAGAGAATAGTCGTAAAGACAATATTGTTTTTCTCGGAATTTCAGGGGTGAAACGTTCCAGGGTGGTGAGTCGGGTCTAGCGACCGAGGATACCGTTTGTACTATTACATCCGTAGGTGTGAGCGTCGATCTCAACACTTACGAGCCCCATTTACTGGCCGGAACGATGGCGCACATGATAGGCCACAATATTGGAATGGGCCACGATGACGGAAGTGCGTTTAACACTTTTTTAATTTAAAAAATGTCCACTTCTTAAAATTTTGAATTTCTGAAATGTGCTATTTCCAGAATAGTCACTTTCTAAAATAGTCGATTTCTAAAATAATTGATTTCTAAAATCGTCAATTTCTAAAATAGTCGATTTCTAAAATAGTTGATTTCTAAAATCGTCAATTTCTAAAATAGTCGATTTCTGAAATAGTTGATTTCTAAAATAGTCGATTTCTAAAATAGTCGATTTCTAAAATAATCGATTTCTAAAAAAGTCGATTTCTAAAATAGTCGATTTCTAAAATAATTGATTTCTAAAATCGTCAATTTCTAAAATAGTCGATTTCTAAAATAGTCGATTTCTAAAATAGTTGATTTCTAAAATCGTCAATTTCTAAAATAGTCGATTTCTAAAATCTTCAATTTCTGAAATAGTTGATTTCTAAAATAGTCTATTTCTAAAATAGTTGATTTCTAAAATCGTCAATTTCTAAAATCGTCAATTTCTAAAATAGTCGATTTCTGAAATAGTCGATTTCTGAAAGAGTCAATTTCTAAAATAGTCAATTTCTAAAAGAGTCAATTTCTAAAAGAGTCAATTTCTAAAAGAGTCAATTTCTAAAAGAGTCAATTTCTAAAAGAGTCAATTTCTAAAATAGTCGATTTCAGAAAGAGTCAATTTCTAAAATAGTCGATTTCTAAAAGAGTCAATTTCTAAAATAGTCAATTTCAATTTTGATTGCCGCCCACAATATCAACACCCCCCTCGAGCCATGAAAAAAGCACAAAAATGTTTGGTTCAATCTTAAGTTCGAACTTTGTCTCGACCACGAACCATAATTTTTGTCGCAAGCTAAAATGCAAATTGTTATAGTTGTAGCGTTGTACCTTGTATAGTATTTTGTGTGTTTTGTTGTCGATCTTGAGTGCCGTTCTGTAAATATATATATTGCCTGAATCCTCACAGGGGACGGTTGCTTCTGTCGGGATTGGCACGGCTGCATAATGGCCAAGTCCATCGTCGGTTTGGAGAACGTCCAACCCTACAAATTCTCCGAATGCAGCAAATCGGATTACGAGAGTACTTTGACATCGGCCAGCGGTATTTGTCTGTTGAACAAACCGAACGAGGTGAGAATAACGCTCGAGACATAAATAAGCTTTCCCCAAGCTTTTGCACCGCGATACCTTCCAACCGCATTCCTTTCCAATCTTAATTCATCGCCCAGAAAAAAAGAAGACCAAAAACAACTACATACACATCCGTACTTGGAGCCCAATCAAAAGACGAACGCCTTGGGCGTCTTTCTTTCAATCTCAAGCAAATAGAAAAAATATCCTAGCCGAGTCCAACCTTTAGTCATTTTGTATTCTTCTATATTCGATGTGTAATTAAATTCCCAATTTATTTTTGTCTCGAAACATTCTTCGGCTGCCGTTGGATGGGAAATCGAAAAAAAAAAATAACTCTCCCAAACGTGCAGTTGAAACTCAGATCGTGCGGAAACAGGGTAATTGACGATGGTGAGCAATGTGATTGCGGCACCATCGACGAGTGTCCGGATTTGGACCCTTGCTGTGATCCAATCACGTGCAAACTCAAGTCCGAGTCCGAATGCGCTTCCGGATTGTGCTGCAGTAGCTGTAAGGTACGTACGTGCTGCTGCATAGAAATATACAGCTGTACAACCTTTCTATTCATAGCGTACCACACTGTCAGTCGAAGCATTACCGGTGATCGCTGTACAGATGGAACTCATCAGCATCGTCCCGCGATACTGTGTACTTTTCGATGATAAAATCGTACTTTGGCGGAATAAAAGTGGTGGAATCGTACAGAGCGTTAAAAACTGAACAACTTTCCTCTTTAACAAATTTCTCTACGATGCATAGTTCTCGAGTTATCAGCTTGCGAAGCTGTCGACCAATGAGGACGCCCGCGCGCTCGTGGCGCCACCTCGCGCGTCACGCCCATTGGCCGATAACTTCAACTGCTCGTAACTCGTGAACCGTGCATCGCACGGAGTTGTGCAAAAGGAGAAGTTTGCTCGGTTTTTAACGCTGAACAAGATCGCACCAATATTTTTGCCAAAAGATTAACTTTTCGTTTCGTTTTTGTCAATGTAGTTGCGAGCACGCGGTTTCGTTTGTCGCAAGTCAACGAACGAGTGCGATTTGCCGGAGGTATGCTCCGGGGAGACGGGACAATGCCCGACCGACTCATACAAGAAGAATGGTACACCATGCTCGAAAGACGCGAGCTATTGCTTCAACGGTGTTTGTCCATCGTTGGATCTTCAGTGCGAGCAGGTGTGGGGCGAGGGTGGCGTCTCTGCCGACAAACAGTGCTTCGAACAATTCAATTCCAAGGGATCGATAAACGGACACTGTGGCACCGACGCGTCTGGTCATTTAGTCAAATGCGAAGCGGAGTCAGTAATTTTTATCTCACCATCTCCGTTCTCAAAGTTGATGTAACTCGAAGAAAAAAACAAATAAAAATCTCCGCCATTGTGATTTTTTCTTTTTTTAGGAACATACGATGCGGTTCTCTGCAATGCCAGTCGGGCAATAAACAACCGGTGATAGGTCGTATGGACCAGTCATATTTAAGAACCTTTATATCTATCAAAGGAAAGGAGTACGAGTGCAAGTGAGTTAATGACCGATGAATCTTAAAAATACGAACGAATTTTATTTACGTCATTTTTTGTTTGTTTTTTATCGCAGATCTACCTCCGGCAAAGTTGAAGGGACCGAAATGCCGGGCATGGGACTCGTACGCGACGGGACATCCTGCGGTGACAATTTGGTACATCAATTTTTTCGTTCATATTCCACTGATTAATCAATCGATTAATCAAACGATGTGTCAACAGATTGGTCAATAGATTGGTCAATAGATTGGTCAATAGATTGGTCGATAGATTGGTCAATAGATTGGTCAATAGATTGGTCAATAGATTGGTCAATAGATTGGTCAATAGATTGGTCAATAGATTGGTCAATAGATTGGTCAATAGATTGGTCAATAGATTGGTCAATAGATTGGTCAATAGATTGGTCAATAGATTGGTCAATAGATTGGTCAATAGATTGGTCAATAGATTGGTCAATAGATTGGTCAATAGATTGGTCAATAGATTGGTCAATAGATTGGTCAATAGATTGGTCAATAGATTGGTCAATAGATTGGTCAATAGATTGGTCAATAGATTGGTCAATAGATTGGTCAATAGATTGGTCAATAGATTGGTCAATAGATTGGTCAATGGATTGCTCAATAGATTGGTCAATAGATTGGTCAATAGGTTGGTCAATAGATTGGTCAATAGATTGGTCAATAGATTGGTCAATAGGTTGGTCAATAGGTTGGTCAATAGATTGGTCCATAGATTGGTCCATAGATTGGTCAATAGATTGGTCAATAGATTGGTCAATAGATTGGTCAATAGGTTGGTCAATAGGTTGGTCAATAGGTTGGTCAATAGATTGGTCAATACGATGGTCAATAGATTAGTCAATAGATTGGTCAATAGATTGGTCAATAGATTGGTCAATAGATTGGTCAATAGATTGGTCAATAGATTGGTCAATAGATTGGTCAATAGATTGGTCAATAGATTGGTCAATCGGTCAATCAATCGATCAATCAATAGATCAATCAATCGATTAATCAACTAATCAAGCAATCAATCAATCAATCGATGGTTTAATTAATCAGTGTACTTTGCTCTTCCCATGCTCGCATTGGTTCTAAAGGTGTGCTACAATCAATCGTGCACCAGCCTATTTCCACACATAGATCCTGAAAAATGTCCGAGCAATCACGACAACAACGAGTGCTCGGGAAACGGGGTAAGTTTGCACGAATATTTTTCGTTCCACCAAAATAAACCGCGAATTAAAAAAAAAAAAGATCTTAAACTTTGCTTCTGCATACGTTATTCAAAAACTGAAGAAAAAAAAAAAAAAAAAAACAAAATGTTTCACTCCAGAAAATGTATTCCACGGTCGGGTAGTTTACGAGAACAGGAGCCAGCAAAGTTTGCAGCCAACGGGACGCTCCGGCGACGCGCGCGACCTCATTGGCTGAAAGCTTTAGCTGCTCGTAACTCGCGAACTAAGCGCTCCGGAAAAATTTGACAAATGAAAGAGTTGCACAGTTTTTGACGGAGTGGAACGATAAAAATATTTTTTTGATTTTTCAGCCGTATACGGCGCTCTTGCCGAACAATTGTTTTTATGTAAATTGATGCCTTTTTTTGCAGGTTTGCACGAACCTGAACAAATGTTACTGCTTACCCGGCTGGAGCGGTCCAGACTGCTCGTTACAGCAGGAGATACCGACTCTAACGCCAACTACCTCCACCACCGCAAAGCCTGGTAAATCTACCACAGAGACCAAACTCCAGAAGAAAGAGACCCCCTACGGTAAGACGGAATTTTAATAAATCACCTTCTACTTTATCCTACCAACCGATAACATGTTACAGTTCGATAAAAAAAAAATTATCTGGATGAATACTAATATATATATTTTTGTTAACTAACATTTCACTTTTATTACATACACTTAACTCTATTCTGAGTCTAAACTTAGGTCATCCTACCAAATGATACATTACAGTTCGATAAAAAAAAAATTATCGAGATAATTATTAACAATTTCTTTACTTTTTAAAAAATTAACAATTCAGTTTTACTATATACAGTTTATATATCCATTTAATATATACACTTGGCTCTATTCTGAGTCTAAACGTAGGTCATCCTACCAAATGATACATTACAGTTCGATAAAAAAAAAATTATCGAGATAATTATTAACAATTGTCTTATTTTTAATTTTTCTTAACTGACAATTCAGTTTTACTATATATACTTGGCTCTATTCCGAGACTAAACGTCGGTCATCCTACCAACCGATGTTATATTACAATTCGACAAAAAAAAAATGATCGAGATAATTATTAACTTTTTAATTTTTATTTTTTTTTAAACTAAGAATTGACTTTTACTATATACTCGGCTCTATTCCGAGTGTAAACGTGGTAGAGACAAATATCTGAGATAGCTCTAGAATCAACAGAGCCCGGGATAAACTCGATTGAAAATATTTGTCTTTGCCATTGAACGGTTTCCATCATCGACCGTTGTCCGGACGGTACGAGCGCTCGAAGGTTCCCAAGAAGCCGGCACGAAATTTTCATTATAACTCCCGAGGCGTGTGACGCAGTCTGATAAATCGAATCTTCGCTTCGTTCTCGGTAATGACACGGACGGACCGTTCCGGGAATTTCCGATAAACAGAGCGTCTCGAAGACGGACGAATGGCCGAGTCCAATTGAGCCCAATTCTAATTTTCGACACGGGCAAATGGTTCGAAAAATATTTATGTCATTTATTGGATATCGATTTTTTTTTAAGTCTGCGAAGCTCGGTATTTTTTTTAGTATAGCAATTTTTAGACAATTCGACGAAGAATCATGAAACTTGTACTGCATACGATTATGTCGATAACGTTCGAGATTTTTTTTTTTCAACATTTTTAGGCGCTCACTCCTTACATAGAAAGTGCCTCTTGAAATCACTTTTTTGCACATCTTATTTTTTCAACCTTTCTTCCTAGCCAAAATCCTCTCCATCCACAAAAGACTTATTCACCCCGAAGACACTTCGGCTCGCTACGAAAAAAAAAAAACAAACAAAAAAAGGTAAAAGAACAGCTTGTTTCCATTTTGCCTTTTTCGACTTTTTATGTCCATTTTTATGTAAACGCCGGACATCCGGTATTTTTCGTTGAATAGCACTGACGCGATCGCGGTCCGTAGTAAGAGGTGTATATATGCACAGTTGGTTGGAAGGAAAGTTTGCACAGTCGAGCTATCTGAACCGGAACCGCCCATTACTCTACAGTTTACTATAGAGATATATGCGGAGAGTGGGGGAAATCGCTCGAGCGCTGTAGAGCGAGCTACTGTGTGTATACACTGCGGGTCTAACTCGTCTCGATGCCTCGATATATCTCGAGCCCGGATCGCTTGCCCTCGTCGTCACGGGAAATTGATTTTTCGACGCGTAAAGCCGAACTACCGAGACGAAAAAAAAAACGAAGCACGGGTTTTGCTTAAATTTAAAGTACAAAAAAAAATTCTAAAAATCGAGAGATGAAAAAGAAAAAAAAAACGCTAAAGTTTTGGCGACGAGACTATGATTTTATTTCACGCGCTTCATTCCTTCCACGCGTAATAAATAAAAAGTCGAAGTACCGAGAAGAAAAAAAAATGAGAGAAGAGTTCCCTTGAATTTAAAGTACGAAAAAAACGTGCAAACAATCGGGAATCGAAGAGGAACAAAAAAAAACAATAAAATGAAAACCTTCTGGCGACGGAACTATGATTTTATTTGAGGCGCTTCATTCTGTTCGCGGGTAGTATATAAAAAGCAAAAAAAAGAAAAGAAGACCGAAATGGAAGAATGACGCTGAGAAAAGGATTGAAAAAGGTCTCGAGGAAAAGCACGACCGAGCTCGCATCCTTCGGTCGTCTTTTATTCTTTTCCCAGCACCCTCGAGTACCCTTCAATGGTTCATATATATATATATATATATATATATATATATATATATATATATATATATATATATATATATAAATCGAGCTGTGCATGTGTATATATGTATATATATTTATGACTAAAAGTCAGAAGGGCGTATCGACTCGCCATGCGTGCGTAGATACGCCCTTATGACTTTTGACGAACCGTATATACAAATCTACACTACATTACGTAAGGTACGATTTTCGACTGTATGGTATATTATATATACATATATAATGTATATATGTATGTGTATATATATATATATATATATATATATATATATATATATATATACACACACACAAATATATGGATGTGAAGAAAAGAGTACATAATCGAAGTCATATTCTCGCGGAAAGAAGTTCTTCGAGATGAGTATTTCCCCCTCCCCCCTCCCTCCAAATCTCAAACGTTTTTGTCTTCGATCGATTGTCTCGTTCTTCGAGCTATAGACGCTGATTCAAAAATCAAAGAAGATTTTTCTTCGCGACCGATGCAATTTTTCTTGTTATCTATTTTTTTTTTTCACAAAAAAAGCATTGCAACGTAAAGTATAATTTAAAAAACTGTTCACCCAACCCCCTCTATCTCGAACGTTATTGTTTTCAATCGATTATCTCGTCCTCAGAGCTATACAGGCTGATTTAAGATTGAGCGAAGATTTTTCTTCCCCACCGATGCGATTTAAATTTTTTTTTTTTTTCACCAAAAAGCATTTCAACGTAAAAGTAATTTAAAAAACACAGTTTACCCCTTCCTTTAAATCTTGAACGTTGTCGTCTTCGATCAATTATCTCGCCCTTCGAGCTATACAGGCTGATTTAAGGAGAAATATTTTTTTCCTCCACCGCTGCTACTTTTTAAAACTTTTTTCACAAAAAAACATTTTAAGGTGAAATTAATGCAACAAAAAAAAAACAGTTTACCCATCCAAATCTCGAACGTTGTTGTCTTCGATCGATTGTTTCGTCCTTCGAGCTTAGCTTCGAGGCTGATTCAAGGACCAAGAAAAATTGTTCTCCCCGATACAATTTTTTTTTTTAATCAATTTTTTCCCATAAAAGCTTTTCGATGAAAAAAAAAAGAGCTTAGCAGTTAAAGTTCGAACTGTTCATATATGAGACGCCGAGATTAAACGTATAACCGAGCGAAATCCAGGAGCTACATAATAAACCGGAGGAAAAACCATAAAAGCCGGAAAGAGTCACGGTTATTTCCTCGTGGCCTCGGTTTTCCCTCGCCCCACCCCTTTTCCAGGCCGCCGTAATAACTATACGGCAAAGATTCCTTCAGCTGCCAAGGGCGGTCGTAAAGAAGCCGAGCGGAGCGCGATGCATCGCACAAGGAACAGCGGGGAAAAAAACAAAACAAAACGAAAATAACAAAAACAAAGCGGAGAACGAGGAAGCGCCGTGACAAAAAGAAAATGCCCAGGAGATTTGTCGCCTTTGCTTGAAAAATTTCAGTGACAAGAAAAAAAGAGGGAGAGAGACAGAGCGAATAAAAAAAAAAAAATGGCAGACTGGAAAATGACGATAAGAGAAATGCAGAGATTTTTGTTTTTCGTCCCAGAGCTATGCGACCGAGCTACAGATTTTTATTTACGGGGCTCATACCATCAGCTGTGCACATAAACTTTTACAAACACAATTTTTGAATTTTAGAGAATTTTTTTGTTTAAATCAACGAAATTTGATTTTTTCTTTTAATAAAAAAAAAAAAAAAAAAAAATTCTTTAGAATTCACCGTAGTTTATATCGTAATTTAAGTAGAAACTAAGTTCGTTTAATGTACCAATTTAGCGTGTAACAATGGTCTGGTCGACGTGAAAGCGAGCTGGAAAACAAGCTGTTCATAAGAGGACCGAGTTGATGCTCGGAGTATCTCCGCTCGTCGACTTTGACGCGTCCTTCACGGAGAACCGTGCGATACAGCAAACAAATCCCTCGGACCTTTTTCGTAGAGAGTTTTGTCCTCTACAAAAAAAAAAAAAAAAAAAAAGTCATGAGCATTTATAGCGTCGGAGCTACCGTTGGCAAGTTAAACGCTCGTTTATCACACGTATCGATCACTGTATTTTCCGTGTGGAATATTCGGAATAAAACACGAGAAAAAAAATGACAAAAAAAAAATGTAAAACAGGCAAACTTTGTTGTTAATCGTACTACGAGGGTATTAAAGTAAAAAACGATACGACAGCAGGCACATGGGAATGCGGTGGATACTGATTGATGATTTTACAGAAAAACAAGAAGCGACTTTTAGCACACCCGCTTTGGTACTTATCCTGCTGAGCGTGGTGAAGGGGGTCTTCATTTGTTTTACACTAACGGCTCTTTTCTACAGGTACAGTGGCATCAAAACAGCGTCAAGCTGGTATCATTGTAATACTGCAACCTCGATAATAAGCTCGTTTTTTTTTTTTTTAATTATTATTTAATGTCGAATATAATTTGCCAGTGAATGCGTGAACGAGAAAAAAAATAATTCGATTTAAAGAAAAACGAAACAAATATTCGCCGATCTATCGGATTCGATGTTAAGGAGGTCTGATTTCTAAACGCATTCAAAATTATTTTTTTCATTGCGAGTCCGTTGCGAATCTTAAGTGCTCTTTTCCGGAAGCAAAATATTGAGACATTATTCGTTACGAATTTATTCAATTTTACATTTTTTTTTTTTTTTAAGGACGGTTGGATTTTTTCGAAATCACAAAAAATTACGATCGTTTTTAGTTATCGAAAATAACTAAAGTTATATTTGGGTTAGCGAGACTCCGTGTGGACTCGCTGAGCTAACCAGTGTTTTGTTTTCATAATTTCGATTCTTAAATGGAAAGTCTTGCACTTAACCATGCGTCATTGAGGCCTGCATTTTAAATAGGGTAAACGTGGTGAATATGGACCACCCCGATTAACACGTAAATCAATGAAATGTGGACCGGTTCATATTCCCCACTTTTACCCTATTCTTCGGCAAGTTTTAATTTTTGTTTCGGAGTTCAATTTTTCAATTTCACTTTATTGAAGGCCAATTGGATTTTTCGAAAAAGAATCAGAATTTAGGATAAATTTCAGTTAATCAAAATAACTAAACCAGTCGTTTATTTTCGTGATTTCGATTCTCCAATGGAAAGCCACGGTTACGTTCAACCATGCTCCATTGAGGCATGAATTTTAAATAATCTTCAGTAAGTTTTAATTTCATGTTAAAGTTCAATTCTTCAATTTCTCTTTATTTAATGCCAGTTTGATTTTTCGAAAAAGCATCAAAATTTAGGATAAATTTTAGTTGACGTCAATAACTAAACCAGTCTTTCATTTTCGTGATTTCGATTCTTCAGTAAGTTTTAATTTTATGTTAAAGTTAAATTCTTCGATTTCTCTTTATTTAATGCCAGTCGGATTTTCGTTCGATATTACGACATTGAGGTCTGAATTTCAAATAATCATGAACAACTTTTGACTTTATATCGAAGTTCAAATTTTTTTTTTCTTTCCTTCAATCCATGAAAGAATATTTTTGCAAAAAAGGTATCAAATTTCCTTAACAAAGGGTCCTCGAAGTGGGCTCTTCGAACCGGAAACGCGAACCTCGTCCTCGTCATTCCAGTCGTCGGAGTACAATGCAGAATTAATTATAACGAAAACCTCGACGAAAATCCGCGCAACAATATCGACGTATTCATCGGACTATGCGCGAGAATTGCAAATTCGGCGATCGCAACCGAGCCGATAGCGAGTCACTCGCCGAATATCGATGAGGCGGATTATCACGACAAATATAATTTTACAAATTTTCAACAGAATGAATTAATGAATTAATGAATTAACTTCCGGCTCGATGACTCGGATGCGGAGGACAATGTACGTTTATTTTGTTTAATGAGAATTATGAGAAATTATCGTCGCGCATAGAAAACACAAAATACCGAGAATCTAAAACAATAACTTGCGTCGGACGATAAATTAAATACGAATAAATATACCGTATATACATATAACTATATATATATATATATCTATATTACATGTAGTCGTATGATGTGGTCGTGATGTATCGAAGCATACTATGTGCCAGCTGCTTGTATATGCCCTTGCCCGTCATTATTATTATTACTATTATTATTGTTATTATTATTATTATCATCATTATCGTCATAATAAATATTCGAAGGAAAAAAAAAAAAAAAAACTGCAATGAACGAGAATCGAGTGCAAACTCCTCGCAGAAACCAATATGATTATTGGACAGACGAAAGGGTGTTCAAATATAGACAGTAATGATTGAAAAAAAATAAAAGAAAATTAAATACAAAAATTATTAATATTGTCATTATTATTCACAGTAAAAAAAAAATGCGTATAAAATTTAATGTACCGGACTGGAAGTTTATATGCAAAAACTGGTATATTAAATTTAGGGGTTCGATTGTGATGAAATAGTAATGTTGAGTCTATCAATAATGTCGGAAACACTTTATTTTTAATAGTTTACTTTAATTTTACTATGAAAATTCTTGAATTCGAGGGTCAATGAAAAAGTGTATTAATTTTTCATCGCAATCGTGCATTAGATTTAATGTACCAGTTTTCGCACAAAAACTTCCAGTCCGGTACATTGAATTTACAATTTTTTTTTTTTTTTTTTTTTTTTTTTTTTTTTTTTTTTTTTACGGTGTTGTCACGATAAAATTTGAAGAAAAAAAAAATAAGCAAAAAAGAACAAAAAAAAGACTGCAATGAACAAGAATCGGGAGGAAACTCCTCACGTAAACCAATATGATTATTGGACAGACGAAAAGGTGTTGACTACAGACAGTGATGATTAAAAAAAAAAAAAAAAAAAAAAAAAAAAAAAAAAAAACGATAAAAAAAATTATTTTAAAGACAAAAAAATATATATCAAGATACTTATACAGTAGATGATATTACTACTCGAAATTCTCGATGGTGTGTATCGTGATAAATGTGCTGATATTGGCTTCTCTGTTTCTTGTCTGTTTTCTGTCTGTCACTGCCATCTCTGTCTGTCTGCATGCTGTGGGACGCTCGGATAAACCAAACAAAACCACCAACCATCCTACCGGCTACCGCCAAAAACAATACGTACAAATACGTACGTATTTACTGCGTAACAACAACACCCACGTTTGGGGGTTTCATCGGTTCGTCGCGTTGGTATCGCCATTACTATTACTACTATTGCTACTATTACTTGTATTTACTTTACGTTACTCTGCAACCGCACTTACTGATTACCATTAAAAAAAAAAAAAAAAAAAAAAAAAAAAAAAAAAAAAAAAATAATAATAATAATACAAAAACCGAAAAAAAAAAAAAAATACAAAAATACGAAACCCACAACGATGCATCGATAATGCCAAAAACCGTGCCAAATGGCGCTGAATTTACCACGTACTACAAAAAAAAAAATGTCCCAATGATCATAAAACTTATGAACAAAAAAAAAAATATCGAACATCAATCGACAAAACAACGTGCATTTTTTTTTTTTCTAAAAATCTTCAATCCGTTCTGTTTTGTATTCACGAACAATGCAGAGAACTACCACGGCTCTAACACTGTATTTTTAGTTGGTATGCTCATGTCGGTGGTAGGGGGTGTTTTCGTAGTATTTGCTCTGATGGCTCTCTGCTACAGGTCAGTCGTAGTACATAAAAACTTCTCCCTCTGTCTCAGGTTAGTGTGCAGATACATACACGTAGAAGTTCTTTGTATGTCCTTACGTTTTATCTACTTTACATATGTATGTATGTATATGGATAATACATTATTTCCCCCCCCCCCTCCCAAAAGAAAAAAATTATCTGTATACAATATATACATATATATATATATATATATACAATTTTTTTTATTTGTTTCATTTACTTTATTTTTCTTCTTTCATTATTGATCGCTAATTATGATTACTCCGTATCACAAATCGATCTTCGATAATTGTACGAATTTCGTGTTTTTTTTTTTTTTCTTCAAAAATCGTGCAATCGTACCATGTTGATTTTTTGATGCGGGCGTTTTTCGTCCTTTATCGTTTATTTTTTTATTCTTTCGTTTACTCTTCATAGTTATTCTCCTTTTTCGTATACCGTTAGCCTTTCTTTGCAATTGCATAACAATGATTGGAAAAAAAAAAAAAAAAAAAAAAATGAGATGAGAGATAAATCGGATGGGGGTAAAAAAAAAAAAAAGAACAATTAAAACGCGACACAATCGAGAGGTATCGCCGGACGCCAGTTCCGATAAATTTCGCCCGCCTAAATTTCAGCACGTTTCGTCAATATTACAAATTATTATTATTATCGTTCAATATACTCATGCCGTATTTGCTCGATTGATCCGCGACGATTGACGATGTTTTGCGCCGCTGAACGAAGGCACGAACCGGCGGTATTGTTGACGACAAATAGTATTCGAAATTGTTCGATTCTCGATTTTGATTTTTTTTTTTTTTTTTTTTGGGTCTTTCGTTCGAAATATTTTGCGTTAATTTAATTTAATTTTTAATTTTTAATTACTTTCAATTAACGAGAGATAAATAAATTACATTGGCGATGCAACCGAGCTTCTGATTGCTCAATATTCGCTTACGCGTTGCGTGCGCTTTTGAAGGCTTTTAATCGCTTGCACCTGAGTCGGCACCTTAGCACGTAAATTGACATTTCAGAGGATCCGGTCGAAAAGGCGCCTAACGAAGGTGTTGAAAAAAAAAATATATATATGAAAAAAAAAAAAAAAAAAAAAAGTTTGATCGAGAAGAACGGAAAAAAAGAAAAAAAAACAATCAAAGTGTCTCCCCTTAAAAATGAAAGATAAAGCGTAGTTTGAGCGTCGTCTCGCAATTTCATTGACACGACAAGTTGAAGACAGTATGCAAGAAATTGCGAGATGAAACTCGCGTTGGTCTCACACTAGCCCGAGAGAAAGATATTTTTTTAATCATTTTTTTATTTTTATCTTAGTCCGATAGTCGCATTAAAAAAAAAAATAAAATAAAATAAATTATGAGAACAAAAGTACAAATGATGAGTGAATATTTTTTCGAGTTACAAAAATGAGAGCGAGATTATATTGACGTGAGTAGAATATATAAAAAAAAAAAAGAATAGAACTCTTTGTTAGTCCCAAAAACTGCACTAACTTTAAGTATATAAAAAAAAAAAAAAAAAAAATAAAATAAAAAAAAAAATTGTATTCTAGGTTGACGACAGCGCGCAAGCGCATATCGAGCCATGAGAAGCCGCTAAAATAAGTGCAAAACGTATAAGCCAGGCGAAAATCGATGTGAGAGCTCGTGACGCAATACACACGATTTTTCACGTGACGTGAAAAAAAAAAGAAATGACAAAAATGCAAAAAAAAAAAAAAAAAAGGCAAAAAAAAAAGAAACAGTTGAATGTCAACAAAAATCTTTGGAAAATCTAATAAAAGTATTTTCTCGTTAATTATCGATCTTTGCCACGAGAAAGTTAAAACATCAAAACGTCATTGAAAATAAAATGAAAAAAAAAAAAAAAAAAAAAAATCGCAATTTTATTATTTAACGATTACACTTTATTTTTTCTTCATTATCTATTTGTGTGTCTTGTTTGTCTGTTTGCGAATACTTTCACTACCACTGTTAATGATAATACTTTTTTATTCGTCATTATTGTTATTATTGTTATTAATCGATTAATCTAAACGCATATAAAAATGTGAACGTGAACGAGAGAGCATGAACGCAAGAATTATTACTTGCATCGAATAAATTCGCTCAAATCTATGTACACAAAGTCGCGTCTCTGAGACACGTTATTTCGTACGAATTTTTTTTTTTTTTTTTTTTAATACTCCTTTTTCTATCTCTCTTTGTGAACAAAAATTTGGCATGCTCTAATTTCAAGGAGAATTATGCGGCGCGGATTGTTAAAATGAGCGACAAATATTTGACAATCGATCGTGCAAATATTACAATATTAGTCGTTCAAATGAACGACTAATATTTGAGAATCGATCTTGCAAGCTTCTACGGCCCACATTTAACCCTTTGTCGACTATCAATGTAATTTCCGGCTTATCCGTTAAAGTAATTAATGAAGTTTAATTAATTGAGAACAAAAAATGCTCTCTTTCGAATTAATGTCTCGATACTAAATTTGCCATGATTTAACGAATCAACTTAGAATAACCCAATTTACAATTGGGTCATTTTAAGGTCGGCCCAATGTAGAATCTCGGTAAAGCGAATTTCCAAATTTTACTTGTTCCATTCAACTGCGTCGCCGGATGTCTCTGTGAAATTTCATCAAAAACATGTCACTCATCGATTCATCGAATCAATTTATCGTTATAAATTATTTTGCCATTTTCGCGGTGTCGGAAAATTGAGAAAAAATTATTTGGTCGAAAAATTGAGGCGACAATTTGCGAAAGTAAAATTTAACGAAACGTCACTTTATTATATTTTGTTGCGTTAATTTACAATATTTTTTTCTTTCCTTTCCTTTTTGTTTCTTCTTTACTTTGAAAAAACAAACGGCGCGCTGTCGGGCTCGACGAGAATACAAAAAAAAAAAAAAAAAAAAAAAAAAAAAAGAAAACCGCGAGGAAAAATAGAAAGAAAAGAAAAATAATAATAATAATAAAAGCGTGGCATTGAGAAATGATAATGACAAGAAAATATAAAATGGCAAGGCAAAACGGCTGCGGGTGTACCATTTGACTGGTTGATTGTTTATGTTACATAATACCGCATGCAATACCCCCGATTAGGTGGTAGCCCGATAGCTAAGAAAAAGAAAAGGAAAGTCCTTGAACATAAACCACGCGTTCCGCGTTCGACCATTGACTAAAGATCTAGATCAGAGAGTCTGAAATAGAGCACATTTGCATTTGTTCATTGTACAGACCAAAAACATTTGTACAAAAAAAAAAAAGAAAAAAAAAAAAGAGCCAAGATTATCGGTTGCTCTAAGAATCTTGAGTAAATTAATATTTTTGGACAATCGTACGATCAAAGAGGCAAAACAGTATGTAAATAACACATGTACATAATATATAAAAAAAAAACTCATAGAAAAAAAAACAAACAAAGACAAGGGTTCGATAGATGCAAGAAAACAAAAAAAGCAGACTGCACATCACGTTTGTAAATACGATGCGATTGATATATATCGATTAGACTGTTCTTAGGGCTCCCGATAAAAAGGTATCCGTAGATATCCGTAGTGGCAGAGTTCGTTCGAGAAAAAGAAAATGTAATTACAAAAATTGAAGTAAAAAAAGAAGAAGACAAACAAAAAAATTTGTATATATATGTGTGTATATATATATATATATATATATATAAATAGCCCACCGATGCACCTCGCCCGAGCTGATCGCGATGTTGATTTGAACGATTGATTTGTCGATCCGAAAGAAGAGAGTGCGAAGGAGAGAAAAAACGATAATGCGAGCGAGGCAAAAAAGAAAGAGAAACAAAAGAAAGAAAAAAAAAAATTAAAACAAAGAGAGAGAAAAAAAAAACCTTTAGCGTGCATGCGCTTTGTCGTCCCCGTTTTCGATATACTATACTACAATACTATACTGTAAGGAATCCACTGTGAAAAAAGTGGCTCGATTTTGTTGAGCCGACAAATCGAGCCCTGTTAACGTATTCTTTGAACAATATCTCGCAGACGGAAGAGCACTATCCAGAAGTTCGATCCGCCGTATCAGAAGAAACCCGCCCAGAAGACTTACAGTACGACGTCGGTCAATCATAATCCGGAAGTCGCCGCGCTCGACAACGTCAACAAAATCCTCACGTTTGGCCCCATGCCATCGTACAAGTAAAAAATTATTATTCCAAACAATTTAGTGTCTGTCTCGTTGAAATTATCACATTATGTGAGGAAAGAGCGAAAGAGAGAGAAAAAAAAAAAAAAAAGAATTTTATCTAAGAATACGCGATACTTGAACGACTTGGAAATGTGGGTTATTCATTTTTTTTTTTTAGCTGCGGCGAGACCCAGCGCGTGCTGTTTCAATCCCAGAATAACGTCGGCAACGTGGACGGAGCACGACTCAAGTAAGTTTTTTTTTTTCATACAAAGCTTCCTACCGTAAATGTTCGTTTCAAGAAAAACACAGAAAGAAGTATTCAAGGTCGAAACTGGCGACTCTTCGGTCCGACCTTTTACTTACGCCGGAGCGATTTAAGAGTCGCGAGGAGTTCAAGGTCGATCAGCGGAGTCGAAAACTCGTCGTTGAAATAAATAGCCGGACTGTAGAGAATAATCGGCACACCGAGTGTCCCGAAAAATTGTTCATCGTAGAAAATTGTGCCGGAGGAAATTTTTATATTTTTGACTTTCCAAACACTTTTTGAACCAATAGAATCCTGAAATATCGTACTTTAATTATAACAAAAATGTAAGTCTTAGTGTGCATTAGGGGTCATTTTGACTGCAACATTGTTCGCCTGACGTCAACTATAAGCACGCTTCTGGACGGGTAAAAAAAAGTTTCTCTGGAATTCTGACTGCGCGAACTTAAAGTTTGATTCAATGCAAAAAGTATCTTAACATTTTTTCTAAAAAGTGCATAGTTACCAAGATATTCAAGATAGTCGAGGTTTAAAAGTAGTGATTCGCTACCGAAGGTGTGCACACTAGGAGAGAGCGGGGCAAAATGGGACAGAGGGGTAAAACGGGGACAGCGGAGGCAAAACTCAGTTTTCCAATAATTTTTGGATGCCCCATTTTGTCCCAAGGACACATCCGGATTTTCACCACCGTTTTGCTCCACTTATCGCCACCATCCAAAAGTTATTGGAAAATTGCCTTTTGTCCCATTATCCCGTTTTGCCCCACTGTCCCATTTTGCCCCGTTTATTCCGTTTTCTTATGCCTGAGCCCCGTGTGAACACCGTGCAAAATGGTGCAAAAACCATGACATAGCCACAGCACAAGTGCATCGATTCCTTACGAACAAAAATTACAAATAAAAAAAATAGCTATACGAAAAGAATATAAAATAACATAAGAATATGGGAATATAATATAGCAAGTAGAAAAGTAAATAACAGAAAATATCGCAACAAGCAGAAAATAACAGAAAATAACTAAGTTGTTAAGGATGGCTAAGGGTTAAATTAAATAACGTGACATTTTGATAAATTTTTTGTTTATCATTTGCAGGGACCATAAACCGCCGTTGAAGAGACTCGGAGTGGATGACGAGGATGGAGGTACGGGGCTCGAGGAGGTTGTCTCTTTCATTGATCTCCCACCAAACAGTCTCGCAAAGTTGCCTGAGAAGGGAATTTTAAAGAAACACGGTGGTTACGGTATTGTAATGCCTGAATAGTCGTAGACGTATTTTACCGTTTCGTTTTTCAACGTTTTAACTCCATCAAACTTTTTTACAAAAAAAAAATCAAATCCGCCAAAAAAAAAAAAAAAATCAAATTTTTTTCGTCCCCCACACATCAACAACAGTGCACATTCTCACACTGAGCCCGACGATCTCTGCCAAAAAAGTTGACTACCATCAGTTGCCTCCCGACTTCCAACCAAACTACATCTCACCCGTTTCAATCGCATTAAAAAAAAAAAAAATCAAATAAATAACCAACTCTCCCTTGTAGCGTCGAGATTAATCAACAGCATATCGCGCTCGCGTCCATAACCAAAATAGCCTAATTAATTCGCATACGTACCAAATAGCAAAAAAAAAAGAAAGCAAAAAAAAAAAAAAAAACAAGAAGATAACGAAAACTTCGAGAGAACACCTGCCTCGCCTAACCTAACTTTTTTCTGTTTTTTTTTTTCTTTTCTTTCTTCTTTGTTTCCCGAAAACCTTCGACGGATTGTTGTTCCACGTTCTTCCGGACCGGATGCGCATTGCGACGAGAAGCGGGAATAGCCGACGGCCCGATGGTCGAGATGCAGAGAAAGCTGAACAGTCTCAACGGTTACCACGGCGATCTTATGGACGTGTTGCGGAACGCGGCGAGCCATCGCGGAATGGCTAGTACACCGTCGAGCTCCGGCAACCTATTGGACGACGAGGTTTTGCGAAAGTCGCTCGCCGACTGCGGCTACGCCGAGGCGTACAGAAAGGCCCAGCAGGCGCAGGCGCAGCAGCAGCAGCAGGACGGACAGGACAACATCGACAATCAGGAGGACGAGGACGAGGACGACGTGCCGCCTTCGTGCGGACCGATGAGAATACGGACCCTCGAGGACATAATAAGGCAGCTCGAGCATCATTCGACGAGGCACATGAGCCCGAGCGGCTCAGAGGACATGCGGATCTCCGAGGGGGAGGGCGATCGCCACTACAGAATAGACTCGTCGGTCTGTAGCGAATCTTCCCAAGGGTAAGACGACGCGCCAAGGCGACCATCTTTGTTTATTTCATTTCTTTTCTCTCACTTCGAATCACGTGCCTCGTTATTGAAATTGGACAATGACTTTTTTTTCTTTTTTTATTACAGCCCGTCCCACGATTTTCGAATAGGATATTTTTGAAGGCTTTTTTTTTATTTGAGGAGAAAGTCTCGTTACTTTCATAGTCGATAGTGAGATTCGGAGAATATTTCGAATACTCCCTAATGGGACAAAAGAAACTTATAAATCCACCTTTCGAAAGGTGATAATTTTGGAGAGTTGGGCAGTACTTGAAGTACAGAAGTACTCTTTAAGTACTTCATGTACTTTTAGTGCTTCGAGTACTAAAGTATACAAGTGCTGTTTGTGTACACGCTCGCATTACGGATAGTCGAGGACCATGACATACTGTTTCTGTTAACTTGGCGTTGGAACTATCTAAAGAACGCTACCGCGTCTCTGGAGGACGCGTGAACCGACTCAGTCGGTAATCAAAATCTGTAATGAATGCGATTCAGAGACCGTAAACTTTTCGGGAAAAAGCAAAGCATTAACGGATGTAGTATTTAATACCGCGTCCGATGATGCTTCCGTTTTATCCGAAAGGTCAACCGGTTTTAAATGGCATTGATTCGAAAAATGCATCTGTCTCGCACTCATATGTCACGTGGTACATCTTTCACATGGCGTTAAGGTAGTCCGAGCCGTACAGTCCCGCCAAACGTGATTTTCAGAAAAAATTTTGAACACTTCTCGATGGAATAAAAATCTGAAAAAAATTAATTATATGAGAGGTGCTGCAAAGATTGTTTTTGTGCAATTGTAATTCCAATTTGTTGCTAACAAATTGAAGATAAAAATCATTATTAAACAAATTACCTGGCAACTCAACTGTCTTCCTTCATAAAAATTATTCGTTTATTTTTCTGAATACGTAAGAATTTTTTCAGAATTTTTTGTAATCTCTGAAAATCGCGTTTTCTATGTTCAAGCTATGAAAAAACGTAATTTTCAAAGATTATAAAAAGTTCTGAAAAAATATCATACGTATCCAGAAAAATAAACGATTCATTTTTATGAAGGAAAATAGTTAAGTTGCCGGGTAATTTCTTGACTAATGATTTTTATCTTCAATTTGTCAATAACAAATTGGAATTATTATTTCACAGAAACAAACTTGGCAGCATCTCCCATATACTTGGTTTTCAGATTTTTGTGCCATCGAGAAGTGTTCGAAATTTTTGCTAAATCTCGCGTTTAGCTTGACTGTACCGCTCGGACTAAGGTAAACGGCCCAGTTTCCGCCATCTTCAATTGTTAAAAGGAACACTTTATAAAAAATGTACGTATTGCGGCATTAATCAAAACCGCTCTTCACAACTGACATGCCGTCAATTTCGTTTGGATTTAACGTATACTGTATTTATCATTAGTATAAATTGCGATTAATGGCGGTAACTGGGACAGTGGCGAAAACTGGGCCGTTTACCTTACCTTAATATATGATGATCTGTCTAAACTTTTTAATCAGTCCAATTTACACGAGAATTTATTTATTTTTATTTATTTAAAAAAAATTCCATAACAAAATGGAAAGTCTCCCCTTCCCGTTTTTCTTTTATCAAAAAAAAAAAAAATTCTGTTTATTCGGATAAATTGACGAATCAAGTTTGATTTTAAAAAAAGTTAGGTTGACGCTTCCTTTAGTTGAACAATTTTCTTTTTCAGTCGTTCTTTTAGTTCTTCAAAACTTTTTGGAATTATTAATATGTAAAATCAATGCTCTTAGCACTTTCCGAATGGTTGATTTTTTTTCAGATTTTTGTCCCATGAGGAAGTGTTTGAAATACTCTCCGAATCTCACTGTTGGCTGAGAATGTAACGAGACTCCCTCCTTAAATTGTTGAAGATGATATTTTTACAATGTGTATTCAAAGCGTCATGGAAGACGCGCGATATATTAAAAAAAAAACGCCTCGGCCTGGCTTTTCTATTCTATTTTTCTGTCCTATCGCTATATCGTAAACTTTACATCTTTTTCATCTTACGAGCCATTTAATTGAATAACAATTTTTCGTTGTTATCTTTCTTTTCGACGCGGCTTTGAGACGATATTTATGAGTTCGATTTATATTTCTTGTTATTTTAAAAAATTTGTTTGTTCGACGCTTGTTCTATTAGAAATCATTGAGATCATTGAATATTGTATTTCTCGAGGCTGTCGAAGATTTTGGATTCGAATCGTCCCGAACTTAAGTTCTTCGTTATAGCGAAAAAAATGAAAACGCCATAAAAAAAAAAAAAAGGTCGAAACGAGCCTCGGCAGCCTCGAATCATCGTCATCGGTTGGAAACGCTTTTTGCTCGGTAAAACTTTAATCGCGGCCTCTTCATCGCCATTTACACCTTTTTTTTAATCATTATGAAACCAAATAGAAAAAAAAAAATGATTTCCTCCACCCAGTACGTTTAATACTGAATATATTGACGGGTTAAAGTGGGTTGAAGTTCCCAACGGGAAATGAGCGATCGAGGCTGTAAAAAAATAATAATAATAAAAAATAATAAATAAAAAATTGCCATAATTAATAAGAAGGGAGGAAAGATGCTAATAAATTGATATACACTGTAGAAGCAGGAGATGCAGCCGCGTGCGCGACGATGATCGATTCGTCTACGGTCGATATAGGCAGCCGTCGGCTCGAAGCCCGTATGGCACGCATCAACATACCCACCAGCATTCCCATCAAATGCACGAGGAGGAGGGAATCTATGAAACTGCCGATCCTGACAGAGGCTCAAACACTAGGGGCGAAACGCCCGATAGCGAAAGGTATCGGCGAGTATTACAATACCCAAAAAAAAAAAAAAAAATCGCGAACACTTGCCTACTTTCTTAATTCACTATCTCAAATATTGTGATGTTTACAAAAAAAAAAAAAAAACCTGCAAAAAAAAAAGAAGAAAAAACACCCCTTCTGACACTCTTTTTCTATCTATTTAATCTACTTCAATCCCCTCTGTCAAACCTCTGTTCTTCTGTGTCTTATCTCCAAACCCACACAAACTAACGTTACGCTGAGCCGATTGGCACGATATTTAATTACAGTTTTTTTCTTTCATTTGTCGTTGGGTAAAAGTTTCTCTCCCAGGGACAAATTTCACTTAGAGAAAAGAACTTTAAAAAAAAATCAAAAACTAAGAAAAAAAATTTAGTTACTGAGGACCGAAAGATAGATTTTTCAAACACGCCCACCTCTCTCCGCCCTTCTAATGTATCTACTATCCACGGACACTGATTCTCCTCGAAGCGAGTCGACGAGGTATCGACATTTTGTACAAAAAAAAAAGAACGTGGAAAAAGATAAACGCAAACTAGTACAGGACGTGTTAATTATGCAGGAACATAATTGATGTGAAAAAGAAACAAACATTAAAGGGATATATTTCGTAACGCGAGTTGCCACACCGCCACCAGTTGTTTGTTTGCTGTTCGTTAGAATCATCGTTCTTATTATAATTTTTTATTGTTGATTTGACTATAATTTGCTGAAACTTATAGCGCGGTTCGCTGGCATTTAACAATCTCGCACTTGATCCATTTTTCTTCTATATATATATATATATATATATATATATATATCGATCGATCTATTTATCAATATATTCTATCGAGCTGTTCTTAATCCTCTTGATATCTGTCTGTCTCTCTCTCTCTCTATCTCTCTGAATTCTCGCATGCGGCATTGGCGTTAGTGTCTCGCAGTTCAAACGCTACGTACAGTGGTCTCCGAGTCTCAAAATTAGTCGTGCACATTTTTTATTTTTTTTTAAATTAAAATATTATTTTTTTAATGCAAGTTACCAATTTGGAGACGCGAATAACATTTCCAGATAAAAACTGAACGATGCGGTTCTCTAAAGCCAAGTTTCTGGCAAAAGTTATTTTTTTCCCCATATCAAATTATTTTTCTCATTTTTCCTATGGCTAATTGTAATTTTTATTTTGTAATTAATTACTTTTTTAAGGATTCATTGCACGTACATTTTCAGCAAAAATTGAGATTCAGTGAGAATTTGAATACCTCGTAATGGGATAAAAATCTCAAGAAATCAACTGTATTAAAGCTGCCAAGAACATTAATTTTGCATAATAATAATGTCAAAAAGTTATTGACAAATTCCTAAAAAAAAATTGTTCAACACATAATCAGTAAACCTTTTTTTCTCTTTTCACATAGACTCACTGATGTTCCAGAAGCCGCATGAAGTTTTTCAGAATTTTCTTACATATTTGAATTTTTCATTTTTGAACATTTTTTTAACGCCATGTCGACGTAACTGATGGCGCAATCACTTCAAAACTTTTTCCCCCGAAAACATCCGAAATTCGTGCCTCTACATCGATTTTTCAAATTTCCGAAAAACAAAAAGATTTGGAATGTAAGAAAATTCTGTAAACATTCATACGAATTCTGAAAAATCAAGGAATTCACTTAAAATGAGAAAACAAAAGGTTTTCTGATTTGTCTAAAATAATTATAAAAAAAAAAATTGTTAGTAACTTTTTCGCATTTTTATATTGCAAAATCAAAGGTCTCGACACCATAAACTTCCGTTGATTTTTTTCAGATTCTTGGCACATCGCTTATCACCAAAATTTCTACCGAATTCGACTGTTCGTTGTCAATCTATGTGCGATGCATCAAAAAATTCTATCCATCAACACTTGTTCCTTATATTAAAAATTTTATGTTCAAAGCGCATGCGCGAGAGACAAAAGCGACGACTGTGCGCGGCGTATGGGCTAGTAAAGATCCAACGGGCTCGTATAATCTTGTTATTTTCTAGTGATGCATTTATTCAAGCTCAACATCAAATAGCCCGGTGGACGAGTGAGGAGGGAGGAGGGGGAGGAGGAGGAGGAGGAGGACTAGGAGGTATAAACATAAACAGCAGCGGCGGGAGTGTACAACATCGTCCACCCCAGCAGCCACCACCCCTGCCCTTGCAGCTCCCTACATCGCCGGCCGCGGTATTGGCAACGATGGGCCAACAAATAATTCAACAGCTGCACCAGCAGCGTCACCAGTTAAAGAGAAAGAAAAAAAAGCAACAGCAACAACTGCCGGCGGAACAACTGCCAATAAGAGATCGCGGCTATTATCCATCCCCGCCCCACACTGACAACGGCCTCGACGACGCGATTGACCCGAACGAACGAAAGGACGACCACTACGACGATGACGAGGACGACGAGTACGACGATTACGTTAAAGGAAACGACAACGATAACAATAGAGTCGAGCGCGATGAAAAATTCAACGAGGCCGTTAATGCTCAATCCCATCAAGACGTAAAGTTATTAAATAATAATGATAAAAAAATGAATGAGATAAAGTCAATGAGAATGAAAAGAAACCCCGACGATACGATTATGACGAAGATGCGTGAAGTCGATGTGAAAAAAATGCCTAATATTAACAAACGCCCTCTAGACGATAAATATAGTCTAGAATGTAACATAATAATAAATAACGGTGGTAATGAATTGTCGAATGCCGAGGGTATTAAGAGAGACGACGATGACGACGAGATGAGTAAAAATAATACGAGCAACAACACTAGTGATAACGAAAATACTGCCCTACTGCCCCCTTCGCATTTTCCTGAGTACAAGCATTGATAATTATTAATCGATGACAGATAGTGTCGGAAGAAGAACAACCAAAGGAAAGAACGATTATACGATGACGATGATGATTAAAAAAAAAAAAAAAGAAAAGAAAAAAAAAATAACAGCAACAACAACATTATTATTATATATATTATTATATAGTGGTGTGATTTAATCTCGAACTCGCATTTTATACTGAATAGTGTAAATAACGATAAACTATAATTGCAACACACACAACAGGTATTAAAATTATAATAAAAATTAAAATTAATCTATATAAGAAATGTTTATTAATAAACATTAGTAAAACGGATTTGTTCATATCTCGTATGTCGTACGTTAATTGATCCTTTCCTCCCCTCCCCCCGCCCTGTTATTTTATTTTCCTCGCTCGTTACCGCTCTTTAGAGATGATTGTTTGGTAGAGAAAAAAAAATCTCCTAAGTTTTTGCCTAATGGCCTAAATTTAAAAAAATTAGACAAATTTGTCTTCTCATTAGCTGGGAGCGTATCGAATAAAAAACACGTTTTTCCTCGTTCGTTCTCACTCTAGTAGAGATTATTGTTTCAGTAGAGAAAAAAAATCTCGTAAGTTGTTGCCTAATGGCCCAAATTAAAAAAAAAAAAAAAAAACGGAGACAAATTTGTCTTCTCATTAGCTAACAGCGTGACGAGTAAAAAAAGCTTTTTTCTTCATTCGTTCTCACTCTAGTAGAGATTATTGTTTCAGTGGAGAAAAAAAAAATCTCGTAAATAGTTGCATAATGACGCGAATGAAAAAGCAGACAAATTTGTCTTCTCATTAGCTGGGAGCGTGTCGAGTGAAAACAAAGCGACGGGCGCGCTTGGCTGCGTGCGTAGCCCGGCTGATTTTCGGGATAAGTATCGTAATCGTTATAAAAAAAAAAAGAAATAAAGTGCAAACGATGTTCTTTCGTTTTTCCGAATATCCGTACAACTGATGCAGCATCGACATATAAGCAGTCGCTTATATTGGCCATGATCGCAAGATTAAGATTGCGAATTAGTGAAGCGAAATTTCTTACCTTACCGATGCTGGTCCGATCGTCATTCCGTTCCATCGTCGTCCCTGCGATCATCCGCCGCGATCCTCCTCGACACATCTATCACCATTCATTTTTAAACTCTACTTTCACAATTGACACTAGTAATTTCTAAACTCAACTTTAGCTCTAATTAAACTTTCACCGTTAGCTTTGACCGAATTTCGAACTCTACTTTCAACCGAAGTTCGAACGTCATTTTTAACTGAAGTTTGATCTTAAGTGAATTCCATTCGACCGAAATTTCAACCGAGTCTTGTTGGCGTACCGCCTCCCCACTTTGGCTGAAAATTCGCAGTTCCTCGACTTTACCCAACTGAGACATCGCGAATTGAAACCATCTCTCAAACGAAACATTGAATAATGTTTCAGCAACAGTAGATATTCGTGTTTCGGCGATATAAGATCGAAGATTGTGCTGAAAATCGACGAATAAACACAGGGTTTGGGGCGTTTGGAGTCATCGAAAAAAAAAAAACCGACCAAGCGGCATTTTCGCCGTGTCGGTCTGTATTCTCTTTTCGTTCTTTTTCATCAAGGAATTCGGAACATATTACCTCACACCAGGGGCTGAATTTTACTTCCAGCGTTTCCGCGAGGCGTCGGGAACATGTGGAACACTTTTTTTCACGGGTTGTCCTTTTTAATTACTTGTTAAGGATGGAAATCTGCGGAGCTTGAAAAAAAGTGCTGCATACGACGGCGTCAAAGATGACGACTGAGCGGCGAGAAACACGAGCGCCCTCCCAGCGGAGCATTCTCGGCGGTTGCAGTGCTTTTGAGGTGGACAAAAAAAAAAGGCCAAACGACGGTTGTCGTGTCGCACTGCTTGCCTTTTGTCGTCTTTCATGATAGAATTTAGAACGTATTATCTCACAACGGAGCTGGATTTTGCTTCCAGCGCTTCCGTGTGGCTTCGGGAACATGTGTGAACACTTTTTTTCACCCGGGGTCCTTTTTAATCAGTAGTTAAGGGTGAAAATCTGCGGAGATCAAACAAAACTACGCCGTGTGTCGGCGTCCAAAATGCCTACTGTTCGATGAGAGAAACAGGAGGCCTTCCCCCACTCCGCAGCGCTCGGAATCCGTCGGCGATTTTACGAAGCGTTTGAAGCGAAAAAAAAATAATGGCCATGCGGCGTTCGCCGGCGGCATTTTTTTTCGTTCTTTCATAAAGAAATTTGGAACGTATTACCTCACAAGGGAGCTGGTTTTCCACTTCCGGCGTTTCCGTGAGGCTTCGGGGGGACATGCGGGAACACTTTTTTCACGCGGGGTCCGTTTTTTGTTTTAATAATTAATTAACGTTAAGGGTGAACATCTGCGGAACTAAAAAAAAAAACTGCTGTGCGTCGGCGTCCAAAATGCCTACTGAGCGGCTAAAAAAACTCGAGTTTCCCCCTGCGCGGAACATTCTAGGCGATGTTAGAAAGAGTTTCGGGTGAAAAAAAATAACGGTCATGCGGCGTTCGGCGTCGGCCTTTTTTTCGTTTTTTTTCGTAAAGGAATTTGGAACGTATTACCTCACAACGGAGCCGGATTTTGCTTCCAGCGTTTCCGTGAGATTTCGGGAACATGTGGGAACACTTTTTTTTCACTCGTGGTCCTTATTACCCAGTGATTTCGAGTGAAAAAATGTGCGGAGCTCAGACAAAACTGCTTCGCGTGTCGGCGTCCAAGATGGCGACTGAGCTGAGGGAGGGAAAACACTCTCGAGCGCCTTCAAGCGCGCATGCGCGCGCGAGCGGAATGTTCTCGACGATTAATCGAATCGCCGACCGTCGATAATCGGCGACAGTCCACCGCAAACTTCACGCTTCTCTGACATATGTGTCCTTCCCGTTTCCACGTGCTGTTTACCCGTAGTTTTATAACAATTTTAATTATGTTAATGCTTAAGTAACAACAAATCGGACGAACCTAAGCGGATAATCGAAGTACGCCGCTACTCGTCGATGTTAATGTTCCCGCATAACCGCCAAGATGAGTACGATACTAGAAAAAATTGCGGCGATCGAGACCGAGGTAACCTACCTGTACTTTCTTACCTTCTAGTTCGAACGCTAATCACTCAGTCCTCGTACTTATCACATCGAATCTCAGTGACCAACTAGAAAATACATTGTCGCACATCAGAATTGAAATCGCTGCGATTTTTTTTAACCTAACCTTAAAAAAAAAGAAATTTTTTATATTCTGTAAATTATTTTTTTGTATCATTAACTTTAATATCGAATATTTTCCGACAGATGGGTCGAACGCAGAAGAACAAGGCGACGTCCCTCCACTTGGCGATGCTCAAGGCTAAGCTCGCCAAGCTGAGACGAGAGCTAATCACTCCGAAAGGCGGCGGTGGAGGCGGAGAGGCTGGCTTCGAAGTCGCAAAGACCGGAGATGCCAGAATTGGCTTCGTTGGTGCGTTACTTAATTTTTTACAATGTTTTGTATTTCTTTCCTGGTTGTAAGGATTGATTTTTTGCAGGTTTTCCTTCCGTCGGGAAGTCCACGCTGCTTAGCACTCTGGCAGGTGTTTACTCCGAAGTTGCTGCATACGAATTTACTACCCTCACTACTGTTCCTGGATGCATCAAGTACAAAGGTGCTAAGATTCAGGTAAAAATATAATTTGGTATATCATTTATTTATTTAGTTGTTTAGCTATTAATTTATTTAGTTATTTAGTTATTTAGCTATTAATTTATTTATCTATTTATTTATTTAATTGTATATGGGGCAAGCTCTTTTACAAAGAGAATGCATATGTAAAGAAGAAAGTATGATTCCATTTAGTACAGTGTATTCCAGTTGAAGGAAAATGTGAAGATCGCAACAGAGAAAAATGTTGACGGATAAGAAATTTGGGCAAAGATTTAATAGTAATTTGTAGAGTAAGACCTGAGTAGAAAGTGAACTTGCATAAGTTGAAATTAGTCCGTTGAACAAGTGGGACAAATTAAGATATTAAATAAATAAATAAAAAAGTAATGGTTTTGGATGAAAACATTAATGGATTTGTCTTACATTTTTCAGTTGCTGGACTTGCCAGGTATCATCGAGGGTGCCAAGGACGGCAAGGGCAGAGGAAGGCAGGTCATAGCCGTGGCTAGAACGTGCAGCTTGATATTCATTGTTCTCGACGTTCTGAAGCCGCTCGGGCACAAACGACTAATAGAACACGAATTGGAGGGTTTCGGCCTGAGGCTCAACAAACAACCGCCCAACATTAATTTTCGTAAGAAAGACAAGGGTGGCATAAATCTTCAGACTATGGTATGGAAGATTCGTCTTCTTTTTTTTTTTCATTTGTAACCATTCGGCAGAAAAAATTGAGTTAACGGTATGGACTTTTTTCTCTCTTCAGTGCATCCAATCGGAACTCGATTTGGACACCGTAAAATCCATACTCTCCGAGTACAAAATTCACAACGCCGATATCACGCTACGCTACGACGCATCGTCCGACGATCTCATCGACGTCATCGAGGGAAATCGTGTTTACGTGCCGTGCATCTACCTGCTCAACAAAATAGGTAAAAAATAATTTGTATGTTTTCAGTTCTTTTCATTTATTATTGTTATATTTTTAAGTATTTTTATTTATTATTTTTTAAATTATTTGTATTGTTTTACGTAAAGTTCGTTTACAATCCTTTCGACTTATATTTCGTTCTCGAACGAACAGCTCGACGCTCACTGCTGAAGGATGGAATCGCGAGATCATTAATGAGTCATAATTCCGTTTTTCAGATCAGATAAGTATCGAGGAGCTCGACGTTATTTATAAAATACCCCATTGCGTACCGATCTCGGCACATCACAAATGGAACTTCGACGATCTTCTGGAAAAGATGTGGGACTATTTGAAACTTGTTAGAATGTGAGTACCTTTTTTTATGCTGCTTCGTGCAAAATTATTTTCCAATTTTGACGAACATATATATTTTTTATTATCTTTCAACAGTTACACGAAGCCGAAGGGTCAACTGCCGGACTACAATTCGCCGGTCGTGTTGAACACCGACAGGCGAACCGTCGAAGATTTTTGCAACAAGCTTCATCGATCTATCGCAAAGGAATTTAAATAGTTAGTAAAAATCGCCGCTTACCGAATCGCATGACTTTTTCATTTTTCTATTAATCCGAACGATTTTTGTAATCACGATCTTTTTTTATCTTACAGCGCTCTTGTTTGGGGCTCGTCGGTCAAGCATCAGCCGCAAAAGGTCGGCAAGGATCACGTTCTGTGCGACGAGGACGTTGTCCAGGTTGTGAAAAAAGTGTGATTGCTTTCATTTTTTTTTTTTTTTTTTTTAATGATATTATGTTATACAAATCGTTTAAGAAATACAAGTATGAAATTGACTAACTATACAGGTACAAAGGTTTCTTATATAAAACGGCAAAATCGATGCTTTTGCAACTATCGAGCTTTGTCGGTGAGTGGAAAAAAAAAGAACTCACAGACATTTGAGGACGTACTCTTTGCGCTGTTGATCCAGCAGTCTTTCCAGATGCTCGCACTTCTCCCTCATCTCGTTCGACTCCCTCGTTATATTCTTTATCGACAAATCCTTCTGCGTCACGATTAGTTTTATTCTGCGCGTGGAAAGGAAGAATGATTAATTTTTCGCTCGTCCACGCTGATGGCAAAACAATCTCTCGTAGAGACGAAAAAAAATAGCAGTTGAGGTAAAATACCTGCTGTACAATTGTGCCATAACGGAATCTCTGTTTGCATTGTTTTCCGTTAATTCGCGATACAACGAGGCTATCTTGTCCTCGAGCTCGCGTTTCTCCGATTCGATCTCCTGACGCGCTATTCTCTTCGCCTGGTCCCTCTCCAGCGTAAGTCTCTCTACCGACTGCTCGTCGACAACGAAACAAAAAAAAAATCAACGAATTTCATACAATCGCTTCCCAATTTGTGTTTTACATTATACATTAGAAAATATATTTTTTTTTAACTTATTTTTAAGCGAGATAAAAGCAATACATTTTTGCACGATCGAATTTTCGAAGCAAAATGATATCGCAGTTTCACTTGATTGAAATGTATAAAAAAATGTATTTCAAAAAGCCTTTAAAAAAATGAAAGAACAAAAGTAATAAATCTTTGCACGTTGAATTTCTCGAAGAAAAATGGATATCGGGATTTCACCTGTTTGGCCTCGGTCAATTCTTTCGCACACTGTGCCAATCTCTCCTCGGTAATTTCACCTTTTTTCTCGAGTTCGATCAACTTTTGTTGAACCGATGAGAATTTTACTTTCAAACACTCGAGTCGTTCGTTGGCGTCCTGCAGCTCGGTGTCGTACTTTTCTTTCGTGCATCTGCAACAGTGATCCGTATTAAATTAATTTTCTACATAGAATTTCATGGTTTACACCAACCGCAATTTGTTTTCCCAATTTTTTTGCATATTCGTCTTCATATCGCGAGTCTCCTTCTCCAGTCTCGCGATGGCGAGCTCAATCTGCCGATCGCGTTCCCTGTTGCACTCGTCCATTATCCTCGCCTGTGCCATCTCGAACTTGCTGCTCTGCTGACGACGATAATTCTCTATCCACGCCTCGCGCTCCCCCTGCAAAGATTCCTCGAGCGTTCGCTTGTCGATCTGATGCTGTCTCGTAAGAGTTTCGATTTTTTCCTGCGATTCAATTTCGAATTCGCAGCAATTAGACAAACGACTGGTTATAAAAAAAAAATTAACCGAAGATCGTTCCACTTCCTGTTAATTTCTTTATTTTTTTTAAAGAACGTACGTTGAATTGCGATGCCGATTGTTTCAGAACGACGTCCCGTTCAGCGTCGCTTCGACCTTGCTCCTCGGCAAAATTTTTCTTCTCCCGCTGCAACTCCTCGAAGAATTTTCTCTGCTGAGACTGAAGAAGAGCCTCTTGCTCCTCAAACTTTTCCTGAAATCTAACACCGAGGCTTTGGATTAACAGGATCGCTCAGAGCCGAATTGGATGAACTTTTAACTCGAGATCGAATTCGAAACTATTTTTTATATAAACATGGTGTCCAGCGATCATGTAAATCAGGGACGTCAGGAAAATATCATGAAATTTTACGATTCTGGAAAAATCATGGAATTTTTTGGTACATCAGGGAAATTTTTACAATGTTTGTTTTCAAGAAAACTTTCGTCCAGCCTGTTGAAGAAAAAAAATCGAATTTTTTTTCCTCATTTCATTATTAAGATTTTAAAAACAATTAAATGAACAATATTGAAATTCGCGGTATTTACTTTGAAATATGAAATAGTAGCATCCATCTAAAACTGGTTATTCATCGTCATCAACTTTCTTTGCCACTGAGAGTTACGAATACATTAGGACCTCGATTTCATTCACAGCGGCGGGACCGGCTCCACCTTACACTCACGAAAATAGATAATAAATACGTTTCATTTAATGCCACTTTTCGACTAATTTTATCTCTTATATGAATCCTTGAATTATTTGGAGTAGCCCTGTAAAAATCATGGAAATATCATGAACATTTTTTAGGGACTTTCGCTGGACACCATGATAAAAGAAATTCCAGCTTATTAATGCGATCGAACATTTTTATTTTTACCGTATTCGCAGAGCCTCTCGCTCGTTCGCGACAATCTTGTCGTGACTGGCGGTGAGCTCGAGCCTCAATTGTTCCAATTGTTGATTGGATCTTCGTATCGTTCGAAGCTCAACGTCCTGCAGCTCCTTCATGTGCGTACTACGGATATCTTGTATCTCTTGCTGATGCTGATCGACCATGCTTCGTAGTTCGGGCTCGAGGCCTTTAACAGTCATTTCCTGAAAAAAAAATATACATATATAATTTTAAGTTCCAAATAAATAAAATCTATCGGTATAAAAAAAAAACAAAAAAAAATAGTTACACCTTAATCTTAGAAGTTTTTGCTTCTAACCATCGCTCCCTTCGTACTTTCTCCGTGGCCGCGCAGAGTTCCTTCGCTCTTTGCAATTCAACAGCGTGTCTGTCCAGAGCGCATTTCAAATCGCGCTGCTGCTTGGCTTCGGCCTCTCGGATTTTGTGAGCGAGGGCGTTGCACTTCTCCGTCAGATCCTTCTTCTCGGCGATCAGCTGCTCTATGAACTTCTGGTGCCTCTTAACGATAGCCTGATACTTGGTTTTCTGCGCCTGAAGCTCCGACGCACTTTCCTTTCGCTGGTTGTCCAATTTTTCGCAGGCTATCTTGCGCTCGGCTTTCAACTCGTTTTTGAGCAGCTTGAGGGTGGCTTCGCGATCCTCGAGCTGCAGGAGGGCCGTCGATAGATCTTCCCTGAGGCTCTCCGCATGCTGCGGTAGATTCCTCGAGGCCGGCCTGAAAATCCATAAAATGTTTAATTCGTTTAATTGACTTTTGATAATTGTTCATCTGTTGTTCATCTTCCTACTCAAAGTTAAGACGATTTCGACGATTTCATAAAAAAAGAATTGTTTTATGTATTACTAATCGGATAAAAAACACTGTGGCTATTCATACGATTCACGTCCGAAGCGTTGTTCGCGCTAGAGACACGCAAGAGTCGCCCGAGGAGAATAGTGGGTACTCGGGCTTTTCTTTCTTGGCGTAGTTCACGCAAAATAAAAATAAGCTTTTGCGTCATTCACGCTAAGGAGACATCCGAGTCCATGCGTCATTTACGCTGAGGAAAAGATTAGGTTGTTGTGTTAACCACGCTAAGCGTCCAAAAAAACTGACGCTCCAATAGTTTAGCGTGTCTAGCGCGAGCCACTCGGCAGTCATGATTAATATCCGAAAAGACTGTCGAAGAGTTTAGCGTGTTTGGCGTGAATCGCTCTGTACTCACAATTGATATCTGAAAACGCTTTAAAACATTTGGGTTTTTGGAGAAACTTCTGACGAGTCCTTGCATTTCTTATCCTATTTTTTTCTTTTTTCCTAGTACAGTAGGTCAAAAGTGAGAAAGGTCAAGATTTTACGCACGAAAAATCGTATTTTTGGGATATAAATGGAAAATTTTGGGCTGGGAATAAAATAATTGTTATATTCGTGATTAGCGGGAAAAAATGCGTCCAAACTGGCGTTGAAACTACCAAAATCAATTTAACAACGATTTTTCCATTTTTAGCCACCTTTGAGAAAACGTCGATTTTCGCGATTGTCAAAGGTCGATATCTTGGCTCCCAATGGATCTACAGAAAATCCGAAGTGCCCATCGTGTTCTCCGGGAAAAAATACACAAGACAGGAGCCTGCCCGAAGTTTTGGCAGCGTTTTATCGTGCCGTTTGGGGACGTTGAAAAACGCGAAAAATGGACTCGAAAGGGTTGCCTGCAATTTTTTGAACATTTTTTTTTCTTTTTTTAAAAGTCACTAAAAAAATGGAAAAGTCGTTTACTCGATTTTTTTTTTGTTTCAAGGCTATATTCGACGTATTTTTTCCCGCTGATCACGAATATAACAATTACTTTACTCCCAGCCCAATATTTTCCACTTAAAAACCAAAAATACGATTTTTGCTCAAGGATGGTTTTCTACAAATTCATGCAGAAAAAAGTCTCATTTACTTTTTATCAATAAAAAAATCGTATCGAATGCGATCCCATGCGATCGATTTTCTTTTTGGAGCAGTCTTTCGAAAACGCTAAAAAAAAACACATATTTAAGGTGATGTGAAATACCGCCGTCGGTAACAAAAACTGTACTGCATGCCGTTTTGAGGCCGCAGACCGCCAAGGAAAAAGAAAATTGTCTTTCGCTAGTAAATCGGCAGACGCAGGGAAAGACAATATTTTTTTTCCTCGGCGGTCTGCGGCCTCAAAACGGCATGCAGTACAGTTTTTGTTACCAACTGGGCGCGGGGCAGGTGGGCGGGAGGGTGTTGCACATCACCTTAAGAGTATGTGAAATGCTTTCGCAGTGTGTCTCTCCGGCTCCGCCGAGAGCGCCACTGTTGCTATCGCACTCGACAGTGTTTTTAAAGGTAACTCGCATCGGACCTTTTGCATATATCGCTCGTGACACAGAATTCCGAGATCGTCGTGTCCTGTTCCAGCGTTCCGAGAAAGTTCATGATATCCTCGTAAGTAGATCCGTTGGTAAGGCAGATTCCCGTCGACTGATCCCTCTCCGGTCGGTCCTGCGAGCACGCTTGGTAAGAGAGCCGTTCCCAACGATAAAAAAATAAATGTTCTCAAAAAATGTTTTCATCCAACGCTCACCTGATGCGAATACTTTTGGGGAAACGCGTTACTGACGATTTCCTCGAAGCCCGGACACGTGACCGTTGCGTCGGTAAGGTTCTCGCCGGCCGTGGCCGCGTTCATGCTCATATTCTGTTCCAAGTCGCTGATCATGTTGCACAGCTGTTGAAAAGACGACGAGTCGGGCACGATGACGTTTTGATTGCAGTCGCTCGTCGGCTTCGAGCACTTCGGGACATCCGCCGAGCTGCTCGTCATCTCGTCGACTCGCCGAGAAGGTTGCTCGCCGAAGAAAATTCGTTCCTCCGACAGGGTCGAGAGACCCGAAGAGTTGTTTACCAAAGCGTCCGAAGCCTCCTCCCTCGACACTCCGGCACGACGAGCGGTCAATTTCTTTGCAGCGATGACACCGCTGGCGAATCTCCGCAGAGGCGGTTTCGAGGATACCGGCGGATGGGCGATATTTATCATCGCGTCTTGTACTGAACGTAGCAGTCTTGTAACAGTCGAGAATCGAAGAAAAAACTACTGCAAACTTATTCTCGTCAAGACCGGTCACTGAGCATCGATGCTGCTGCAAAACCGAACCGGGGAGTTAAAGATAGCGGGAGCGTCGCGTGCGTTGCCAAGGAGACGAAAGGGCAGCGGAACGATACAAAACAAAGGCAGCCAATTCTATGCGTATCGAGTATAAACTCGAACGAGTCGATCATATATATATTTTTTTTTTCACGTAACTAAGTCATGTATTGAACGCTGACGATTAATTAAACTTATTGAAATGAGTAATTTTAATCGAGTGCAGCTCAAGAGCAGCTATATGGATCTATTTAGTTTCAAATGTTTGTCTCTCAGCTTTTATTTATTTGTGTTCTGTCCGTCTTGTCTTGGACGGTTCTGTGATCGCAGACACACAACTTGTATTTCCTTATTAAAATATATTTAATTATCCTATCCTTAACTCTGTCAAAACTCTGAGCTCAGCATAGCGTCCGTGAACACGAATAATAAAAATCACGATCTCCCGATCCTCGATCGATAATGCAAACTCTGAGAATCAAGCAGCCGGAAGATTTTCGATACTTTCGAAGTTTGAAAAATCGCGCACGAAAACTCAACCAATGAGAAACAAGACGATCGCGCATGCGCGCCGCGCAACCTTTCGCCGCACGTCCAACTACTACCTGTGCGGTGAGTTTAGCTCAGCAGTTCGCCTTATACCCAGCACTTGGAGTCACTGATTAGGCCGCCATAATGATTGTTAATGTTGATAAGCGTTTTGGTTCGCCCGCATAATAGTTATCGACTAAACCCGCGGTTCTATTAAAAAAAAAATAAAACAAAGTCATTAAGTAATTAATTCAATGCCAACGATTCGTTGGATAGGAACTATAAGCTCGGCCAACCGTCCCAGAGGATAAATAATAGTAACAATGGTTTCCCGATTCCCAATCGGTAATGCAAACTTTCAGGATCTAGCAGTCGGAAGATTCTCGATACTTCCGGAGTTTGAAAAATCGCGCACGAAAATTCGACCAATGAGAGTCGAAACGACTGCGCCTGCGCGCAACGCACCTCTCGTCGCACCTCCAACCGTGCGGCTAGTTTAGTTCAGCAGGTCGCCTTACACCCGCACCTGGCGTCACTGGATTAGGCCGCTAAAATGATTGTTAAGAGCACGTGAAGCACTATGGAGTGCGAGAAAGATAGCATCAATTGCGCTCTCGGCGGAGCGAGAGAGACACACAGAGAACGTGTTTCACATGCTCTTAATGTTGAATAGGCGTTTTGGTTCGGTCGCATAAAAGTTAGCGACTAAACCCGCGGCTCTATTAAAAAAAAAAACGAAGTCATTAAGCATAATTGAATACCGACGATTCATTGGTTATAAACTATAAACTCGGTGGACCGTCTCTGAGCGTGAATAATAGAATGATTTCCCGAGCCTCAATTGGTAATGCAAACTTCAGGATCGAGCATCCGGAAGATTCTCCGTACTTCCGGCGTTTGAAAAATCGCGCACGAAAATTCGACCAATAAGAGTCGAGACGAGCGCGCGTGCGCGGCGCGCACCTCTAGTCGCACCTCCCACCACCTGTGCGGTGAGTTTAGTTCAGCGGGGCGGCCAGTGTGCGGGGCGATATATACGCACCACTTGACGTCACTGATTAGGCCGCCAAGATGGTTGTCAATGTTGATAAGTGTTTTGGTTCGCTCGCATAAAAATCATCGACTAGGCTCGCGGTTATATTTTGCAGAAAAAAAACAGAGTCGTTGGAGAACGGGGCTTGGGCCTCCGTCGTGACGGGTCCGAGCTCGAACATGACGATGTTTCATTGTTGACTGGCGGAAGCCGGTTTGTCGACAAAATTTTTTTTTTTTTTTTTTTACTTTCCTCAAACGATTCTCTTGTTTAATTTATCAATAAAAATATCTCCGTCGACGTTCGATCGTCGTCGAGGGGCTCCGTTTCTCGCGGGGCGGCACGGCGAGAGAGCCAGCGAGCGAGTGTCCGGTGAGACGTGCGGAGGACGGCATGGCGGACGGCGAGGATGCGGAAGACGAGATACGACGGGCACTTTACGTCGTTCAATCGATGATTGACATCTCGGCCGATCGACTCGAGGGCCTCAGGACACAGTGCTCGACGAGCGCCGTACTTACGCAACAGGAAATTCGGACCCTCGAGGTAAACACGATTTTTAACGAATATATGTTTCGGTGCTTTTTTTTTGGGATTTATCGTCGATTTTTCTTTAAAATTACGCGTTCGGCGAACGTCGATCGGTAAAAAATCTTGGGTGTATTTTTTTTATGAAAAAAAAATTATTTATTAAGTGTTCTTACCTACTGATCGAACTCCAAGAGGTCGTGCCGGACCAACGAAGAAGAACGAAGATCCTGTATGGAACTCCGAAAATATCTTCCGGTCTCAGAGAGAGATTGGCCCGATACCGGTTCACCGGTCTCGCAGACCTTGTCTGACTATCCCACTTGCTTGGCGGACCAATTTTTTTTTGTGCATCTACACTTATTTGCTACTCGGGTTTTACCCTATGAAGAGTGGATAGTATTGATTCCTTTCCGCAAATTTGAAGAGTGGATAGTATTGATTCCTTTCCGCAAATTTCTTTTCCTTAAAATTTTCATCGGAATGTAATCCTACTTGGTTGGCGGAGTAATTTTGGTATATAGAAAATTGCTTTCTATTCGGGTCTTAGGCTGCGAACAGCCGATAGTATTGATTCCTTTCCTCAAAATGTTCATCAGAATATAATCCTACTTGGGTGGCAGAGTAATTTTGGTATATAGAAACTCACTTTGTATTCGGGTCTCAGTTTGCGAATAGCCGATAGTATTGATTCTTTTCCCAAATTTCTTTTTTCTGAAACTGTTGCTCAGAATATAATTCCACTTGTTTGGTCGAGCAATTTTGGTGTACACAAACTTACTTTCTACTCAGGTGTTACTCTATGAACCACCGATAGTATTGATTCCTTTCCTAAATGTATTTTTCCTAACAATGTACTCTATGAACCACAAATAGTATTAACTACTTTCCTAAAATTCTTTTTCCTAAAAATATTACACGGAATCCCATTTGTTAAGTAAAGCAATTTGGATGTATACAAACTTGCTTTCTACTCGGGTCTTACTCTACAAACAGCCAATAATATTAATTCCTTTCCCAAATTCCTTCTTTCAAAAATTCCACTCAACGAACTGCGAATGGTATTAACAACTTTCCTAAAATTCAACTTCTAAAATTTCCTAAAAATTTTACACACCTTCCCACTTGTTAGGCGGAGCAATATTGGTGTACAGAAACTTGCTTTCAACTCGGGGTCTTACTCTATGAATACCTGATAGTATTGATTCCTGTCCCAAATGTCTGATTCCTAAAAATATTCCTTGAAATATAAACCGACTTTCTACTCTACGAACAACCAATACTATTAATGCATTTCCTAAGGTTCTTTTTCCTAAAAATGTTACTTGCAATACACTGTACCGAGCAATCATATTTTATATCTTTTTGTTTCTGCATTTTCTTTGTAAAAGGCCTTGTCCTGTAAACAAAATAAATAAATATTAATTTATCTCCCGTCGCGATATCCGAGCTTTTTCCGCGTTCACGGCGACGTAAATTTATCCATTGTCGGTTGCAGGGCAAATTGATAAAGTTGTACTCCAAGCAACTGGTGACCAAGGCCAAACTTCCCGTGGAGTCGCTACCCGCGGAGATGCGACAGTATCCGTCTATTCAACAATGGCTCAGAGTCGTCGGTCTCACGCCGGAGTCGGTGCGTCTGGTATGCGCGAAGACGAACTCGCTGGAGGCCCTAAAGGAAAAATCGGAGCACGAGCTGAGCGGCATGCTCGGAGAGAACAACGAGAGACACGCCGAGGAACTTCGCAGGCTCTGCAGGGCTCTTCACAATCTTCGCAGATACATAGGTGAATTTATTGAAGCATCGACCACCGATAGCTTTGCGGCAAAGTTGAATTCATTCCTTTGAAGTATATAATTAAGTATAGTATTTTAGTACTTTGTGCCTTAGAAATTTCAAAAACAAAAATTCAGATTTGGTCATCACAACGATATAATCACGATATCCTAAAAACGCGCCTTTATCGAAAAAAAAAAACAATTCGTATCGAATAACTACTAACTAATAACTAATTGATCGTTTATGATTTATCGCCGAAGATGTTTTGCTGCGCGGCGACATGGAGAACAGCGATATGAATCTCTACTGGGATTCTTGGGATCGTCATCACTTGCGGAGCGGCCCGTCTCCTCGTCCAGTAAGATCGCGCGTCGCCCGGGGCTCCGTACCGTCCGAGGACAGCATTCCTTATCAGAACAACAACAACAACAATCTCAACAGCGAGACCCTGGCTCAAGCTTCGTCGATAATATGTCTCTCGTCGAGTCCACCGTCGACGCCCGTCCTCGCTCGTCAGGGACGCGGTGAGAATTATATAACACCGGAATGACGAAAAAACCACACCGGTTGCGATCGATCAAATAAAATGTCGCAGAAAGGGCACATTTCTCATATTTATCTATGATCGTTTATTTCAAGCTCCGGCCGTCAAGTTTCCGACGACGCCGCCGCCGAGCAAGAGGCATCAGACAGGACTCCAGACGAGCGCGTCTTCCCAGCCCGAAGTATTCCCACTTACGAAATCAAAGTCTCACGAGTCGCAGTTGGCTAATCGTTTGGAAAACGGCGATCCTGCGTCGAGGCGAGTGTACTTGTGTGCAGAAAATTAATGAAAAAAACATGATTGCAAACATTTTAAAAAACACATCATTGCAACAAAATTTTAAGTGATTGTTCGATGTTTTGGAACATTCTGAACACGTTTTCATTAAAATCTCGACATTTTTGGTTTCACGAAAACAAAGCTTTCTCTATAAGGAAACAAAAAACAGAATTTCTAAAAAACAAAAAAAAACATAATTGCAAAAATACAAAAAACATAATTGCAAAAATACAAAAAACATAATTGCAAAAATACAAAAAACATAATTGCAAAAATAAAAATAAAAAATAATTGGAAAAATGTATAATCGGAACCATTTGTTTACAATTCAGTGGGAACGAGCATCTTCAAGCTCGTAGACGGAGTCGATTGCCAACCGAGCCGGGTTCTTGCAGCAGCAACGCCGACATAACGGGCGAGAGTTTGATGCCGAATACGAACAGTCCGGTGAAGTCGCCGCCGTATTCAAGCGCGGAGAGCGACGACAACAGCTACAAGGGAACGGGTGCGAAGCTCACACCCGAATAACAATTCAAGCCTGTTTTCATACTTCGTTTACTCAGCTAATGTTTTTTTTTTGTTTGTTTTTGTTTTTATTTCAGTGAGCAGCAGTCTGCAAGTGCCAAAGTCGCCGCGCACGCCGACCGTGACGCGAGGCATGGGCCACATAATCGCTCATCGTTTCACGAAGACTTTCAAGATGATGACGACCTGCGACTACTGCGATAAGCAAATGTTCATCGGCACCGGTCTCAAGTGCACCGAGTGCAAGTACAAGTGTCACAGAGACTGCGAATCAAAAGTCCCACCTTCGTGTGGTCTACCTCAGGAACTGTTCGACGAGTTCAAGAGAACTCTGCAGGCCGACGGTGAGGCGCGAGAAAAAATTTTTTTACGAAAAAATTCAAACTTTCGAAACATTGCGGAACACTTGATTTTTTATTGTCAACGGTCTCGTTTAGGGATGGTAAACGTGTCGCCGATACTCAGCAAGCCCGGTATAACGTCGCCGAATCATCACAACTCGAGTCTGCTGAGCACTCTCAATCGGCGAGATCGAAAACGTTCTCATCCACACTCGGCGATAAACGTGCCATTCCAGGTGAGACATAGGATTCTCTCGACAAATTTTTATTCCATTTGTGTTGAGCCTTCACGTGCGAGGTCCTCGAGCGAGGACCTCGCTTCCGGACGATTCGGCCGGAATCCTTGCTCAGCGAGTAGTACGTACATTGCGCGGTATAAAAATCCCTATATCTAAAAAAATATTGATGATATCGAAATTCATAAAAATAGACTTTGAAGAGTGCACTGCACAAATAAATTGTAAATTTAATGTACTGGAACTTGAAATTTGCTTACATTACTTACATTAATTGGACGTAATGTATTTTTTTACTAAAATTGAAAGCCCAGATATAAAAATTGCAAATTTTTTGAATGGAATTTACAAAAAACGTCATTAAAAATAACTACTTTACTGTAAAATTGCAACGCGCATGTGTTTGAAATTTTGGAAACAGTTTATGTAAAAAAGCTTCCAATACGGTTCATTAATTTTCAAACTAATTTTTTTTTACAGTGTACCGTCACGATATTATATTTGTGCAAAATAATTTTTTTTTGTCGATATGTAGTGTGCTATTGTTATTCGGAGTTTATATTTCAAATTGAAGACTCACAAGTTCGCGGAGTCCCCGGCCTACGTAGTCACGCTCGGAGTGAGACTCCTGTACGTGAAGGGTTTATACGCGAGTTGTTGACCGTTCATTTTTAAACCTTTTTTTCTTTCTTTTTTTAGGGTGCGGACTCTAGTTCAAATACCTCGAGCTGCAACAGCTCAACGCCTTCTAGTCCAGCGTTGCTACCGGGCAACACGAACCAAACGCATCAGACAACAACCAAACAACAATTCCATTTTCCAGGTATATCATTAATCGTGTTCCAGAAGATATTCGCGCAAGTCTAAATTTCATCAAGTTATAACGCTTGGATTTTTACATCGTACAAGCTCGCTCGGACAAGTTCACTTAGAGAATAAAATTATACACGTAAAGAATTGTTTTCTTCTTAAAGCAGAGACTTGACTTGCCAAAAATTATTTTTGATGTCATGCGGATATCTTCATGATCATCGTTAATCGTTATATGAACGATATTATCGTGAAAAATATTTTTCGGATTCGCCATAAATTAATCTGCCCGATTTTCTTGAGTCATTGAGAAAGAGACGTTATTAATAGGTTTTTTTTTGTTGGTATTATATGTTTTCCAGACGTGACGCTGAACGACAAGGGAATTACGCTGGAGACTCATCAGTTGGAGGGTACAACGATGTCGAGCGACAGCGACAGAACCGTTAGCGTTTCCGGTTCGGGTAGCGTGAGCACGGATTCCGAGCGCACACCGGTGCGCGTTGATTCTCAAGATTCGCAAGTCTCCGACGGCGAGCCCGGTGACAGTCGATGGCCTCGGCAGAACAGCGTAAACTTATTGGACTCCGACTAGCTCCTTAAGGAGGTTGGAGCGCTTCAGATAAGTGCGAGATTTTTGAAGTCGTTGGCACAAAAGTTTTACGCATCTATTGATTACAGTCGATGGTTATTTTTATAACGGTAGATGTCCTTAATGTAGAAAAACATTAATTGCAATGGATTCGCAAAAACATTAACTGGTTTGTGTTAATTTTCGAAAAGGTATATTTTCGTTCAGTTTTTTCAAAGAATAATAATCCATAATCTTTGCTCGATTTTTATGTGTTACGGCGTATTCTTTTCCACGAAAGATCCACTACAAATTCATCGTCCAGATATTCGATGATATTTTCCGGTTAAAAATGAGAGCCTTTTGTTTATCCGTCGACGAAATTCGTTCATAAAGAAAAGGATGTCACTTTTAAAAGGAAAATACTATCGATTATTTGGACGGTGAATTCATAGAGCATCTTTCAAACAAGAGCATGAGCCGTAATATATAAAAATCGAGCAAAAATTACGGATTGTTCTTTGAAAAAACAGAGCGAATATTTACTCTTTTAAAAATTGGCACAAAGCAGTTGATATTTTTGCGAATCCATTGCAATTAATGTTTTTCTGGGTTAAGCTCACTGTAATAGAAATAAATATCCCCTATGATCAATACATAAATAATGGTTTGTATACATGACTTTAAAAATGTAGCACTCATTTGACTGGTGTGAAGCGTTCTAATCTCCTTCATCAACGCATTTAACGATTTATAAAAACACATTTTTTTATTCGGGCAGTTGTCGATGCGAGAGTGGGACATTCCATACGACGAATTGAAGATCGGCGAATCGATCGGTACCGGGAGATTCGGCACGGTTTATCGTGGCAATTGGCACGGCGACGTGGCTATCAAAGTACTAAACATGGATTATTATCTGGACGACGATAAGACTCTCGAGGCTTTCAAGCTCGAGGTAAAGAAAATAAATAATAATTTTCCTCATCTTTCGGTCTATCGTGGATGGAAAAAAACAAAATGTTCTTACCGACATTCGTTGTTTCATTGCAGGTGGCAACATTCCGCAAGACAAGACACGAGAATTTAGTTTTATTTATGGGAGCTTGTATGAAACCCCCGCGATTGGCGATAGTCACGAGCATGAGCAAAGGCATGACTCTCTATACTCACATTCACCTGCTCAAGGACAAATTTTATATGAACAAGACAACTATTATTGCCCAACAGATCTCTCAGGTAACGACGAGATCGACGATGAAGTCGTTCCGTTCTTATTTATTTATTATTATCCAGTTAATTGCAACACGATAATCCACACGTGTACTATTCGTCCAACAGGGAATGGGATATCTCCACGCTCGTGGAATTATTCACAAAGATCTAAAGAGCAAAAATATCTTTCTTGAGAATGGCAAAGTCGTCATAACGGATTTCGGTCTGTTCAGCGTTACAAAGCTTTGCTACGGTAACAGGTAAATAATATTGTTATGAATATTTATCCTCAGTACCAAATTTCAGTCACGAACTCTCGTGCTCGATCTCAATTGTACTTTAACATTTAATTTTAAGCAAATTTCGCCATTACATTTTGAATTCAGTAGTAGTAAAAGAAAATTTATTAAAGATGCTATACTTATTTTTTTACTACTATTAACTTACACAATTTTTTTTATCTAAAGACAATTATATACATTGACAAAGGGTCATCGACCTGACTTCATTTTATTTTATTTATTTACTTTTTTCGAGCAGGAAGGGAAATGGCTTGAGCATACCCCCAGGATGGCTGTGTTACTTGGCGCCGGAGATCGTTCGACGTCTTCGACCCCAGCAGAATCGCGATCAGGAGGAATTGCCCTTCTCGGAATCTTCGGACGTTTATGCATTCGGGTTAGTTATCAAATCGAATACTCGTTTATCGATAGTCATCCAATCTCTTATTGCATGGCTTTTAATTAATTTAATTTAATATAATTTAATGTAATAAATAAAAAAAGACCTATAACGAATAAATCCTTAATTGGCAGTACCGTCTGGTACGAGTTACTCTGCGGCGAGTGGCCATTCAAGGGACAACCGCCCGAAGCTATAATATGGCAAGTCGGCAAAGGAATGAAGCAGACTCTCGCCAATCTGGAAGCCTCTCGCGACGTCAAGGTTTTTTTCCCCCCAATTTTTTATCTGCCAGCCCGAATTCAATTTTCTATTTTTTAAACGCTAAATCGCCCTAACTTTACAGGACATTCTGATGTTGTGCTGGTCCTACCGTCCGGACAACCGTCCGGACTTCGCCAAGCTGTTGACGACCCTCGAGAAGCTGCCGCGCAAAAGACTAGCCCGTAGTCCATCTCATCCTATCCATCTGTCGCGCTCGGCCGAGTCGGTATTTTGAAAGCACGAAGATTAAAAGAGAGAGAAACAAAACGAACGAACGAAAAAAAAATAGCGACTCTCTCATCTCGTTTGTAAATATCACGGAGATAAAAACAAAAGCGCGCGTTTGATTAAAAAAAAAAGAAAAAACACCTCGTGTTGAATTTTAAATAATAACTATTTAATCTTCGAAAAATTCGTCGTGTCTATACTAGTGTAAATATAAAACGTTTGAACTATCATAAAGATAGGAAAAAAATGTTCAACGACAAAAAAAAAATGGAATGGCTGAACCTGTCGATGCAACACACGCGAGTCGAGGATAGCGTCGAACGCGACAAACGAATGCGTGTCTCTTATCAATCAAACTTTTGAAAACACACACACACGCACGCAAATCGCACGCAAAATTAGTAACGACTAAAGTCTGAAAGACCGGAAGCGCGATATAAGAAAAAAAAATGTAGGTCAAGTATAAAAAAAAAAGCAACACGAAACTATCTTGAATCGATAGAGTCGCGTTTTATTTACGCAAAGTATTCACGAGAGTATTAACGAAAAAAAAAAAAAAAATCGACAAAAAAAGAAAATCACTTTTGCAAGATGTAATTTAGCTAAAGTCCCATTACTTTTTCCTAACGTATAAAAAAGAAAAAGCGTCATAGTTTAAATGATAAGTATATAAAAATTTTTAATGTAATTAATTAATCGCGGTCCTGTTACTTTCAATCGTATTAATAATATCGACAAAGTCTAGTCATTTTTTTCTTAACTCTAAAAAATAGATGCATGAATCGACGTGAAAAGAAAATAAAAAAAAAGAAAAAAAAAATTAAACACGATAAAAATTGATTGGAGCGCGCGGGCGAATAATGATAAATGTTACGATTAAATTATATAGATGGCTCTCAATCTCCTATTAATAAAGATAATTCATCGGTAGACGATTTCGACGAGACAGAATTTTAACTGCGAAGGATCTCATAATTACTAATTATTGTATATTTATTTGCAAGTAAACAAAAAAGAAATTAAGATATGCATCAAAGCATAAAAAAGTCAATGACTCGCCTCGAAGAATTTTCGATTATCCGGGGTCAGGACGACTCGAGTTATCGGTAAAAAAAAAAAAACAGAAAAAAACCGATAAAAAGACACATTATCGAAACAATCACAACCGACTCTTCAAAAAAATTTATTCTTTGCAAGTAGATCCTCGAGCCCGAAGAATTACTAAAGTTTTAACTAGCGTTTTCGAATAAATCGTTGCTAAGAAGAAGGGCAAAAACAAATTCCTAAAATATAACTCGACGAGAGGAGAGAAAAAAATCTTACGATGTAATTGTAAACGATGATAAAATTTAAACAAAAAAAAATCGGATTAATCTCGTAAATCTGTCTTTATTAATGTACCAATTTCGAACACTAGATTCGCGTTATCTTGTATTGGTGTTAATAAAACATATGATACGAATATATACATGAGAGAATGAAATAATTGTTCAGTGTTTTTATTCTGAGCATTTTTTTTGTTTTTAGAATGCAATTTTTTTTTTTCCTTATTCGTTCACAGCCGAAGATCGTCGTGAACTTTTTGCAAATCGTGCAGGCGAGTGCGAAGGTTGGCGGTGCGGATGTTGTTCAGTTCGATCCTCGACTCGAAAGTCTGTATCAGAGGCTTCGTTATCTTGTCGGTTATGTGAACGAGGGCTTGAGTTCTCACTGAAACGAACAGAGCGATAGAATCAACAGGAAAAATCAGCGAACACGACGGTCGCAAATTGCTCGAGGTCGATTTTCGTACCCGCATCGTTGTGTATCGACGCGAGAATATCCGGATGATCTTTGCAAGTTTCCGCCGCGTCCTCTTCCTCTTGAATGAGAATTTGCGCCACGTCGGTCATCGTCTGTGCGAAGTAAATAAATTTTTGCGATAAACAGAGATATATAAAAAAAAAAAATCAATAGGGTAAAAGTAATGTCAACTATTATCGAAAATCACCTTCAGGCATCGATCGGATATTCCCGGAGTCCGAATTATCTCCAGCGGGATTTCGACGACCTCGCCTTTCTCCGATTGAAAACAGGTCAACTGCACCTCTTGCTCCTAAAAAACGCCCAATCAATCATCTTCTTCATGTATTTAATAGTAACATTTTTTAAGTTGTTTTTTATTAAATTTTTTTTTCTTTTCGTATAGTACATTTCTCTCACCTTAGTATCTTTGACTTCCGAGAAAACAGAGAATATCAAGCCGACGAATCCTTTGTCCATCAACTGATAATTCGCCTGTGTCCTAACATCTTAAAAAAAAAGAGATTTTTTATATTAATAAATTATGTCAACAGAAAAGCGAATTGTTGCAGAAAACAGAAGAAACTAAAAAAAACTTCTCCGATCCACTGTTCTAACATTTTTGTTTTTTCATAAACGGCCAAAATAATATATATATATATTGTCTTTAAATTGTGTATGCGTAATCTTCTCACCGACGTGCGAGGGACAAACAGTTATGTGAGGATGCGAGTGATACCATCCTAGGACTCTCATGGGACGTTTCAGCTCGAGGGTAAGGCGTTCGGCCTCCATAGCAGCTTTGAGCAATTGCTCAGGCGATATCTCGACCCTGTCCTTCTTTTTATCCAATCTTCTAAGATTAATAAGGGCCGATATATTGGCGATTCCTCTAGCGAGCTAAAAAAAATAGCAGTTTGAATTTTTTTTTTTCTCCATGCTACCAAAACAGAGGTTGTGAGAATGACGAACGAAAATTCGACTCTTACGTTTCCGATCAGCAGTCCCATAACTTCGAAGTTTTCCGTAGTAAAGGCGTGCTGCAAGCAAGCCATGTAAACGTCGGCTTCGAGCTCGACCTTCTCCAGCGGCGATTCCATCTTTCTTTGACTAAAAACCGAGCCAAACAAAAGCAGTCGCAAACACACACACATATATATATATATATATATACATGCTATAATAAAATCGTGCCGGAAAAGAAATATTGGTGGAATTCCCATTCGTCTTTTACCTGCCGATCGTAATACTTGTTGCGGGTCGATCGAGCGTCTAGCTGGACTCAAAAACTGTGCAATCCTCAAAGTTTCCTCACTTCATCTCATCGCAGAAACAATGTGACTTTGGTTATGTTTATAATGGATTTCGCACGGATCTGTCACGGTGATTTTGAGCCATGTAGGCTCGCGAAACTCGGCCGGCAAGCCAGACGCCCGGAGCTCTGCCTTACCGACCCGGAATATTCTCAGAAATTGAGATGCATTGCAAGTGCATGCGGAGCTCAGAAAAAGTGCCGATATTTTTTAGTTTTTCCTCGTTGCTCCAATGTCGCCGAGACACAAGTTGCGAGAATGACAAAACAAAAATTCGATTGTCTTTCCCCGATCGGCACTCCGATTATTTGGAAGTTTTGCGTAGAAAAGGCGTGCAGCAATCCTGACAGAAAAAAAAACTCTCGAACCGACCAAAAACAGCTGGGTCGGTTCGTGCCGTCGAACCGACCGACAAATGACAGAGTGTCGACCGATATTTTCACTACGGCCTGGTTTGCCTATGCTCGATTGTCAGACGGCTCGAGCAAACTGCTCTGGGAGCAACTGAGATATTGGTCAACCTTTTTGGTCGTCTGTCGGTCGTTTCGACGGCACAAACCAACCCAGCCGTTTTTGGTCGGATTTTCGCCGAACTTTCGATCGGCAGTTCTTCCAGGGAAACAAAACAGCACGTCTTCTTTAGAGCATGGCTTGTTTGCAAACACGTCGGCTTCGAGCTAGAACTGAGAATTCAGTTTTGTCTTTCTGGTCCAACAGGTAATAAATTTTTCGGGTATTAAAAAATCGATAACCAAATTATTTCTTTCAGTTATTTATTTTTATACAGTCAATTGCGATACGACAATGAACTCGTGTACCGTTCGTCCAACAGTGAGCGGGTCATCTCGACGCTCGTGGAATTGTTCACAAAGATCTAATGAGCGATAGAATATTCCTAAAAAAAAGAAATCTTTTTAATGGCAAAGTCGAAATAATGGATTTCGGTCTGTTCAGCGTCACGAAGCTGCGCTATGGTAACAGGCAAATTATATTTTATAAATCTTCACTTTAAAAGCAACAAGTTTACACACATATATACATATATACAAAATAATTGAGTTCAGTAAATTCGTATCCGGGGCATTTCTTCCCCGGACGAACACCATACATATCAACCGTACATGTCACTTCTCTTCAACCATCCATATCACAGAGACGCCCATTCCGAAACAAAAACAAAACAAAACAAAATCGTCAATGCAAGACAAAATTTGCAGGGACGAGAACATAGGGCGATTTTTTGTCGCCCATCGTTTCCGGCGGTGGAATTATAAATTCCGGATACTCGTAGTAAAGTGAGCTTCCTTGTGAGTGAGCTCGTGGATAATCCTTAACGGCCCACGAGGCTGCTGATGAACCATCGACCGGCAGTGCCAAAGGAATGAAGAAGCATTTGGGATTTCCGCAGTGGCATTTTGTCACTGGTGGATGCTCGGGCTTTTCTGGAACTTCTGAAGGTTTGCTTCCGCCCAGTCCAAAGTTCTTCCGCCATTGGTCCGAACGTTTCCCGACTTCCAGTGAAGCCGGAGTCTTCCTCGGCCGATCCATCTTCTTGCCGACTTTCGGTGAAGCTGTCCGGGCGGCGAGCGACGAATCGTCACCACCGAAAGTCTTCTGCACTTCCGGTGAAGCCGAAGTTCTTCCAACCGGAAGTCCATTGAGTTCGACGATTCTGGACCTCGTATTCAGTGCAGTGGAGGTAATTTTGGAACTTCCGGTCAGTGGAGAACCGTCATTAGAGTCCTCCGTGTCCGCAACATAGTCGAGGTCTTGATCCATCCACTCGATGATGCTCTCCTGCAGACTCTGCATCGCGAACGACTGAAGACGATGGTTGATCGACTCGTTAACGGTGTTCATCTCGACGTCCTCGTCGGAATACGCGCTGTCCGTTTGATCGGCGATTCTCGCCGGTTCGCCGTTGATCCGCTTTGCGTTTTTCACTTCCGAGGATTCTTTGGTCCGCGAAGAGTTCGATGGACGATCCGGAGAGTTCGATGGACGACCCGAAGAGTTCGATGGACGATCCGAAGAATTTGATGGACGACCCGAAGAGTTCGATGGACAATCCGAAGAGTTCGATGGACGATCCGAAGAGTTCGATGAACGACCCGAAGAGTTCGATGGACGATCCGAAGAGTTCGATGGACGACCCGAAGAGTTCGATGGACCTTCGGGAGTCTCGCGATCGATTTTCCTCGTCTGAAAGTCCCTCGATGAATCGCTATAGGCGAGAGGCGTTCTTCTCTTCCTTATCGTAGCGTCGCACAATTCTTCGCGAGGACGAGACCGCGGAAGTTCAACGTCCGACGAACGTTTTGCGAAAGGATTGTTTCTTCTGCCGTCGTAACGGCCGCGATCTTCGTCATCCGATGAGGACGAAGGAGATGTCGAGGCTCTCTGGAAGATCCCGGCAATCTCACGGTCGGCCGAAGAAACGGAAATATCCTCCCGAGAGCTCGAACCCGGTTGCTCGCTGCCTGACGACGAAGAAATCCGATTCGATCCTCTTTCCACTTTGGATCTCGGAGAACCCAACCGGAAGTTGCGGTACGGCGACCGAATGCCGATCGATTTACCGAAGTTCGAGCACGATTCCTCAATGGAAACTTCCATCGGCTCCTCCACCGAGCAATCCTCGTCGGTTGGGTTCGGTGAAATTTTTTCAAAACCGTTTCTCCAACCCTCGAAGTCTATCGACATGTTCATCGATGGCGAACTTTCGGCGCTGCTCCAACGGTCGTTCGACGAATCATCGAGACACTCGTCGGCCGTTACCATCTCGTCGGAGGATTCGTCGGTCGCTCTCTCTTGGAAGATTCGTCTCGCGACCGGAGCTGGCCGGGTTTTCGGAGATAAGTCTTCGACCGGAAGTCTTCCGGAAGTCGACGAAGAGGAAGCGGAGGAGGTCGCGATCTTAGGAACGTCGGAGGAAGCCGAGAAAGTGATCGGAGGATCAACGATCGGAGCCACTCGAGATGTCTTCGGCAAGCTCGAGGAACAGGAGGAGAAACCGGAAGTGGAGGAAGTTGGCGATGGCGCTAAACTTCTTCGCGGAAGATTTTTCGCGGACGTGGAGTTTGATGATTTCTTACTGTTTTCCTGAAGCTTCGGGGACGATGGTTGGTTTTCTTTCGTTTGCGACGATGCCGACGAGCCCCAAACGCAGAGATGGAAGAGATTAAGCGGCAGCATTATGTAACGGATGCCGTGCTGGACGAGGCCTCTGGGTTCTTCGGCGGCGACGTTGTCCTCGGAGAGCTTGGCTTCCTTCGGCATAGCGGCTTCCGGTTTGAAATCTCCTGAAATCTTCGTTTCTTCCTGCATTTTTGGAGACATCCTCGAAAGCGTAGCGGGCCTTCGATGCAGCGGACTCTCACGCTCGAAGGTGCTGCGGCGGCCGGCAACGGGCGAGGATCGAACGGCCTCGCGGATCGAGCTCAGAACATTCTGCGAAAGAATCGAAGATGAAATCAACGACACGCAGATTTTTACCAGTATGCGATGTAAAGTATGCGTTTTCTTTAAATGCACGTTCGAACTTTGTACACTGAGAAAAAAAAAAAAAAAAAAAGGTGGATTAACCAAATTCGCGGCCAGGCACGTTCAAAGCTGTTTTTTGGTTGGTACAACTAAATCATTATTTTTTTGAACGATTATTCGCTTCAGTCGATTCAAAATATTTCGATTCAAACAAATTTTTTTTATTATACCAACTAAATAACGCTTTTGAACGCGGGGGAACGCACCTTGGTACCTTGGTTAATCCAACAATTTTTTTCTCAGTGTACATTAAAAAAGTTTGTTTGAATTAAATAAGTATTTATTTGTTGGGCAACCGTCGAATCAATCTTTTCATTTTATATACACCCAAATCAACTTTTTTGGGTGTACATAAATAATTCATATATTATTCATGTGCATATTATTGTTATTGTTATTGCTGTGATTATTATTATTAGTTATTATATTTATTTGATAATTTGTCAATATGTTTAAAAAATGTTATTTTTCCAATAGTGAGACAAAAAAATAAAATAAAAACTAAACTGTTACTTACGTCTCTAGCACCAAGTCTTCTGAGACAGCTACTTCGGCTGCTGCTTCTGCTGCTGCATCGGCTCAAGGATTTCCTCACGGCCCTCGGCATTTTTATTTAACGATACGACGAATCGAAGCGAAGAAAAAAAAATTGATATAATTATCGAAAGACGCGGGGGAGATCGGGAACGGGGAACGGGGAACGGAGACTCCTTCTCGACTCTCGACACCTTCTTCGTGGCTCTGAATGTTCACTAATAATTTCGAAATTCAAGTGTCCCGAGGCTTTATAAGGGCTGGAGGTCGGGGGGAAGTGAAACGGCTGCGATTTCATTGGACGAACGAATTTACCTAATCCTGGCTTAGTAGGGCAATACAAACTTTTTGGGATTCGAGCCTCGAGCTTTGGGTGCAACAAGTGCCGAAGCAACGTGCCAACAATCGACCGCGTTATACACAGAGGTAATGACTCATCGAACACACAGAATCAAAACTCCCGGCGAATACATTTTATTACGGCAATATAAAATGGAAGTTTAATATAACGATGTTTCTTTTGTTTATATACATGGTTATATATATTTTGTTTTTATATTTTTTTTTTTCCAGATAGAAGCAAACTCGATGTCCTATCTAGTGGATCCTAAAATGCATGAAGTCGATGCTGTTCGGAACAGCAGCTAGGCTGCAAACTCTTTGAAGCTGGCGCAGCCCATCGAGGTAAAAAGTTCCAACGACAAAACGAAAGCCGAGAAAGTAAGACACGATACCCAGTTTTTTTTTTCTTCCCTCGCGGAAAATCGTACGTACACTGAAAAAAAAATGGTTTGAAAATTATTGAACGGTATTGGAAGCTTTTTTACATAAACCGTTTCTGAAATTTCAAACACGTGTGCGTTACCATTGTACAGTAAAATGTTTAATTTTCATTAAAATTTTTGTAAATTTCGGGCAAAGAATTTGTAATTTTAATATCTGGTATTTTAATTCTACAAAAAAGTACATTAATGTTCAATTAATGTAAGTAAAGCAAATTACCAAATCAACACAAGTTCGTTTGTTCAAGTTCGAATGTGCGAACCTGTTCTCTTATTTCCCGTGTCATAAAAAAATGTTAGCTTGCACTTTTATTTGTAAAACTAACAATTAAACTAATAGAAGAACATTAACAAATAAAAAATCTTTTACTGCGTACTGTGCAGTGTAAAGTGTTCATCATACTGTACAGTGCAAAGTCTTCACTTTACTTGTCTGTGAATGAGCCCTGGAGTGAATAAACAAAAAATGTTCATCCAACAAATTTTTCATAAATGTCTTATGTATTTAATTAATTTTTTTTCTTATGTACGCCGACTTCTTTGGACCTTGAGAAATCCACACATAATCAATGACTTTCGTATTTTATAATGAACGCGTAATTGTCTGCGCGGTGTACAGCATCGAGACCGGCACAGAGGTGTTTAATTTCCATCGTGGCGTTGAAGCCGGTGCCTGTGCAGGTATAAGAGGCGGATCGACAGGTATAGCGATAGGTGACCGAGATAGATACCGTCGAATGGATCGACGAACGAGTCGACACCACTGACCAGCATTGTTTCGTGGTCGATGGAAAAATATACTTTTTGCACTGTTACAATTGACGGTTGACTCATCGAAAGGGTCGACCAGTTTACGTACCGAGAAACCTCCCGGAGTGTTATTCGTCAAGTGTGGTTTTGCACTATACCAATAACGACTATGCACATATTATATATATATATATATATGTATGTATATATATATACAGTAATCTATACAAATCACGTAGACAGAGTTTCCCGCAGTTTCGGCCTGACGACACATTCCTCTCTTGTTTTATTTTACAGCCCTGGGATTATTATTGTCAGTTTAAGGAGTTTAGGGCGGTCGGAGGGGGGGGGGGGGCGCTTTGGAAATTCCCAAGAATTTTTCATTAAAACACCCTCCCTCCTTCCCTTCCCGAAATTATACGAAAGTGTAGTTGATTTTAGTAATACATTTTTTTTTTTTAGAATTTTGCTATTGCTGACAGAAAATCATTCGAACTAAAAAAAATTCACAAATTTCGCCTTGCGCTCCGTAACAATGTAAGACTACCGGCGATTACCGAAAAATAACGACAAACTTCGTCTCCGCCCTGGCAACCTCGGCAACCGAAAGTTCTATCGAAAAATAACTCAGTTGATTTGGGACATTGCAGAACCGAAAAAAAAAAACAAATGAGCCAAATTACCGAAAAATAACCGAATGCGTTAACTCCATCGTCAGACCTTATTAAATGGTGACGGTAGATGTAACACATTCGGTTATCTTTCGGTAATACGGTCCGTTTTTTTCGGTTCTGCAATGTCCCAAATAAACTGTGTTATTGACGTTCATTTTTCGGTGACGTTCCTTTGTTCTTTCGACGGCGATCTTTCGTCATCCTTTACACTATATTTTTATAAACATTTGGCTAACCGTGCCTGAACGCTTCTCTATATTCGGTAGTAGATTTTTCGTTATTTCGACTTTCACTATGACTAAAAAAATTAATTTGAACTAAAAAAAAAAAACATTGATTTCATAAGTTCTAGAATGTGGAAGACCACCGGATATTACCGAAAAACAACGAGAATCGTTTAGATCAACTTCGTCCCCGATATTTCATCATCTTCTGCACTACCCTGAGAAAAGACACAGTATTTCCTACTATAACAAACAGTTTCCAGGGAGAACGTCTATATTGACAGTTTCTGATACTATATATTCAATTTGTTAAACTACAATTATGATTGCAGCCATGATTGTTTGTCATCGTCGTAACTATAAAATGTAAACGCTCCTCCTGGCAACAATTTTTTTATGGTAAAACGTCAGTACCGTTGCTTTCACTACGCAATTTTTTCCTCACTGCATTTCTTTATAAACACATGGCTGTTCCGCTGTTCAAATGTATCTAGTAGTAGATTTTGTTTTTAATTTCGATTACCAAAAATTTTACGATTACCAAAAAGAAATCATTCGAACTGAAAAAAAAAAAAAAAATGATTTCACAAGTTCTACACAGAAAAAAAGGTTTGGTACTATCAACTGAGCTGCGGTTGCGGGTGGCGAAGGAAATATTTGATCGATTGAACAAAATGTTTGTTCAATTCAAGCAACCATTCGTCGAATCAACTAAACATTAGGTCAAATTACTAAATATTCGTTCAATCCAACTAAGTATTTCCTTCGAACGACCAAATATTTTCTTCGCCATCCGCAACCGCAGCTTAGTTTCATATTGCCAAACCTTTTTCTCGGTGTGCAATGTAGAATAGAACTGGCAATTACCGAAAAATAATGACAGTCGTTTAGATAAACTTCGTTCCCGATATTTCGTCATCTTTTACACTATAACTTTATAAACATATGGCTAAACGTGCCTGACCGCTTTTGTACTATATTTAAACTGCAGTACATATACATATACATATACATATACATATACATATACATATACATATACATATACATATACATATACATATACATATACATATACATATACATATACATATACATATACATATACATATACATATACATATACATATACATATATACATGTATAATGTATTATATACCAGGCATAAAGTAAAGGCAGAGAACTTAACGATCATGGTGCGGCGTACGGCCACGCGATGCACGCAACCGTCCGTGCACGCGAGTTTCGTGCACGCACGGCACGCTCACGCAACAACAACGGTCGTATAGCCATCCCGATCTCGCATATACGAACGCACGTTCGGTGCTCACAAGCATAGGATGGGAGTTAACGCGATTGTACGTACGGGGGCACGCACGTATCCGCAGCCTGGGCACGCACGCACGCACGCACGCACGCCTATCCGTTTTAATTTAACTTCAGGGCACCGAGCACACCTCTATCTACCATCGAGCCGAACTCTTCATTCCACGTCAGGACGCCTCGGAAATCGGACGCTTCGAAACCTCGGAAAGAATAAGAATAAAAAAAAAAAACAAAGGAAAATACCAACTTTGCACCACTTCCGGTAAGTTTTTAGTATCAAAAAACTTTAGACTTATGGACAATACGGAAGAGAGACAAAGAAGTTGTGTAAATAAGTGTCTTATATGTATTCAATTATTATTATTATTATTATTATTATTATTGTCCGTTGTTAAGTTATTTCGATCAAAGTTGTGTAGATTTCAAGTACGATTTTCCATCTCAGAATTATATCAAGAAAGCATCGTCTACATTTTTATGACTTCCGGTTAGAGTTCACGTCGATGTTACGATTTTCACTGTGAACAACTATTAATAATGTCACGCTTACTCGTTTGTACAACAAAAAAACAAAGAAGCAATTTTTTTTTTTGCTCCAATAATTGAATATATTATCATCATTATTATCACTGTTAAAATTAATTCCATAAAAGTTGTATAGATTTCAAGTACGTTTTTCCATCTCGTAATTATATCAGTAAAACGTCTGTTTTGCTAACACTTCCGGTTAGTTTCCAGGTCCAGTTTACGATTACCCTGCGACCGATCATTATCAATGACACGCTTACACGTTTGCAAAACAACAAAACAGCAATTTTCCGTTGGCCCGAATATAAACCGCCAACGACAGTGAATTAGATTAGAAAAACCTAAATACACATAAAAACTGTAAAAACGTATCTCCTCACGAAAGCTCGAGTCTATACTTATAAAATTTGCATGAGAATCGTCACCTCCGTCGTGTCTCGCTCGATGCGCAGAGTCAAGACAGCACAGTTAAAACGCTATGTGTTTCTTGCACACAGGAACAAGACCGTTAATCGCATTGACTCTCCGAGGGACATAAAAAGGACAGGCAGGAAGAAAAAAGAAAGGAAGCTTCGCCCGTGTGAAACACGCTTTTTCCCGTGACGGTAATCGATATCCTCGAGTGTTTTTATTTTTATTTTTTTTTCGATCGGGAAAAGAGGCGGGAGGCCGACGAGACGAACGTCTCGCGCCGGGCAGCAGAGTCGGGCGGGAGGAGGAGCGGGGAGGGGGAGAGGAGTTCGAAGCGAGCGGCCATATTGGATAATCCGCAACGTCGACGACGCCACCGACATTGGTGAGGTGTGCGCGAGAGAGCGAGTACGAGAATGTTTATGTGTCCGCGCCGACGACGCACGGTGTGTGGTTGACTAGCGTGTCTCTTCGTCGGAAATTCGTCGCGTTTAATTAACGCAGTACGGTGCGCCGCTGATCGTCGAGCGTGTTGATGCGTACGGACGGTTCGAGCGGTAGTGACTGGCAATGCGTCGCTGAGAGGGAAGGCAAAAGTTTCGTCGACACGGTTCGGCGCGAACTGCTGCGTCGCGGCGAGCCCGCTACTGTGCCAATAGACGAGCTCGTGTCGGGGCTCGCGTCGAAAACGTCGAGGCGGGCGCGCGGCCACGAGCCCGCAGAGGCTCGCGCGAACGAAATGTCAAGTCAGATATGCCTCAAGTGGAACAGCTTCCTTAACAACATTGCGACGAGCTTCGAGAGCCTGTGGGAGGAGGAGGGACTCGTCGATGTCACGCTCGCCAGCGACGGACAGTGCCTCACGGCCCACAAGGTTATACTCTCCGCTAGCAGTCCGTTCTTCAAAAAGGTCTTTCAGGTTAGTTCCGCCGTCGAACCGAAACTTACACTCTCCGCTATGCTTTGGATTTCGTTGTTGTAACGTGACTGCGCATGCGCACGGACGTTTTCTACCAATTCTTACGATTTATTCAAAAAGGTCCATCGAGTTAGTCCGGCGATTGAACTAAATTTTACACTCCAGCAGAACGGTATTCAAAAAAAGGTTTCAGGTTAGTCCCGCCGACAATCCGAATCTTTCACTATACGCTAGCGGAACGTTCTTCGGAAGAGTCTTTCAGGTTAGTCCGGCGATCCACTAGCGGTTCGTTCTTTAACAAGATCTTTCAGAATCTTGTATTCTCCGTTAGCAATTCGTGAAGTCGTAATTTTTCAGACGTTACGAAAACGTTCATCGGAATGTTATCCGTAACATATCGCATGTCCCAAGGTCGACCTTCGGACATGCGACAGCTTACGGATAAGATTTTGGCGGTCATAAGTCAAGCAACGGACGACTTTTTCGGTACATCTGAAATATTGCAACTTGGAGTCTTCTTCAAAAAGGTCGATTAGGTTAGGCACGCGATCGATCCGAATTTTATACTCTCCGCTAGCTGAACGTTCTTGGAAAAAAAATGTTCAGGTTAGTCCAGCCGTTGAACCAAATCTTACACTCTTAGCTAACAGAACGTTCTTTACAAAGGGCTTTCAGGTTCATCCCGCGATCGATCCGAATCCTCGTCCTCTCCTTTTTGGTAGCGAAAGGCTACGAATTATTGCAGTCGAACTTAAGACGCGTCGAACTGTCGCTGCTTGTTTGTTGTTGTTTCGGTGTTGGACCGAGCCGCGATCTTTCGAAACGGGTCTGACCGAACATCAACGAATCTTACTTCCGGTTTCTTCGTGAATTTGAGGGTTATAAAAAAAAAATGAACATCAATTCAGCCTTGAAAAATCGCCTCGAAATAATTACTCGGAAATGCGCTGTGACCCTGTTCAGAATCCGCAAGTCGTTTTTTTCTGGCTCGTGCCGCAAATGCTATTTTTTTTACGAACCAAAACGTTACAATAAAAGTTTAGAACCAAACGTTACAATAAACGTTTAGAACCAGACGTTAAAATAAAAAACGTTTGGGGAAAGACGGACGAAGGTTGAGTGGATGGCAAATTCAATGAAGATGCTTTTGGCTTTCAGACTAATCCGTGCCAGCATCCGGTGATAATACTGCAGGACGTGCACTTCAGCGAGCTGGAAGCGCTCCTAATATTCATCTACAAGGGAGAGGTCAACATAGAGCAAAAGAACTTGCCGGCGCTGCTGAAGGCTGCGGAGACTCTACAGATAAGGGGACTGTCCGGCGGCGACATATTCGCCAAGGAGTCGTACAAGAGACTTGCGGAACTGGAGAGTACGATAGACGAGGAGGATGTCACGCAGCCCGAGCAGGACGAGGCCCCTAAGAAGAAACAGAAAGTAACGAAAGCCCAGAGCAATTCTATACTGGAGAAAGCTCTGACTCCGAGAGTCTCCGCACCGGACAGTGCGAGCGAATCCTCTTGCAGCGATCTATGTTTGAAAGATGACGACGGCACAAACAACGATGCCAATACTGTTCTCAATCCCGTCTATCACAGGCTGGAGATGAAAGTGAGTCCTCGTTTGACTAGAAATCATTGTAATACATTTTTTTTGCTTTAAATGGAAGAGAAGATTTCTATTTTTTTTTATATCTCTGATACAAGGAATTTCATATAGTTCTGAAAATGTCTGAAATAATTGTATATCTTGCTTTTCGCTAATCCCGACGTTTTTTCGGTCATGATTCACCGGAAATATAATTATGGTTGGAATCCGAACGGAATTTGTGATCTTTAAATGGGTCTAATACAAGGGATTTTTTATTTGTTTATTTGACAGGGACAAGCTCCTTCATACAATACAGTCTGCACACATAGAATGAAAATATGTTTTATAAAATATAGCGATACTTATCCAACAACTTTTCCAAACTTAATAATAACTTTTCAATGACTGTTCAATAACTGTTCAATAACTGTTCAATAACTGTTCAATAACTGTTCAATAACTGTTCAATAACTGTTCAATAACTGTTCAATAACTGTTCAATAACTGTTCAATAACTGTTCAATAACTGTTCAATAACTGTTCAATAACTGTTCAATAACTGTTCAATAACTGTTCAATAACTGTTCAATAACTGTTCAATAACTGTTCAATAACTCTTCTATAACTCTTCAATAACTCTTCAATAACTCTTCAATAACTCTTCAATAACTCTTCAATAACTCTTCAATAACTCTTCAATAACTCTTCAATAACTCTTCAATAACTCTTCAATAACTCTTCAATAACTCTTCAATAACTCTTCAATAACTCTTCAATAATTTTTTTAAAAATTTTTAAAAAAATTTTCAATAATTTTTCAATCATTTTTCAATCATGTTTCAATCATTTTTCAATAACTTTTTAATAACGTTTCGATAAATATCCTCCAATTCAGTAAGTTTCAGTTTTGGCTGGCAGCAAAAGATGCGATCACTTGCGGCCGTCTTGTTTAGTATATTTCTGAAATGGGTCTGAATATGTCTGAGAAAAATGGTTGTGAATTCTTTTTCTCTATCTCGCAATTGTTTTGTTCACAATTCAGCACACATATAATTACGAATTGGAATCTAAATAAATTTTTTAAAAAATTTTGCAGATAGAGCCGTTCGAAGTGAAAGTGGAAGATATCCAAAAGCACGTCGAAGAGAAGGACGTGCTGCAAAGATTAGATACCGGACAACCGGAGGAGATTCCAGGTCAGTGACGAAATTATTTAAAAATGTTATTAGGTTTGTTTTCTTTTACAATTTTTCGATCGTATCGCACCTCTTGTACGTTAAAAATTTCGTTTGTCCATTCATACGTCACCCAGCACCCTTAAAAATGTGCACGGTCACGAAAAACATATACACACACGTACACAAACGAGAGAAATGAAAAACCACCCCGGGCGTCTCGAAGCCGATGCACAGCCGGTTTACGCTTGCCGGTTTTAGCTGATTAAGCTCTCTTTGGTATCCGAAATATGTGTTCGTAGCTTTTGGTCACGAATTTATTTTATTTTTGTTGGTAACTCGTAAGATTCGCTCAGAGATCGTCTTTTGTCATTTTCGTCTCGGGTTCGTACACGGCACCTCCTCCTCCACTTGGTTCTTCATGCCTCACGAACGATCGATTAGCGCCATTGAATTTTTAAATAGTGCAAGGTATCGTTGTTATCATTCTCGTTGCAACTGTTGAACGTTTAAAGAAATAATAATTAATTAAATTGAAAAAAAAAAAAAATTGTCTGCGTGGGTGTTTGTGCGAATGGGGAGATGCATGATTTTTCTTTATATATAAAAACGTAATTTTTTCTGTAAAAATGTTTTTTTATTACATTTTTTTTCTTCATATTTCCCACAATCGGACTATTGTTCCGCGCTCTTATCATCTACATTTAATTATGAATATTATCAACGCCTTTTTCTTTCAAATGCATACTGTTATCGTCTAGACTAGTCGAAGACGCAAATACGAAATTTTATGATATTTTCATACTCCATCATCATCCAATCGACTATAAAAAACGTCCGATAAAAGAAAAAATCCATAACAAAAAAATTCTCTCCCAGTAATTCAATTCTCTTTTCTCGCAACATGATAATAGTTCCTTAAATTTCATATCGCATAATCGGCCTATTGTTGCGCGCTCTCGGCATCAACCTTTAATTACGCATATTATCACTGAATATTCCACTACCGTCAACTATAAAAAAACTTTTGAGACACAAAAAAAAAACTATAAAAAAATCCGTTCCAAAAATTCAATTCTATCTTTTTATTTTTTCTAGTATAATAATTAAAAACAAATTTATTTCGATCTTGATAGTCTTTCCTCCTCTGCCTGCATGAATGTGATAGAAAAAAAATAAAAATAAAAATAGAAAAAATAGTAAAAAAAAAACTAGATACGAGTAAACTGATGTAGCGATTGCGTTGACGTGTGTGGCAGGGTCTGGGAACAGCCCTGCTGAAGACATATCCGGTTTGTCTGGGTTATCCGGCCTATCTGGATTCTCGGACGCGAAGCAACTGGTATACGCTTATCAGCACCTACCTTACGCCGATCTACTGCCGAGCCCCGACATAATATCGAACTGGGCTTCGTCACGTCCCATGGATCATCTAGCCTGCGACCTCATGAAGATATTGTTTACCCCAGAGGAGAGAATATTGTGTAACGTTAATGGTAAAATGGGAAAGCAACAGTTCGACAGTAACAAGATACATCTTATAAGAGAAGTGCTGTTGCACTTTAGCGGCATTGTGCCGAACAGCGTCGAATGGGAGGAGGCGTGGAAGAACTGCGTTACGAAAATCGATACGAGCAATAGAGGCTTAAAGAGGTATCTGTTTCAGAGACGCTCGGTTTACACCCAATGACTAGGGCACTTCAGGTCAGGGGTTAAACGGGAACGTTTTCACTGGCTCGAATAATAGAAATATGTATGTATATGTATATCCTTATATATATATATATACATAGATTATATATGAAGAAAAAAGAAAGAAAAAAAGAGAGATCGATATGTGACGATTATCGATCTGTGCGTTGCGAAAATAAAACCATTTTTTTTTTCGATCGGCGCTTCGCGCTTAAATTTGCATAAATGTATCATAGCTGAGGTGCGAAGAGAATTCGATATTTCACGAGAGGGGCGAAAAATTTGAACACATCCCCGTACGCTCGAATTTTTCGGATACTGTATAAGAAACGTTTTCACTGTCTCGAATAATACATATATATACGAACAAAAAAAGATCGATGTATGACGATCATCGATCTATGCGTTGCGCAAAATGAAATTATTTTTTTCAATTGGCGCTTCGTGCTTAAATTTGACTAAGTGTATTATAGCTGAAGTGCGAATAGAATTCAATATTTCACGAGAGGGGATACGTTCGAATTTTTCGGATATTATATAAGGAACGAAGAAAAAAAAAGATCGATATATGACGATTGTCGATCTGTGCGTTGCGTAACTAAAACATTTTTTTTCGGTCAGCGTTTCGCGCTTAAATTTGAATAAATGTATTATAGCTGAGGGGCGAAGAGAATATTCAATATTTCCCAAGAGGGGATAAGTTCGAATTTTTCGGATATTATATATATATGTACGAACAAGTAACGCTGGAGCGAGAGAGGAATCTCGGTAGTACTCACGGGTCGCAGGGTTTCAACCATAGCAAAGAGGCTAGCGTGTAATAGTCGATTGAAGATGATAATTTAAAAGTAAAAAAAAAAAAATTGAGAAAAAAAAATGATGAAAATAAGAAAAAATAACGTACTCTAGAGCGAGTTAGTTTAGGCGCGGTCGAGTTATTTATTACGCTTCCATTTGCTTTCGCAACGAGGCAAATGATTATTGTAAGCCTTCCGTGAGTTTCGTCACCGAACGACGCGTATACGAGCGCTTGTTTAGTTGAACATTTTTTTTTCAAATTTTTATCCCTTCCCCAGGACGGGAAGGTCAGGCAAAGTTGTCGAAGGAACTTGGGTCGAGAAATTTAATCAACATTGTGTAAACATTTTATTAAAAAATCAGACACTGCGAGTTAAGAATGTAAACGCAAAGTTGATTTTTCTTTTCAGTCGAACGCAAACAGGAAATTTGAACTGAAGCAACGAAGTTGTTGTCTGAAGTTTGCGCATAATTTTGAATTGAATTTACAGGCCGAAGTTTTTTTTTGCGACTTTGCACGGAAAATAATTATCGTGCCGATAACTATAATCGTTGCTTGGTCGATAAGTTTTTCCTCGAACGCAGCGCGATAAAAAAAAAAGTAACGAAACATTCCTTCGTTCTCCATCGAGAATTCGTTTTAAACGCAATTTACTTTTATAAATCGTAAAATACACCCCAATAGTACAAGAATCGACGCGAGCGTCTCGCGTCCGAGTGGGAAGTTCACGATCTCACGCGCACGTTTATATACACGCATATTAACGCCGCGCGGAAACACAACTAAAAAATAAAAAAGAAAAAAAGGATAAAGCAAAAAAATAAAAATAAAAGCACGGTTCTCGTCGAGCGAATCGCGGCGTGTCTGTCGGGTGAGACGCATTGGCTTCACGACGAGACTTTTAGTAAAATTGAAAAATAACAAAAAAACAAGTGAAATTTAAGATAATAATAATGTGCTTGTAGATTATTTAAACGAGAACACGTCGACGCTTATCGAACGAGCGTGAGAAAATTTACCTACTAGAAAGTAGAGATGTACGATCCGATCGTAACTTGAACCCTTTTTGTGGCAACGAGAAAGATCGCGTTTCTCATTTCCGTGGATCAATTTGGTGGATCATTTATGTGAGAAAGAAAGAATGAAAAAGAAATCGTACCTGTGAATATTTGCAAGAGGTACGTACAGTGAAGAAAAAAATGTATATATTTATCAATTCCAAATTTTCAATTAAAAAAAAATCCACAAATTGCCACAAAAAGAGTGAAAAAATAAACGAGGTAAGGTTGTCGAATTCACAATTGAATTATTTTCAAGACTATATTGTCTCGAGCAAAGAAAAAGAAAGGAAGAAACTGACAAACGAGTAAATATACTATTGTAGACAAGACACACGACTGGTCGCAAAAATATATAAATATTTTACATTTTTAATCGTCTATTAATTACCCACCCGTCCACTCGCGGTGAAAACAGGTGGTATTTTTTTTTTCTTCAATTTTTCAGTCGATCGAACGATTGCAGGCTCCTCGAGATCGACGCTAACGGTAATAGCGGAAGCGCGTAATATTTGCAGCCCTCGTCGTGAGGACGTCGAGTTCCGCGAAAGAGTCTCGATAGCCGAGAGGGTAGAATCACCGGGCGATGCGGACGGAGCGAGACGATCGTCGGCGAGCATCTCCGAGGAGCGCAACGACGAGGTCGAGTCGTTGAGCTTTCGATCGGACGGCAATCCAGGAATATCGCATCCGACATTTCCACCGTTCGCCAGCAGCGGCAACAACGAATTCTCCGAGGAATCCCCGGCGACGACAACGTCACCTCCGACAACTTACCCTCCGTTTCCGTGCCCATTCTGCGACAGAGCTTACACCAGCTGGGGCTTTCGCAGAAGACACATCAAAGCCGTTCACACGATATCGCCGAGGCTCAACTGCAAGTGGTGCTTGCAGGTCTGTTATTAGAAAGAAAAAAAATGTCCTGGTTTGCTGCAGTGTAAAAAAAATTCTTATGCATTTTAATGTACGAGAGATCGGACGTTTTAATGCAAAGACTGGTGTATTCAATTTCATGAACAGTTGTGATGCAAAATTGATGTTCGGTGAATGCACCGACATTGGAAACATTGGAATTAGAGACATTGGAAATACTTTATTTTTAATAATTTACTTTAATTTCCAATGAAAAAGTATATTCATTTTTCAATAGGATTGTACACTAAATTTAACGTGCAATTGTCATGAAAATTGTATAGACATTTAGAGTTCAATTAAAGTAAATGACTGGAATTAACGTACTCATAGTAAAATTAAAGTAAATCATTAAAAGTAAAGTATTTCTGAAATTTTTAATATACTGTACCTTAATTGTTCATCATGATTGTGCATGAGATTTAATACACCAGTTTATGCATAAAACTTCCAGTAACGGAACATTAAATTTAATACGATTTTTTTTTACATTTTTGACAAAGGTATTTATCGACTATTCAATGATAAAATATTTTTTACAGAAGCAGACATTTTTTAAAATGTAAGGTGTATTTTTGTTTGTGAGATCTTGTTACCCGTATTGCCATACGGTTTGTTTGAATAAACGCAACGAATTACATAATAAATATTTTCAGGTACTACCGACTCACGCAGCCTGGAGGCGACACGTAATATCGGCCCACAACTTGTCGGCGAGCGACGCCCACAACGGCCTCCTGATCCTCGAGGAAGCTCACATGGTTCTCCAGATCGCTCATCCCACCCGACTCGACACGCTGGTCAACATAATCAAACAGAGCTCGCAGCAGAGCGGAGCGATGCGCGATTCCGATTCGCAGCCCGACTAGCGGCTATTACCGGAAGTTCAAACTTCGATCGAGCAATTTTTCTTTATTCACCCTTACCGAAAGGACCGATTAGACAATTTATTTTTTTAGGCTGTGAGATTCGATTTAGTAAATAGTTCTTTCATAAATTTTCACAGATAATATTTTTTTTTAACATTACTCTGCTGTTATTCGAACACTTTTTCTCGCCCTTGCGCGAAGGTTCAATTCCTTTCTGTCGGCAAAAACGACGCCTCTCTCGACTTTAACAAAGAGAGCTTAGTAATATATTTTTTAAATTTAGTATCTAGCATCCAAGATGTAAAAGAAATGCATAAACTCTACATTGAGATATTTCCTCTCGACTCTCAGAGAGCTTCGTAATATATTTTTTTAATCTAACATTTGGCATCCAAGATGTAAAAAAAATGCATAAACGCTACATTGCGATAATGCAGCACGGGCTTCGGATGGTTTAACTAATACTCAAAGTACTGCGCGTACGTTACTGTGATCGGTTGTTGGATGAAACAATATATTTTTTTTAAGTTTCAGAGTATTATATTGAAAACGAAATGCAATAAGAAGATCGTCATTATCGATGGCCAGTATATATTTTAACGTGTAGTTTATTATATATAAAATATATGTCACGTTTTTTTTACAAAAAAAATATATGCGATTTTATTTGCGAGAATAAATATTTTCTATAAAGACGGGCTGATCGCGTTAAATGAATCCACTACAGTGTGCAATCATCCTTTATTTTTTTATTCATAAGTTACAAAGTAACATAACGAATTCGTTGATGATTCATAAATTTTCTAATGGCAACATTAGCTTTAACCTTTATAGTAATTAATTCATATTTAATTTATCAATAAACAATCGTATTCGCGAGTTAAAATAAATACGAGGGCTCGACTAAGGCTGCCTATAGGGTGCGCTGTAGTAGGTATCCGGTTCTCGCGTCATCCGGCGTCGATGAACAACGGCGTTTCCGGCAATTTTTGCTTCTCAAATACGAGCGCCGAAACACCGTTGTCCACAGTGCCGAGGATGTCGCGATTGTTTTATTTTATTATCTGTCTGGAGGGATTGGCAAGCTTCGCGAACGACCGAAATTTTTTCTCGAGCCCGATTCTCGCTCGATTCTCACTTTCCGAAGGTTAAAAAAAATATTGCCGATAATTCCTTCCACTATTTGTCGGTTTTCGAAATACGTTTTTTTCAAAGATTTTTTTTTAATTTCTAGTCTGAGATACCAAATTTTCGTGTTCTCATATAGCACCGTAAACTTGCAGAAAATCGAATATCAAAATTTCGAAGAATAATTCAACCGATCTTCGACGCATTTTTTTATTTTATAATTTTTTTTGTTGGTCGACCGTTCGCGAAGGTGAATTTTGTTAAAGCACCGTACAGTTCAGACCTGTCGCACCGTCAAACTCGGCTGGACGACACATATTTCGATGTAAAAATTAATATTCATCGCGAACGTTTTGATTAATGTCGCTTAAGGTAGTACTAGCGGACAGCCTGAGCCCACGTGAGTTCAGAGAGAATTGAGACAGAATTGCGAACACTTCTCGACGGGATAAAAATCTGAAAAAAATCAAGCATATGGAAGATGGTGAAAAGATTGATTTTGCATAATAATAATTTAAAAATGTTATTACCAAATGAATGAAAAAAAAAAAATTGTTCAACAAATCCCCCGGCAACTTAACTTTTTGTTCATATAAAAACAATTTTTTAATCTTTTCGAATATGTGTGAATTTTTTCAGAATTTTATCTAATTTTTGAAAATTACGTTTTTTATTAACTAAAAACACGATTTCAGTAAATTACACAAAATTCTGAAAAAATTCATACGTATTCGGAAAAATTAACAAATCATTTTCATTAACAAAAAAAAAAAAAATAGTTAGGTTGCCGGGTGATTTGTTGGGAAATTTTTTTTTCGTTAATTTGTTAATAACATTTTGTAATTATTATTATGCAAGATTAATCTTTTCAGTACCTTCCATATAGTTGATTTTTTTTTCAGATTTTTGTCTCATCGACAAGTGTTCGCAATTCGTCTTTCAATCCTCTCTGAACTCGCGTGGGGTGAGGCTGTCCGCTGGTACTACCTTAACGTTGGTAGATTAGGCAGTTATGATTGCGTCTCGCGTCCTTCTGCGTTCCGTCACGACATCGAGCAAAGCCGACAGATCAGTCAATCATCCCACGATCCGAAGTATTGTATTGTAGTTGGCAAGCGACCGTAATTTTTGGGATCGCGCGACGATTGACCTTCGAAATATCGACTCTTCTCTATTTACTTTTTTCTCTTCTCCTTACCATCAATCAAGCAAACCCCGATACCGTTAAATCTACGTGGGTCATTTTTTCTCTTCGATTCACAAATCGTGCACGTAACCGTGGACCGTTATGCCCGGTGCGATCTCGACGTGGGCCATTTTGGGACCGTCGACGGGTTCGCCGCCCCACGCACCCTCGCGGCCGTATTTCTCCGACATCCTGACCATCTCGTTCGGACTCCACTCCGGCGAGTCCACTTCGGGGCGACTACCGCCGCTCTTGTAGACGACGTTCGGCTCGTAGAGATCCTCGCGGCTCGATGCACGATAGCCCGACGACGTTCTCGGGGGCGGTGGCGAGACCGCGCCACCACCGTAACTGTCGTAGATCTGGTTGCGCTTCATCGAGGCGCGGGGATGATTCGTTTTTCTCAACATCGCCTGTGTCATTAAATATATTTATACATCTGTTATACTTATTGCGTTACATCTAAGCTATGATGCCTGTAATTATCTACACTATAAAAAAAAAAGAAAAATTGTATGAAATCTAATGTACTGGACTGGAAGTTTTTGTGCAAAAATTGGCGTATTAAATTTCATGCACAATTGTGAAGAAAAATTAATGAATTTTATATGAAGCTTCTTTACATAAACTGTTTCGGAAATTTCAAACACTTGGGCGTTGCAAATTTACAGTAAAATTTTTTTTTTCAATGAAATTTTTTTGATATTCAACCGTATACAAAAGTAGATTAATGCTCAATTAATGTAAGTGATGGACGAAAATTTCGAGTTCCAGTACATTACATTTACAATTGATTTTTATTGTGTAATCATTGGAGATATTGATTACAAGTTATTATAGATTCTTGTAACAGATTTTTGAGATAGGTGGTTTGAATTTCGCGCCTGTAAAGGTTAGGTTAAGTGGGGAGGCGATGGGATCGAGAATCGATTCATATCGAATGGAGAATGGCCAATTGGAATGACGGAAAAGCGGCTCAGAGGTTTCAGAACGTTTCACTGAAATAATCTATATAATATCGTGTTGGCTTGTTTTTTGTTTTTGTACCTGGAAATTGAAGGGTGGATCGTCCTCGTCCTCGACGTTGCTACTCCTGCGTCCCATTCTTTGCATTTCTTGGATCGGGTTCACCCTGATAATCATGAAATTGGCAAAACTCATGTGTTTATCTGTATTTATCAATTTCACGGTACACTTCCGATTTTTCAAAAGCATTTTCTTTCATATGCTACAATTAAGGAATTACGAAATTGGATTGCATTTCGATTGCGTTTCGAAATTCCATTCTATAGTATTTATATATATATATATATATGTATATTTAGATTTCTTGTGATGTTTTAATCTATGCTTACCGGTTGCCATTCGACGGTTGTCTGTTAGTTCTATCCTCGAATTCCCAATCGTTCTCGGTGTTCCTGCTCGTACCCTCGAAATTGTTACTGTTGTAGGCCCGACTTGGTGCCTGCATTGCGGTCGGTATCGGGGGTGGTGGAACTTTCTTCTTGGAACGTACGGAGCCTGTATTGTCGAAATTATTCTGAAAAAATTCCAAAGTGCAATACTTCGGATTCTTTAAAAAATCAAAACACCCATCATGGCACATTGACATCTCTACCACTTACAACTCTACCAAAATCTATACCAGAAAGTAAAAAAAAACTACCAGAATCAAAGTAAAACTCTATCGGACATAGAATCAAACTTTACCGGAATTGAAATAAAACTCTACCGGAATACAAGTCTAGACGTTGGCCAGGTATTCCAGTAGAGTTTTATTTAAAGTCCGGAAGAGTTTTATTTTGATTCCGGTGGAGTTTTTTTTACTCTCGAGTAGAGATTTTGGTGGAGTTTTAATACGGCAGAGATGTAAATGCGTTCCCATCATACGTATGAAAAAAAAAAAAAAAACCTGCATTGATGATTTGAGAAATTCTTGACTATCTTGACTGTTTCTGTGCTTCTTTACTTTTATTTACGAAAAAACTAAAATATATGTTCCCGGTAGAGAAATTTAATTCGACTCACTGAGCGAGGTTTATGAGCGTTGGAAGACGACGGTAGTTGATTACGGCTGCAGGGTGTAGGTTGATAACCGGAAGTTGGCTTGGATCTTGGCACCTCTTCCGGCGGGCATTGCACTGGGACATTCGGGTCCCTGGAAAACGGAGTGTTGATCAGACTTTGGCCTCCGCTGACCGCCGGTTGAGCTACCCGATGCGGCGAGTTCGTCGTTTGTACTTCGACGTCTGCAAATTAAAGATTAAAAACGGCAGCTGAAGATGCGGATGCTCTATATGAATGATAAACTCGATCTGTCTTTGGTTCTTCTTCGTATTCAATATTTTCTCTCATTCACATTGAATATTGTTGTTATTATTATTTGATGAATCTTCAAACCTTGGAAGTATGATTTTGCAAATTTGGGCCAAAAATCTGTTTCAAATTTGCTGCTTTAAAAAAAAAAAAAAAAAAAAAAAATTAGAAACAATAAGTATACAAAAATTAAATTAAATTAAAAAAAAAAAAAGTGTCCTGACGAAAATTCTTTGTCGTGGGTCTGGATCAACGCGAATGCTCTTATCGCGTTCTCGAGAGATTTAATTCCTCTCGTAACACAATGTCACGAGATTTCATTGCCTCGGGCAACAAAATCAACAACAAAAATTTTTACGCTTCGGGTCGCACCTCTCGTGTGAACGTTGGCGTTGGCCCAAGGTACCGTTTGTCTCCTTAACGGCGCGTCCCAGGCCTCGTGTTCGTCGTCAGACGCCGAGGATGTCATGGATCTGTAGAACGTATTCTCAGATGTAACGAAAAAAAAAAAAAAATTCCCCGCATTATTTTTGATTTTTTTTTTTTTTTTTCCAAATCAGTACCGATTAAAATTTGTTGATTTTTTTTCTATTTTATCTTTCTCTTTGCGGACGGCACAAAAAGCACAGAGAAAAAATCGCGAGCACACACTAGGGAACATAAAAAAACATTTTTTTTTTTTTCATTTAAGAAAGTTTGAAATTTTCTTCGAGACGATTTTCACGTTTTTTTTTTCCAAAATTCGTTCGTGAAGTTTAAGGGCTGCTTGGAAGTTTGAGTTTGTGTCGGGAGACTGACGGCACAACAATCACAGAGAAAAAGCCCGAATACATAGTAGGAAAGATAATTTTTTTTTTTTTTTTTATCGCTAAATTTTCCTCGTCGCGATTTTCACATCTTCATACAAATTCGTTCGTGAAGTTTAAGATTTAGACTTTTTGAAGTTTGATTTTGGGTCGAGGCACTGACTGCACAAAAAGCGCAGAGGATAGTCGAGAGCACTCGGTAGGGATCATAAAATACATTTTAAAAAAACGCAATTGTCTTCGAGGCGTTTTTCACTTTTTCATCAAAATTCGTTCGTGAAGTTTAAGGGTTGGTTTGGAGGTTTGAGTTTCTGGATTTAAAACTACGAAATGATGTCGTAAATGACTATGAAATGTTCGTGATGCATGATTCGAAGAGGACAAGCGAAGCAATTTTTAAAAAATTATTACAATTAAAAAAAAAAAAAAAAAATGTAAATTCAACTTTGGTCTCACTCGGTTCTTCTCTTTGATTTTGCCTTCGACGGGTCGTTCATGTACGTTGTGTCAAAGTACGGTAGTTCCTGGCGAAAGTCGAACGGTAGCTTGTGTACTTGGGGAGGTATCGACTGGCCTAGATAAGCTGTTTTTTTCATTCCCGGATCAATTTTCTCGAGCGGCACGCGCTCAATCGTCGTCTGCAACTTCGCAGCTAACGATTGATTGAACAGATGGACCTGCATTAAAAAATAAATAATAATCCAGACGCGTTTTTTTTTTTTTTTTTCAATATAAAAAAAACTTTTCTCGAAAAGAGCGCTCACTTGCTGCGAAAATTGCACGAGGTCTTGATAGCGGGCTGCACGGTACCGTAGGAGGACTTGAAACATGCTCTTCGATCTCCATTTGCTGCTGTAAAATTGCATAAAGTCCTTCGTCTCCTGATTCATCTCGCCCCTCAACGTCGGGCCCACTTCCTTCCTCACAGCATGACCCCTGTACGCTGTTTTTTTTCGTTCACAAAAAAAAAAGAAAATAATAATTTCATTTAAGATTAAAGTAGCTTGCACCCAGAAAAATAATTTATTTGACGGCCACCGTTTATTTAGATTAAGTAAAATATCTATTTGATTCAAATAAATATTTATTTCATTTAAGTAACTACTTACTTAATTAAAATAAATAATATTTATTTAAAACAAATAAAATTTATTTAGAGCAAATAAAATTGCTTATTTAAATATGGGCTTGATAGAGTTTTATTGAAAACTAATAAATTTTAGTAGAGTTCAATATCGCATATACTTGAATCAAGTAAAAATATCCTTGAGTCAAATAAAAATTTAATTAATTCAAATAAAAACATTCTAATATCCGATTTTATTGACGATTAATAAACTTTTTTTCTGGGTGCACCCGCGAGAGCGTGCGAGAAAGTGAATTTGCGTGCGAGAAGTAAAATCGGGCTGATGTGCGCGTGCGCCGTGTATTTACAGTGTGCCCTGTTGTAAAGCGGCTAAAGAACTAATCTCTTACTTCTTACCCGTGAGAGCGTGCGAGAAAGTGAATTTGCGTGCGAGAAGTAAAATCGGGCTGATGTGCGCGTGCGCCGTGTATTTACAGTGTGCCCTGTTGTAAAGCGGCTAAAGAACTAATCTCTTACTTCTCACCCGCGAGAGCGTGCGAGAAAGTAAATAATGCGGGCGAGAAGTAAAATCGGGCCGATCCGCGTATACGCCGTGTATTTACAGTACGCAGTGTTATAAAGCGCCACAAGAACGAATCTTTTACTTCTCACCCGCGAAAGAGTGCGAGAAAGTGAATTTGTGTGCGAGAAGTAAAGCCGTCTAAGCAGTAAAACACGCGTGACAAAAAAATATTTATAATTTTCCGTTGCTGTTATGGATACATTTTTTAAAATGGATTTGTTTTTATTGAAAATTTAAAAAATCTATCTAACGGCTCTGTACGGTCGATAGGATCCAAAACGTTTTTTTTTTTTTTTATTTGAGGATTGTTCGGCAACGAGCCTACCTTTCTGTATCATCACGGCAGCCTGATCCTCTGACATTTCCTGAGTCGGAGTCCTCATCAACGACGCTTTCTTTACTGAAAAAATGTCCGTTAATGTCCGGAAAAATCGCGACAGAGTGAGCCGTTGACAAAAAGAAAATCAACTCGTGAAAAAATAAATAAAATAAAATAATTCACCAATAGCGAGTTCTACGAAATAACGAGGGCCTACCGTTACCTACCAAGTTCCTTCTTCACTTTGATGGCCTTCGTCGTCTTCGTCGCTTTTCTCGCCAGGAATGCCCTCAGCATGCACTGCACCTTTACGATCTTCTTCACCTGAGTCTCGTACAGACGCGAGAGATACTCCTCGTTGAAATATTTCAGGAACACTTTCGTCTTTCCGATTATCCAACCCTCCATCTTCAATCTTATCAGCAACAGGCGACAATTGTCCTTCGTCATCTCGACGTTCTCGTCGAAATCGAACGCCAAAAATTTGTACCTGGAAATTAATAATTCATAATTAATATTATCATATAATAATAAATTGTTTAATTTAATTGAATTTATTGACGAATTTCTAAAAATATATCAGAGTGTATTATGGAGTAATAAGAAATTATAATAGTAAAAAATAAACAAATAGAAGTACCCAAAATAAGAAGATTATAGACAGCTATAAATTAAAAATAATATATTTGTATTAATGTTATAGTGTAATAAGTAATTATTTTTTTTATTTAACTTTTTGTTCTACGAGCCAAAATGATAAAAAAAATCTTGGCCGTCCGGTACCTTCGTAGAAATTCCTGAAAAGGTATTCTATGTGGATATCCGCGCTGACGCGCCTTCGCGGTGTCCAGAATAGCGAGCGCTCTGATCTGCTGTCGTACCACCTCGCGATAAAATCCCCTCGGACTCCTCTCGAGATCGGCTCTCACGCACCTGACGAAATGGGTGCCACCGCTACCACTGCCGACCGACAAATTCTTCAGGATCTCGAGACTCGTCGATCGAAATATCGCAGCGCAAGTTCTCATCTTTCGGGTCTGAGAGTATTGTCCGCGCGACGCTGTGTTGTACTTCTGCCGATTTAATTGCAAAATACAAAATAATAATATTTGAAGACTTGAAGACGTTAAAAAAAAAAAATTAATATTTGAAGATTTAAAGACGATAAAAATAGAATTAGTATTTACAGATTTAAAGACAATAAAAAAATTAAAGTTTGAAGATTTGAAGACGATAAAAAAATTAATATTTGAAGATTTAAAGGCGATAAAAAAATTAATATTTGAAGATTTAAAGACGATAAAAAAATTAAAGTTTGAAGATTTGAAGACGATAAAAAAAGTAAATATTTGAAGATTTAAAGACGATAAAAAAATTAATATTTGAAGATTTAAAGGCGATAAAAAAATTAAAGTTTGAAGATTTAAAGACGCTAAAGAAATAAATATTTGCAGATTTAAAGGCGATAAAAAAAAAAACACTTCGATCTCTCTTCGATATCAAAATTTTTGTCTTCCCATTGAATTTCCATTTCGGCTCGCGTCACCGCACAGCTTACCCTAACTTTCTGTGTTTCCTGCATCAAACATCCCCACTTGCTCTTCGGAGTTTTCTTCTCAACGACTTTGGGCTCCTCGACGACTATCGTCAAATTGCCGGATTTCGTCAATTTATTGACGAACATCGATTTCACAGCCTCCGACGACGACAGTCGGAAAGTCTCGATCATTTCCGGCGGCACGAAGTCCCGATTCTTCTCGGCTATCTCGCTCGCGTCGTAGATCAATTTTCCCGTGTAATGAGCGACGGTGAACTCGTGAGTGCCCACGGGTTTTACGTGGACGTTCTTGCCCCACTGGTTGATCCTCTCCAGCATAAACTGGGCGTCCTGGGACTGTCTCGATGCGTCGTCTATGAGAAGAAAGAGGCCGTCGTTCCTTCCCATGAGCTGATCTATCGCTGCCTTGTTGTCGTAGAAGTGAAGTTGCTGCACCGGAATTTCTTCCTCTTCTTGTTCTTGCTGACAAAAATAGAAAAAAAAAAAACAAAAAAAAACGAAATTTCATTAATAAATTCGATAAATCTTTACCGTACGATTAAAATTCGCTGTGGCTGTTCATACGATTCACGCCCGAATTCACTCTAGGAGAATAGTGGGTACTCGGGCGTTTTCTTTCTTGGCGTAGTTCACGAGAAATAAAAATGAGCTTTGAGTCATTCACGCTAAGGAGAACATCGGACTCCGTGCGTCATTTACGCTGAGGAAAAGATTAGGTTGTTGTGTTAACTACGCTAAGCGTCAAAAAAAAAAACTGACGCTCCAATAGTCTAGCGTGTCTGGCGTGAGCCGCTCGCCAGTCACGATTAATATCCCAAAGACTGTCGCTCGAATAGTTTAGCGCGTTTGGCGTGAGTCGCTACTCAGTCACGATTAATATCTGAAGAAACTTTAAAACCCTTTAAAACGTTTGAGTTTTTGGAAAAACTTGTGAGGAGTCCGCGCACTTCCTGTCCTATTTCTATTTTTTTTTACGTAGTGCAGTGGGCCTAGTGCAGTGGCCGAAAGTGAGAGAGGTCTCGATTTTACGCACCAAAAATCGTACCTTTGGCATTTAAATGGAAAATATTTGGCTGGGAGTAAAATAATAATTGTATTCGTGATAAGCGGGAAAAAATATATCGAGTACAGCCGTGAAACAAAACAACAAAAAAAATCGATTCAACAAGGATTTTTCAATTTTCGAGCCACTTTTGAAAAAAAAAAAAGTCGATTTTCGCGATCTCCAAAGGTCGATAACTGGGCTCCCAATGGAGCTTGGAAAAATTCGAGGTGCCCGCTGTCTTCTACGGAAATAGGTCCGATGTTCACCTTCGCGTAAATGACGCAAAAGCTCATTTTTATTTTACCGTGAACCACGCCAAGAAAGAAAACGCCCGAGTACCCACGATTCTCCTAGGGTGACTCTTGCATGCCTACCGTGTCTCTAGCGAGAACAACGTTTCGGGCGTGAATCGTACGAATAGCCACGGCGATTAAAATTTTTTTAAATGTAACCCCAAAAGACCAGGCATGGATAAAAAAAAAAAAAAAAAAAATCGATCAATATTTATCGTACGATTAAGCATTTTTTGGATTTAACACACGAACAAACATTAAAAAAGAACACACATGGACAAACGTCGTTTTTGTCACATTGGATATTTTTGTTTTTAATGTTTTTGTCACACATGGACAAAAACATTAAAAAAAAGGAAACAAAAATTGATACATTGTTACAGCACGATTAAGATTGCTTTTGGATTAAACCCACTGGATCAGAAATGGATCATTCGCCGCGTGTAATTGGCAAACTATATAACTATATACAAACAAGCCAAAAGATATTCATTTTCGACTGAGCAATGCAGCCACGAAGACAGGAGTGCGAACAATGTGTCAGATCTTCCGGGGTTCGCGCAGTGTCGCAATTTATTTTATATTGCTCGCTGACCATTTCCCAGGCGAATACCCGCTGATTGTAATGACACTGCAACTGCTCGTTCATCGTGTTGACGAAGAGCTGCTCGATTCTGTTGACGACGAAGCACTCGAAGCCGAAAAGATCGAAGACGCTTATGCTGAACTTGTCGCCGCTACGACAAAAAAAAAATGCCCCCAAAGTAAGACGATTTTTTTTTTGCCAATTAAACACTTTAAGTAAAAAAATAAAACAAAAATATGTAAAACTTACAAAAGAGTTCGCGTGACTGTGAGCTTCTCGTTAACGTGATTGACGAGCCAATCGACCAGTCTCTGATAGATCGTGTTAGCCAGAACGTCTCGAGCTTCCCTGGCCTCCTCGCAAGTGTGCCTTCTGCGTACAGCGGCGCCTTTTTTTATGACGCAGTAGTTGGTCAGAGCCCAGGTGAATTTTTTTTGATCCAGGCCCAAGTGCTCCGCAACTAAGATCGACGAGGAACAAAAACAATTTTTAAATTAACCTACTCAAATTTTATTTAGAAAAAATTAAGTTCCGTTTTTATTTTTTTTTTTTTTTAAATTTTTTTGATTACACATTTAATTTGATTGCTTTTACCAGTATTGGCAAGTTCGGTGTTCTGTACTTCGGCCTCGCCGTTGTTACCCTCGCCGAATCTGACGTCCCCGATTATTAGAATAGCGGCCAGAGTCTTCCAGATGACTTCCTGATGCTCCTCCATTTCCATCAGTTTGAGAGTTTCCTTCAATTCGTCGAATTTCAGACTGTTTCCGGCCGGATCGTTTCGCACCTTGAACGAACGCTTGTTGCCGGTGCTCTTGTCACCGATTCTCAGGTAACGGTACTTTCGGCCCGGCAACAACGAGTACCGGTCCAATTTGTTGGTCGCCTCGAGGCCGTCGTAGAAGTAGTAGAATATGTGGAAGTTTGACTGATTTCTGTAAACGACCAATAATATAATCAATATAGCGAAACAAAACATTTTTATGTCAATATCTCGAGGAGGATAAAGAATGTATTTTTGTTTCAGCGCCGATAAAAATATCTCACAATTTTGAGTCAAGATTTTATTTTTATTCAATTAAATAATGATTTTCTAAGTAGTACAAGTCGAGTTCGGTCGGACGGCGGAGCGCCCGGGCTTGTGCGACTATTTATATAACCACTTATCTCAGGCTGCCCGGAAAAAAATAAAAACAGTAAAACAATACATAAACAAACGATAATGAAACAGTTTAAAATGTGTAAAAAGGTGTTTGACATGTTCTTCAACTTCCCGTTTATACAAACTAAAAATTTGAGTTAGTTTTCCGTCACGAAAAATTTCAATGGCTCGAGAAGCTGAAAAAATATATTTTTATTTCAGCTCTGATCCAAAATCTTACCATTTTTACACAAGTTTTTATTTTTATTTTATGTAATAATGATTTTCCAAGTAGTACGAGCCGAGTGCGGTCGGACGGCGGGAGCGCCCGCGCTTATGCAACCATTTATACAGCCGCTTATTTCCGGTTGCCCGGAATAAATAAAAATCATCAAACAATTTAAAAAACAATACATAAACAAAGGACAATAAAAGAATAAAAACATAATAAATGAACAAACAATAAAACAATTTGAAATGTATGAAAATGTGTTTGCAATATTCTTCAACTTGTGGTTTACACGAACAAAAAATGTGAGTTTTTTTTCTGTCACAAAAGATTAATGTCTCGAGAAGCTCAAGTAATATATTTCTATTTCAGCTCTGATTAAGAATCCTACGATTTTCAAGCAAGATTTTATTTTAAATGAATGCAATGATCTACCAAGTAGTACAAGCCCAGTGCGGTCGGACGGCGAAGCGCCCGGTTCGATGCAACCATTTATACAGCCGGTTATTTCTGGCTGCCCAAACTCGGGTACATTCAACGAACATTCCGTAGAATACTTTTCTCTTGTTAACTTAACATTTTTGTTAAACAACAGTTAACAATATTTTTTTACAAAAAAAAAAAAAAAAAAAATAAGCTAGAATGGACGAGAATTACATTTTCGGGCGTTTGAGCCGAGAAATGTTTATTACATTTACAATTTTTTTTTTTGTTGCCGTGAAGAAAATAAAAATAAATTGACCTGTCTCTCGTGGAAACTCGCCACTTTTCGAGCTGATAGAGCCAAAAAATAGCCCCAGAGGCTTTGCCGGTAGAGCCGAAAGTCGTTTGTATCTGAAGCACGCATCTCGTCGAGTTTGGATTGAGAGGTGTCGCGGCGTGACAGAACGTGTGAATCAGCTGTATCGCTTTCATGAGTCTCGCACCTGTGTCCTGAAGACTCTGAAATTACGAATTTAAACAATTATTCTTGCGCCTTCGTCAATGATTAAATTTTCGTGATAATTTTTTTTTCCAGTCATTCTCCACTGCACTGTCAAAAGAAATTGTAAATTTAATGTAGCGGACCAAAAGATTTTATGCAAAAACTGGTACATTAAATTTAATGCATAATTGTCATTGAAAATGAGTCGACTTTTACAGTGAACTAAAATTTAATATTTATTAAATTAAATTTAATATTTATTAAATTAAATTTAATGCTTAGTAAATTAAATTTAATGTTCAGTAAATTAAATTTAATATTTAGTAAAATAAAAGTAAATGATTAAAAGTCAAGTATTTCTAAAGTTTTTAATATACCTCACGTTAATTTTTCATCAATATTATACATAAAATTGAACGCACGAGTTAATGCATGAAAATTTCCAAAGTTTTTTTTTACGGTGTGCCCACCTTGCCGAGGTACATTAGATGCTTTATAACGTGCATGGCGTTTGCAGTTTTTCCCGAGTAACTTTCACCGGCGAATAAAATATGTTGAGGCTCCTCGTTGTGAAAAGCGTCCTGAAAAGCACTGTCGCCGACCGAATAGATGTGCGGTGCGTTGTCCGATCTCGATTTGCACTGGTATTTTGCATGGGCCTAAAAAAAAAGTAATAAAAAACAAATTTCATATGCCATAATTACTTTTACAAAAATCTTACCTTTAAAATAAAAAAATAAAAGCATATGTGTTTTTATGACTTTTTTTTTGTGAAAAAAGAAGATCGTCCGAAAGTGAAGAATCCGTTAAATTTAAGAGCTCACGTGCGGTCCGTAAACGTCTTGAATCTCGTTAGGATTGAGTATCAACAAAACGTCGCCGATGTAAGTGTGGAAATATCCCTGACGTAGTCTGGCATGCAATTCGTCCAGGACCGAATCCTCGGTCAGGTTTTCAAGAGCCGCAAGATCTTCCGTGAACATTGGCTCCGGCGGATCAGTTTGATTCGTCTGGAAGCATTTTCAGACAATTTTTCAGAGATCCCAACTTCAAACAAATTTTACAACGATCAATTTTACCAAGCCACGCGAATAAGGATTTTGGGTAAATCGAAGGTAAATCGGAATTTTGAAAGTCCGAAATTTAAGCTATCCGGCACCTTGAGAAATCCTTTTCGAACAATGACTTCCGGCTTGCGGCCCAGCTTGCCTTTCTCGCCGACGTTCAGTGCCAGTGCTTTGATCTCTTGCGTCAACTATTAAAGACAATTTTAATTACATTTTTCATCATTGATACGATTATTATTCATTATTTCTTTTGTAAGCAAAAGAAAAAAAAAAGTAAAGTAAAAATCTCACAGGGTAATCATTTTCCGGAAGTTCCGACAGAAACGGATGTTCGAGAATTTCCGCCATGAACGGTCTGTTATCGGGATTTTTCTCCAAACACCTAAAATAAAAAAAATGTTTTAAAATTTTTATAAATGTATAAGACATATATAAAAATAAGATATAAAGTATAAAGTATAATAAATTTATATGCATATATAAAACATATATGAAAAAGAAGGCATTTTTATTGATTAACGAATCGAATAGAAATATCGTATCTTACTCGGCAATGAAGTCGTTGAAGTTCTGAGACCAGTTAGCTGGTCTGTAGAGACCCGGCGGTGGATTCCTGACGATCTGAAAAAGGGCTCTGGTAGGATGCATGTCCTGAAACGGTGGTTTTCCGTCGGCGAGCTCGATAGCTGTGATACCGACAGCCCAGACGTCCGCGCGACTACCGTAACCCACTTCCGGTTCGGCTTTGCTCATAACGACTTCCGGCGCCATCCAGCACGGCGAACCTATGCAGGTTTTCCGCTTTCCCATCTCGCCCTTTATCATTCTCGTCAGCCCGAAATCAACGAGTTTCACCTCCCCCTCTTTCGTCAGCAGAATATTCGCACCCTGCACGTCGCGATGTATGACGTTGTTCTCGTGCAGGTGCACCAAAGCCTTTCGACAAAAAATAAAAACAATAAAAACAATAAAAACAATAAAAACAATAAAAACAATAAAAACAATAAAAACAATAAAAACAATAAAAACAATAAAAACAATAAAAACAATAAAAACAATAAAAACAATAAAAACAATTTTAAATGTATAAAGATGTGTTTGAAAAATTCCTCAACTTCCGGTTTATACAAACTAAAAATTTGAGTTACTTTTCCATCCCAAAAAAAAAAAAATAGACCATAAAATATGATCTCTCGAAGATTCCCCAAGGACAGGCTCAACCTAGTTTATTCACTGAGAAAACAAAAAAAAAAATGGTGAATTAACCAAATTCGCGGTCACGCACGTTCAAAGCTGTTATTTAGTTGGTACAACTAAATCATTATTTTTTTGAACGATTATTCGCTTCAGTCGATTCAAAATATTTCGATACAAACAAATTTTTTTATTATACCAACTAAATAAAGCTTTTGAACGTGGGGGAACGCACCTTGGTTAATCCAGCCATTTTATTTGTCAGTGTATTGTTTTTCGATAGAAAATCGAAATTTTGATTTCGATCGTTTCGCACAATTAAAAAAAAAAAACAATAAATGACAATAAAACAATTTAAAAAATATAAAAATATGTTCTAAGAAATCTTCACCCTCCGGTTCATTAAAAATAAAAATTTCGGTTACGTCTCCGTCACAAAAAAATAAAAAAGGACGAGAAAATGTGATCTCTCGAAGATTCGCTAAGAAAATACACTGGTCGTGCTTTATATTCTATTTTTCGATCGATAATTGAAGTTCGTATCTCGAAACTTGTCGCGGGGACTTTGGATGTGATTGATGAGGTGGAAGACGCTGGCGAGATCGATTTATCTCCGCGGAGGTTTGAGATCTCCGATGCGTAATGACGCACCGGAGTGTACGAAGCGGAGAACTCGTCTCTTTCCCGTCGTATAGTATAGCATTTATTTAGCGTGTAATTTGCCGGCATTAAACGTCATCGTGGCCTGATTTACCGCGAGAGTGACCGTGGACGACGAATCGCTACCGGGCCCCGTGAAACACGTATACCTCGCTCGTACGATCTTTTAACCGGGTGTATGAGCTCAACGGAGAAATAGCAGTTATATAGAGTATAGTATAGTGCGGTTCGCGGGTCGGTGAAGGGCCCGGAGGGCATGGGACTCGCTCCGCGAGACCCCCAAAGGCAAGTCACTAGTGATTTAGTGACAAACTGCCGGGGCCATAAATACGAAATAGCTCGAACCTTTCGTGTCACACACGAACCGTTTCGTATCGGATAGACCGTCGATTCTTCGTCCAATTATATCGGACAAACCAGCGCTAGATTGCAAAAAAATGTCCTAATATAAAAACCAGTCCTAGATTGCAAAAAAAAAAAAAAAATGTAATATAAAAATATTTCCATAAATAACTTTGGAATAAATATCATCGCGAAAAGCATCAAAGAAGTGCTTTTCTCGAAAAGTTTTATGCATTTACCGTTTTTAATCTACGGATGGATTTTTTAATTAAAAAAGTAGTGTGTTTAAGTAACTAATGATTTAGTGACAAACTGACGGGCCATAAATACGAAATAGTTCATATCGAATCGAGCATCGATTCTTCGTACAATAACATTGGAAAATTGGACCAGTTTTAAGTTGCTAAAAAAAAAAACAAAAATTCATTTTTATTTTGCGTAATAAGTAGTTGATGTGGCCTTCAGACAACTCTAGAGAAAATATCATCAATAGAAGCACCAAGAAATCTAAGTTTTATGTATTTACCTTTTTTTTAAATCTACCGATGAATCTTGAATTTAAAAAAATAGTGTTCAAATTATTCTTTTTTCTATGAAAAAAAAAAAAAAAAAAAAAAAAAATGTAATAAAGTGTCGATATTCATAAAAGTCCATAAAAGCGTTCGTTTTGGGAATTCGGATAAAAGGGTCGGCTCGGCGCGGAATGCCTCGTGTATGTGTGAATTAAAGTGCCGCATGCGCATGCGCATGCGCACACGCGTGCAAGACATGTACCGTATATCGTTTTGCCTTCTCGAGGGACTTCACGGCTAAGAATGCAGCTCCATTATGAGTATACGCGTTCTTTCGCCATCAGGGATTGCTGTATAGGCAATATAATATACATGTAAAAAAATAAAAATAAAAAATAACACTCTTATATTACGCACGCGAGGACACACGCATGGACCAGGTGCTGCGTCCACCTCTCATGTTCACCGAACCGCTTATATTTCTCTTGCCCAATTTTTTTTGTTATTATTTTTTATGTTTTTTTTCTTTTTTTTTTTTTTTTTTACAAATTCTTGTTTAATGCCCGGGAGGAGTAGCGATATCAAGCTCTCGTTGGAGGACGGTGTACACTTTATGAAGAATAATTGACTCGTGCTCGAGAATTTTATGAAGTTCATTTATCCGTTCGGGGCATAAAATGTGATAGAGAAAGAATGTTGTTAATTGGTTTATTTTTATTATTATTATTATTTTAGTCATTTTTTTTTTTTTTGGACGAGAATATAAATCGTCGTTGGGACGAATTCCGATCGCGAAACTCTGGGGGGAGGACGAAGAGCGGTGGTTTTATTTTATTTTATGGTTTTATTTAAATTATGGGCGTGTGGGTGAGCTCAGGGCCGCGAGTGCAGGGCACAGGTGACGGTAATAACACACATTAAAGGCCGTTTCACGAGCCGTGACAGACGACTCGGCTCGGATACACTTGCCGCTCGACCTGCTTCGTGTTATTGTTTAATCTCGCGACGAGCCTCGAACAACCATTCAGAAAGACAAGAAATTCAGTACAAAATTAAATTTCACTCATTCTTTTGTTTCAAAAAAAAAAAAACAATATTTAGCGTAACGATTTTTCGAACAAAAAATTCAGCAGAGAAAATTCACTCCATTTTTAAAATAATAAATAAATGGTAGTTCATTCGTTCATTCGTTCATTCGTTCATTCGTTCATTCGTTCATTCGTTCATTCGTTCATTCGTTCATTCGTTCATTCGTTCATTCGTTCATTCGTTCATTCGTTCATTCGTTCATTCGTTCATTCGTTCATTCGTTCATTCGTTCATTCGTTCATTCGTTCATTCGTTCATTCGTTCATTCGTTTATTCGTTCATTCGTTCATTCGTTCATTCGTTCATTCGTTCATTCGTTCATTCGTTCATTCGTTCATTCGTTCATTCGTTCATTCGTTCATTCGTTCATTCGTTCATTCGTTCATTCGTTCATTCGTTCATTCGTTCATTCGTTCATTCGTTCATTCGTTCATTCGTTCATTCGTTCATTCGTTCATTCGTTCATTCGTTCATTCGTTCATTCGTTCATTCGTTCATTCGTTCATTCGTTCATTCGTTCATTCGTTCATTCGTTCATTCGTTCATTCGTTCATTCGTTCATTCGTTCATTCGTTCATTCGTTCATTCGTTCATTCGTTCATTCGTTCATTCGTTCATTCGTTCATTCGTTCATTCGTTCATTCGTTCATTCGTTCATTCGTTCATTCGTTCATTCGTTCATTCGTTCATTCGTTCATTCGTTCATTCGTTCATTCGTTCATTCGTTCATTCGTTCATTCGTTCATTCGTTCATTCGTTCATTCGTTCATTCGTTCATTCGTTCATTCGTTCATTCGTTCATTCGTTCATTCGTTCATTCGTTCATTCGTTCATTCGTTCATTCGTTCATTCGTTCATTCGTTCATTTATTTACTTATAAAACTTTAACGAATTAAAAATTTATTTCAAACGAAAATTTGATTTGCTATTATTTACCCGGCGTTGCGTTACGAGTCGCGGGGTGGAGGAATTCGTTATTGCGATGCACAATGAAACATGAAAGCGCAATGAACCTCGTACACCGTGGCCGCGAAACAAAGGCCGCGGCTCGGCTACCGTAGCCCCCGTCTCTGTCCGCTTCATCCTCATTCTCTTAGCCCGGGACATACCATCGGCCACAATTATGTTATAATAACGTGGCTTGGACGTCGGAGCGCGCAGTCGTCGCTACCAGCGGACGGCGACTGCAGCTTCCACGGAACGAGACGAAGCGGGCGAAGATTTCTCTCGCGGAGCGAGAGCGATTCACCGCGAGAGCAAAGGGAACGATCCAACCGCACCCCGGTGGTATTTATTGCCTGAGATATTATATACCTACGAAGCAAGGCCATCAGACATTCCTGCGAATTTGCCCCGAGACCATCATCCCGCAAGCCCTTTTGCTTTACATTGGACACGCTCTATTCTCTTCCTTCGGCAATTTTTATCTTTTATGATCACAAAAATTTGGTAGCGTGTTTGAAGTAATTTTTAAAAAACATTATTCTATACAACACTATGAATAAATGGATGAATGAATGAATTTTAATATGAATTTTAGAATACATTTTAGGATGAATTAATTCACTGAGAATGGCTTGATTGCTTTAATTTTTGAAAAAATTAATTTTATTAATTGGAATTAATTAGAATAATGAATTAATTAAGGACAGCGAATCGGAAAATTTTTATTTACGCTTGTTGTAGTAAGAAAGAAGAAAATCATTTTTATGAATTCATTACTATGTTTCGGACGTTGAAAAATGGATGTGAGAAGAATTTTAGAAGTTCTTTTTTCATTTGGAATGATTAGATTTTTTTGTGCGATTTAATTACCTTAATGACTTCCTTGAGTATGTAGGCGATGTGTTCCTCCCGCATTTTCTTGTCGGAGGCGACGAGGCCTCGGACCATATCCATCACCGGTCCACCGTCGCATAGCTGGAAAAAAAAAAATATATATATATATATATATATATATTCGTATATTAGTATATTATGCTACAAGGGAGGAAAGTGAGTCTTCTCACCAAGTGTCAAGTTTGATGACCGAGCGAAGCGAGGGCAAAAATTCACACGAGGTGAAAATGCACTTCTTCCCGAGTGATATACGCTATTTTTTCCCGACCACGCTAAAAAGCGGCCACATTTCTGTGCCTGCAACGGGGATGGAAATTGGCCGAGTCTTAACGAGCGGAAGGAAAAGTTCCCTTTTCCTCCCGCCGAATTACTTTTCCTCCCGCTCGTCAAGAATCAGCTACTTTTCATCCCCGTTGCAGGCATGAAATAGGGCATTTTTAGCGTAGCTGGGAAATATCGGGATTTTTTGGATTTTTGGGATTGGGGTAGCTTTCGAATTTTGTAAATGATTTTTTTTTCTTTTTCCAATATTACCTGTAATGTATTTCGAGGTATTTTTGCCCGTTGAACACAAATCAGCTAGCCTTTTAGGCGTAAAGTACAGCGATACATTGTGGGGCTCGATTTTATGCACGAAAAATCATATTTTTGGAATTTAAATGGAAAATAGTGGACTGGGAGTAAAATAATCATTGTATTCGCGATCAGCGGGAAAAAATACGACGAATATATAGCCTTGAAAAAAAAAAAAAAAAAAAAAAAATCGATTGAACAATGATTTTTCAATTTTGGAGCCACTTTTGAAAAACGTCGATTTTGGTGATTTTCAGAGGTCGATATCTCGGTTCCCAATGGAGCTAGGGAATATCCGAGGTGCTCGTCGTATTTTACGGGAAAAATGTACAAGATAGGACCTTGTCCGAAGTTTTTGAATCGTTTTATCGTGCCGTTTGAGGACGTTAAAAAACGCGAAAAATGGACCCGAAAGGGTCCATTTTTAGAATTTTTTGACTGAATTTTTTTTTCTTTCTCTAATATTAGCTGCAACGTATTGCGAAGTATTTTTGCCCGCTTAACACGAATCCGCTGGCTCTAGGCCTTTTTGGCCTAAAGTACAATGCGACATTAAGGGGCTCGATTTTATGGACGAAAAATATATTTATATGCGAATAATAGTGTGGAATTTTATTTTTCACATGTTGCGCGACTATATCAGTTCATTATTAACTTATACCATCAGCGCTCGGGATACCTCGCGGTGTGCAATGTCGAGCGATATAATAGAAATGCCACTCGTAATTGCGGAAGTAATTTCTGAAACTTCTTAACCGAGGACGGGATTAAAATTGAATCGTGGTCGCACGATTTTTCTTCCTTTTTTTTTTTTTTCTCCAAGATCTCCCGGCTGTTGGACCGGGTCGCGCGAGCTCTCGGGGCCTTGCGGTTTCTTCGCAGCGAAGAAACGTGCGAAACTCTTTACTCCATGCATTTTTTTTTCTCTCAACTCCTCATGTACAAATTTATAATTCACTTCATACACACCGTACCTTTCGAATGCCCCGATGAAGAATTATCAAAGTCTTTCTTCGAGACTCAACAATTTGGTTCTTGTATCGTTTCGAATTTCCCGCCTTTCATCGATGCTCTAAGCTTTAAAATTCAAAGGGTTAAAAATAGAGAAAAAGGATTTAGATAAATTGAGAAAATATTGCAAAGCTACAGCCAATGAAAATTCTGTCTCATTACTTTCTTCCTCGTCATATCACTGATCGTCACTTGAAAAATCAAAGGCTCAAACATAGATAAAAAAAGGGTTAAACAAATAATTTTTTTTTTTTTAATATTGCAGCTCATTGCAATATTTTTTTTCTTTATTTCCTGTTTATTAATGCTCGACACTTCTATATTAAAATAATTAAAAATAGATAAAAAAAAGGGTGAAACAAATCATTTTTTTTTTATATTGCAGCTCATTGCAATATTTTTTTTCTCTGTTTCCTGCTTATTGATGCTCAACACTTCTACATTAAAATCATTAAATATAGATGAAAAAATAATTAAAAAAAATTGAACAAAAATACTGGAATTCATCGCAAAGTTGCATTCAATGAAACTTATGTTTTGCTACTTCGCTTTCCTTCCCGCTTTAAAAAAAAATTAAAGAGTTAGACCGTAGAATAAAAAAAGGGTTAAAAAATGCTGCAAATCATTGCAGCGTTTTTTTTTTCTCTATTCGCTCTTTTATTAATGCCCGACACGTCGATATTGAGAGGATGACAAATAGTTAAAAAAGCGTTAAAATAAAAACAAAAATTGATTAAAAATATTGCAATTCATCGTGAAGTTGGGTCCAATTAAACTTCTGTCTTGCTGTACTTCGATTTTTCGTTTTTTTTTTTTTCCTTTTTCTTAATCTTCCTCGGGTGCCCCGGACGCGGTCGTAACTCCGATGACGTTACACTTTAACGCACGGGAAGCTCGCTGCAACGAACTCTCGGTAGGCAGCACGCGTGAGGATATTACGCATTGCGTGTAAGTACGCGAACATTGTGCACACATGCTCGGCGCAAAACGATCGACAATTGCGCGGTGAGCCCGAGCTGCCAGAAGCGAGTCAGCTCCGCCGGTGTACAAGCGCGCGAGCCACGGCTTCCTCTCGCTATGCCCGTAAACGCTCGATATGAAATATCGTTGGCGATAAATCTCGGCCACATTGTCGTTACGTAGCAGCTCGGCCTCTCCTTCGAGCCACTCCGGCTCGCCACTACGTACCCGTGCGCGGTTCTCGCGAACCTTCCCCGCTCTTTCGACGGTTTTCTCTAAAGGGTAAATCCGACTCATATGGTGGCTACTTATTTTTTTTTTTTATCGGAAATCGGGACATTCGGCCTTAAGGGGGTTCCATCGTTTTGATGGTTTTCTCTAAGGGGCAATTCGGGCTGGTAGATTCTTTGTTTTACCGGAAATCGAGGAATTCGGCCTTAAGGGGGTTCCATCGTTTTGATGGTTTTCTCTAAAGGGCAATTCGGGCTGGTAGCTTCTTTTTTTTTTAATCGGAAATCAGGACATTCGGCATTAAGGGGGTTCCATCGTTTCGACGCTTTTCTCTAAAGGGCAATTACGGCTGATATGGTGGATTCGTTTTTTTATCGGAAATTGGGAAATTTAGCCTTAAGGGAGTTTCATCGTTTCGACGAATTTTTCTAAAGGGTAAATCCGGCTGATATCGTAGCTTCTTTTTTTTTTTACCGGAAATCGGGAAAGTTGCCCTTAAGGTGGTTCATCGTCTCGACGGTTTTCTCTAAAGGGCAATTCGGGCTGGTAGCTTCTTTTTTTTTTTAATCGGAAATCAGGACATTCGGCATTAAGGGGGTTCCATCGTTTCGATGCTTTTCTCTAAAGGGCAATTACGGCTGATATGGTGGATTCGTTTTTTTTATCGGAAATTGGGAAATTTAGCCTTAAGGGAGTTCCATCGTTTCGACGAATTTTTCTAAAGGCTAAATCCGGCTGATATCGTAGCTTCTTTTTTTTTTTACCGGAAATCGGGAAATTTGGCCTTAAGGTGGTTCATCGTCTCGACGGTTTTCTCTAAAGGGTAGTTGAGGCTGATATGGTGGGTTCTTTTTTTAACCAGGAATTGGGAAATTCGGCCTTAAGGGGGTTTCATCGATTCGACGGTTTCTTTAAAAAGTAATTCTGAGTGATATGGTAGCTTTTTTAAGCGAAAACCGCGAATTCAGCCTTAATCGATTTCAGGCAAAAAAAAAAACAAGTTTTATTTTTGTTATTAACGAAATAAATATATATGAGTCGACAATTCTCCACGATTGATGGTTTGGATCGGTGTTCCGGTGTTCCGAGAAGTTACGCAACAACGAAGGCAGGGGATGAAAATCAATCGTTCCCGAGGGTCGAACTTCGGCGCGTGATTCCAGTAGAACTAGTCTATCAATTTGACTTCCCCGGGTCTCATTTTCTGAGTCAACACGTACCCCATCGATCGAGTTCAGAATTTTTTAAAATTTAATCTGAATTGCAGCCTTTACATTGATTTACATAACGTTAATTAGCTCATCCCCCGCAATTGCAAATCTCTTTCAATTGAAACTGCTCAACTTTATCTCAAATCTCTTAAACCCTCTTTAAAAGAAAAAAAAAAAGATCTCTACAGACTACTTTATAGTTTGCGCATAAGTCCGTGGATATTAACTTTCGATGAGTCCTTATATATTTGTATGGGAATAAAGTGGATGTAATGTTAATTACTTCATTCCCGCAATTGCAAATCTCTTTCAATTGGAACTTCTCAACTTTACCTCGAATTTCTTAATTCCTCTTTAAAAGAAAAAAAAAAAAAACGATCTCTACAGACTACTTTATAGTTTGCGCATAAGTCCGTGGATATTAACTTTCGATGAATCCTTATATATTTGTATGGGAATAAAGTGGATTTAATTTTAATTACTTCATCCTTGCAATTATAAATCTCTTTCAATTGGAACTTCTCAACTTTACCTAGAATTTCTTAATCCCTCTCAAAAAAAAAAAAAAATTTAAAAATAACCTCCGCAGCCTACTTTATAGTTTGGGCATAAGTCCGTGGGATATTAAGTTCCGATAAATCGATCGTGACGAAGGCGAAAAGAGGTCTCGACTTTCTCATCGCGAGGGCGAAAGGCTCTCTCGCGTTCGCTCGCGGGGGAGTAACATCAGTAACGAAAGAGCGCATGTCCACGTACACACGCGTATAAATACAGGTACAGAACAGCAACTTTAAGGTTGTATGGGTTACGCGCGCTGCCGTTGGTGCTGTGAAATAATCGTTCGTTACGACTCGAGATAAGTAATAATATTTTGGCGCACCGCGGAGGTCCGACCGTAAATTAGGGTCCGCGACGTGCCGGGGGTTCCCCGGGTTTTGCCCCCCTCGCCCGCTCATACGAACGAGTTTAATGATTGTTTAATGGCCGCGCGTGTCGTAAATTATCCGTGTATTCGACCGTCTCAAATGCTTGAAATTGCCTCCGGGTTCCCGAAGGGAGACGACCGACCGGGACGAAGACATGTGTATAATCCATGCACACACACGAGCTGTGCCCACAGTGAGATCTATCCACTGCGAGAAGGATGAAGAAGGAGCGGGTCGATACCATGGGGGGGGGGAGGAAAGGAATCGACGTGTGTATCCTCGGAGAGATCCGCGCCGCTTAGTCCGGCTTAGAAACCTCTTTGGAATTAGGATGCTATTCATCCCAGGAACGCGAGCGACAAGACGCACTTCCGCGATTCAAAGATCTTGCGAGTTAAAAAATTGTATGTATATTTCTCTATAATATAAAAAGAGATCGCCGCCGCTGCTGCCGATGCCGTGTCAACAATCGAGGGGTGAGGCAATAATAGAACCAGATGGGTCAAAAATAGGGTCAGGGGGCTCAATAATAGGGTTGGGGGAAGTCAATAATAGGGTCAGAAGGGGGATTAATAATAAGGTCAGAGGCATCAGCAATGGGGTGAGATGGTCAGCAATAGGGTCAATAATAAGGTCAGATGGGTCAGTAATAGGGTGAGATGGTCAGCAATAGGGTCAGAAGGGGTCAATAATAAGGTTTGATGGGTCAGTAATAGGGTCAGAGGGGGGAGGGATTAATAAGAGGACAAGAGGCATCAGTAATACGGTGAGGTGGTTAGCAATAGGATCGGAAGGGGGAGAGGTTAATAGTAGGGTCAGAGGCGTCAGTAATACGGTGATATGGTCAGCAATAGGGTCAGCGGAGGGGGATTAATTATAGGGCCAGAGGCGTCAGTAATACGGTGAGGTGGTTAGCAATAGAGTCAGAGGATGTCAATTGTATGGTAAGATGGTCAGCAATACGGTCAGAGGGGGTTAATAATAGGGCCAGATGGGTCAGTATTAGGGTGAGATGGTCAGCAATAGAGTCAGAGGCGGTCAATAATGGGGCCAGATGAGTCACTAATAGGGTCACGATCAGGGACGTGAAGTTGGCTGATAATAAGACCGTGAAGTTGCTTAATGATAGGGCCGTAATAGTGGGACTTGGAATTGTCAGTGTATACGTTTTTTAAAGGGACTTAGAATAACAGGGGCTTAAGTCCATAAAAGGGTGAGAACCCGTGAGTCACCAGCTCCGCTAGTATGAATATAAATGCCTATGTAGGGATATCGATTGATTTCTAAGGTAGAATAGCCGATTAAGTTTCTGCCCAATGATGATAGGGAAATAATATTTTTTAAATGTAAAACGCACCCCAGGAATACCGACCCTAAAAACTTTCGAATCCGAGGCTTTTAGCGAAATCTACGTTACCGACGATTCAAAGACCTTTTTTTAATTTTTTAAAAAATACTTTAGTCTGAGAGCTTACCTCCATGATGAACCATATCTGATCGTGCTCGTTCTTCTTGCCGGATCTTCTTCTGTATATTCCGTAGAAATCGGGCAAGTTTGGATGACCGGCGAAGTCTCTGAAGACTCTGTACTCCTCGACAACGAATGCTTGAGTGTCGGGCGTGAGTTTCTGAATTTTTACAGCGACTCTCTTGTTTCCTGAAAGAATAAAATAAAAAGATATTGGACTTGTCAAGGATATTTTATTCGATATTCGTGAGGGTTGTAGGGATCTTATTTACCGGCTTGAGAATCCGTGGCTTCGTAGACGTCGCCGCACACCCCCGAGCCTATGATATCCCTCAGGATGTACCGTTTCCCCGGATCCTGGATGCTGTCCAGGCGCTGAAGGGTTCCTTGACCGCCTTTGCCCCCTCCGCCGGTCCGACTTCGGTAATCGGAATTGTCGTCGTGGGTTCTACGACGTGCTCCGCCTCCGTCCCCTCGCGGGATCTCGTAATCGTCGTACTCCTCATCGCGATCGCTACGCCTCCCCCCACCCCCGCCTCGCCTACCGTAATCGTCCATTACACTTTCCCGATGATCTTACTGAAACAATCGATTTATTTACTTTAAAGGACAATTTTCATTTCCCAATTTTCAATTCTCAATTCTCAATTCTCAATTCTCAATTCTCAATTCTCAATTCTCAATTCTCAATTCTCAATTCTCAATTCTCAATTCTCAATTCTCAATTCTCAATTCTCAATTCTCAATTCTCAATTCTCAATTCTCAATTCTCAATTCTCAATTCTCAATTCTCAATTCTCAATTCTCAATTCTCAATTCTCAATTCTCAATTCTCAATTCTCAATTCTCAATTCTCAATTCTCAATTCTCAATTCTCAATTCTCAATTCTCAATTCTCAATTCTCAATTCTCAATTCTCATTTCTCAATTCTCAATTCTCAATTCTCAATTCTCAATTCTCAATTCTCAATTCTCAATTCTCAATTTTCAATTCCCAATTTTCAAACCCCAACTTTCAAGTTTCAATTATCAAAAAAATCGCTTGTCAGGAAACGCGAGCTTGTTCAGTTCCTCGAGATCTCTTCCCGAGCTCGTGTCTCGAATCGGCTAATGATAATGATAGAAATCATCGAGCACTCGAAAGCTCCTCGAGAGTTCTCGTCACCTGAAATTAAGGTTCGCGAAGACCCGCGCGAGTGGCTCGAAGCAGTGCTTAACCGGCACGGAACTCTGATCTGGCCAGTCGCTGGATAGAATGACTCTTCGAAGTTTCCGAGCCCACTCGAGAGAGCGAAAAATCTCGACGGTCCGAGTGGGCCTTCGTACCCATCTCAACGCTGGCCCTCGTGGACTCTCGAACCCCCCCCCCCCGAGAGCGTTTCCAGTGCTCGTGTATATACAAAGCCAAGTGCTAATTATATTCTTTCTCGAGGACTCCGAGCGGAGCCGTTCGTAATCGCTAATTAGTACCCACGAGCTCTGGGCGCTTCGACAGGGAGCTGATCTTCCCGCACGAAGAAAGAAATTTGTTAAATAAAAAAAAAAAAAAAAAATCGGAACATCAGGAAACAAGCTTGTAGATTGATATACGTATATATACTATATATATATATATATGTTGCGTGAGATAATCCGGAGGTTATTCCATCAGCCAATGAGCTTTCGAATCGTTTCAATTGGCCCTCTTTTCCACTTGGCAATTTCTCTGATCAGACACGGCGATGCTGCGCGCTAATTATGACAAGCACTTAATTTTCTTTCGACACGCAGGTAGAACTTTCCTTTTTTTATTTCTCCTGGATTGCTTCGATCCACACTCAGAGTTCTGACGGTGATACATTTTGCGAAGAAAACATTTTCTCTTTGGTCGCAAAATTTTTGGAGCGAGATGGAAATTTATTTTTTCGCTGAGCGATTTTTAGTCAGATAGTTTACGTGAGCCAACCCTTTGAATTATTAGCCAATGGGATGTTACTCGAGGGCGGGCAAAATGGACCAACTCCATTCGAGACGAGACTTTTTCCTTTTTATATTGGTCGAAAAAATTTTGAAAAAATTCGCCAATAGTAGACACGTTTTCCATTTTTTGGCAATGACGAATTTGTCGATTTTTCCTACGATCGCTTTGCTACTTGCTCGTTACTTTTATAATTTTTTTTTTTTTTTTTGCGTATTACCGACGCACGCCACATTCTCGAGCACCGAGACCCAGAAAGGGCGTTGAGGTAAACTTGTGGGGCTTGCGCAAATCCGTACCTATAAATATACCGTGGCCACGTTACTTTATAGGATCTCCGTGAGTATTACGTAAGGTATTCAGGTACGCTCGGGAGAGGATCGCCGACTGAGCTGAAGTGCGAAAGAAAGATGAAGAGAAAAGGGAGTGAAGAAAATTCGCGGTGCGCGCGCGCTTCCCCGCCGCTGTATAGTCGGTAGACTAGAGCTTCGGTAACAGAAAATTAATATCGATCGACTTGCAATCATAACTGTTTACACGGCGGAGGCGTGCAGCCATTTAAGGTAGCCACTGCGTGGCGCATTAGTCAAAAGGGTGCTAAATTTTTACCATTGTTCATCCAATATTGTACGCACTTATTGACAGTAAAGGAGAATATTAATCACGATGGTCTGCAAGAACAACTGGGAAATACAAATTCCCATGATAGCACTTTTTGTTGAGTTTTTTCAAAGTAGAATCCGTATTTTTTAACCGATTTTTAAGGTACTACTGCTCATTTTGTTTTTTTTTGAACTTTGTTGTAGGAAATATTTCAAAAATCTACTTGGTGAGTCCGTAGAGCAAAGTTTGAGGAACAAAATGAGCCGTGGTACATTAAAATTGGTTGAAAAGTAAGGATTCATCTTTTAAAGAATTGAATGAAAATGTGTCGTCATGGAAATTTGCATTTATTAATTTATGTATTTGCAAAAAGTTCGTTATCAATAGTTTCCTTGATTGAGGCATGCAGGAACACAAATCGACTTCCGTTACTGTTTCAATAAATCCACAACGTTTCGGATAAACATTTATGAAAATGCAGCACTCGGTTGACTAGTCTTCCGTGCAGTAGCTTACTTTGAACATAAAAACGGCGAATATTAATTGCCATTTTTAAACGTGTATTTTGTCATACATGAACATAAAATGATATAAAATGACATAAAATGACATAAAACGACATAAAACGACATAAAACGACATAGAACGACATAAAACGACATAAAACGACATAGAACGACATAGAACGACATGGAACGACATAGAACGACATAGAACGACATAGAACGACATAGAACGACATAGAACGACATAGAACGACATAGAACGACATAGAACGACATAGAACGACATAGAACGACATAGAACGACATAGAACGACATAGAACGACATAGAACGACATAGAACGACATAGAACGACATAGAACGACATAGAACGACATAGAACGACATAGAACGACATAGATCGACATAGAACGACATAGAACGACATAGAACGACATAGAACGACATAGAACGACATAGAACGACATAGAACGACATAGAATGACATAGAATGACATAGAATGACATAGAATGACATAGAATGACATAGAACGACATAGAACGACATAGAACGACATAGAACGACATAGAACGACATAGAACGACATAGAACGACATAGAACGACATAGAACGACATAGAACGACATAGAACGACATAGAACGACATAGAACGACATAGAACGACATAGAACGACATAGAACGACATAGAACGACATAGAACGACATAGAATGACATAGAATGACATAGAATGACATAGAATGACATAGAATGACATGGAATGACATGGAATGACATAGAATGACATAGAATGACATAAAAATTAATTGTATGTAATATTTATGGGAACGCAGTTCATAACAAAAATGTAATAAATATATTGCGGATATATTTTTTCGATATGCTCCACGGTTACAATTTCAAAATTAATTTAGCTCAAGTCGGACGAGTTATTGTCGCGATCTTAAGTAACGAAATGTTATCCGGGGAGATGATTCTCAAACCGTCGGGCTAAGGGCGCGCATCTGCTCCGGCGAGCATCATCGAGAACCGTTCTCGAGGTCGAGCAGTTGATAAGCTTCCTCAGTCGAGGCTCTTTCTATAATCGGATTATCGTTTGAAACTGTCAAGGCATGAGTTACCCGCAACGTGGCTCGCGGTACTCCCTCGTACCGAGAGAGAATTTGCGCAAAGGGTGAGAGGGTGAGAAGTAACTTTTGTATTTTTTTCTTTTACACTATATCAACGAATAACATGAATTCTTTATTTCATTCGGAAAACTTACTTTTAGAGCTTCGATAATAAATTGCCCACTTAAATGGCTGTAATTCGGCCAGGCTATTGAATTTATTCACTCGTTCGGTTAAACTTCTCGATTAAACGATTATACGATATCGCGCTCGCCGGTTGCAAACTTTCCGTATCTACTAGAGTCGAAGCGGCCTGAATCGCGAGAATCGAGCTCGGTCGTCTTTATTATTACGGCTGGCAGCGGTAACTTTGAAGAATACGCCCTTCATTCGGGCAGATAAGCTCTTCCTTAATTGAAAGCTAATCCTCGAGTAATTAATTTGATTCGCGACGAATCTTGCGAGCTTGAAAATCGCGAAGGGACTGAATAGGAGCTTCGGAAGTTTCCTCCGATTTTCTCTTTTTTTTTTCGACGGAGTCTGGAAAATTTAATCTCGTATCTATCGAAACTCTCGGCGAACCATCGCGCAATGTTGACGAAATTTTCGAACGGTTCATAGCACTGATCGATAACTTGTTCAGAAAAAAAAAATGTCATTATTTCACTACATTTTTTATTTCTTTATTTATTTTTTCCTTATTCCAATATTAAGTAATGTCTTCTTATTAATTAACCATTGAACAAGTGAGCAGTCAATAATTTCCTGATCTTGTCAATTCAAACTGACATCTTATTGTTTTTTTTTACATTAAATAAAAACACTATTCTCTACGATTCTATGATAAAATGAAAAATTATGCTGATGTTTGGGGTTGAGGGTGACAAAGAATAGCGGCCGAAGGAGCAGATATTAATTATTAAAAAAATAATTAATAATGAATAATTATTAATAATATTTAATAAAAAATTTATTTATTTCAATATTAAGTGAGTTCTTCTTTTTAGTTTACCGCCAAACGAATTAGCGGTGAATATTTTTCTGATTACAAACTAACATTTAAATACAAACTAACATCTTACTTTTACATTGCCATTAAATAAAAAAAAAAAAACACTATTTATATAACTCTACGATTCTATAGCGGCGCAAGCGCCGATCAGCATCGGCGATAAAATGAAAAATTAGACCGATGTTTACGAGGAGAGAAAAATATGTGCGCGAAGGAGGTGGCGAAAGGGTTGGGGGAGGCAAAGAATTGCATCTCGGGAAGCAGAGAGTGATAGGAAGATGATCCGGGCGAGCGTGGCACAGAGAAGCGGATAGGTATCGGGATCGTTAGCCAATTCATTTATTCCCGGTGGGTCGTCCCCGTCCGGCATAATCTGTCGATTTGTCGGCGCTTCGTGTCTCGTGTAATGCAGCTTTTTGCCGCTTGTAATCGAGAGAGAGAGAGAGAGAGAGGGAGAGAGAGAGAGAGAGAGAGAGAGACCGGTAAAGAGAGAAGGACGGAGCGGCGAGGGAGAGAACGGGACGACGATAGGGAGCAAGTAAGACGAGCGTCGAGAACGACGCGTCACTGACTATATGTGAACAGGCACGTAAGAAGCGTATACGTTGATGCACGATCTCTCCTCTCTCGCTCCCCCCGTCCCCTCGTCTCGTGTACTTCTGCACACGCGCTTCGTCCCTCTGGTTTATTGGACGACGCGGGGCGCTAAATTATTGATGCTCGACGACGCGAAAAGGAGCCAAAGAAAGAGGGAACATGAGCTTCGATCGGAAAAAAATAAAATAAAATGAAACACGGAAAATAAATAAAAATGACGGAATTGAAACGAAGAAACGGGAGAAACAAATTTTGTACACATTTTTTTTTTTTTTTTTTAGAGTCTCGAGGATCTTTCGGCGAGAGAGTTTTTCGACATGATGAGTTTATCTGCAGGGAACTTTCTATTCTTAAATTGGCAACTGGACATTTTATTAATTTTTCTCGGTTTTGGAGTTAAATAATTTTTGGGTTCGTTTTTTTTTTTTTTTTTTTTTTTTGAATACTCGAGGAGCGGAGAGTTCTTTCGCGTTCTGTTATGATTTTTCTTAACCGCTCGATTCATTTGTGCATTCGAATTTGTTAAATGATTAATTTGGGGAAATTGAGTTTCTTCGTTTTTAAGAGAAAAAATATATATTCTTTAAATTGCTAATTTTTAATTCTAGTCGAAGAAATTTTTTTCGATGTATCACGAATTTGCGAGATTTTTTCACAAATTTCGGACCAATTAAAATTAATTAATATTGAAGAAGATATTAAAAAAAAAAAAAAAACAGCTGTTTGTAAAACTCTAGCAGTTCCTCCTAAAGGGTTAAGATTAAAAAAATCAAAAGTCAATTTGTGTTTGTTGCTTTAAGTAAACCTTTTTTGAGGCAAAAAAGCGGCATTTTGCAAAACTTCCTTCCGTTGATTTAAAACCGTACAGGAAATTCTTGATCTTGAAAAAAAAATTGAGTTTTACCATTTTCACGAGAAACTTCACGATAATTTTTTTTTATCGAAAGTCCGAGCGAAGAACTTTTTCAAGATGCATCGCTAGTGAAATTCGCTTTCAAATCTTGGATTAAAATTAAAGAAGACATCAAGAAAACAGCAAGTTTTTTTTAAAATTCATACACTTCCACCAAAATGCTTAAGAAAAAAACAAAAAAAAAAACAACAATTTTTACCTTACGTTTTAAGCAACCCTTTTCCGACGCCAAACAACAGCGCACGTCGAGCTAAGACGGTCCGAACGAAAAGAAAAAAAAAAAAAAAGCCATCGTCCCGCTGATTTAAAGCCGCATCGCCAGGTCGGGGATTCCCCTTAAAAGGAAGCTCGCTAAACCGGGAGCTTGTTTCAGTGTTACATGTACTGTTAAATTCGGCATCTCATTGGCTCCTCGGCTTCCTGAAATTCTGTGGGAAAGTTCGGCTAACCCGGGGCGTCATTTCGTTACCGAGAAATTCCCCACCGCGATCCCGAGATCTCGTCTCCCGGAAAAGATCGAAGCCGATCCAAAGCAAATCGGATCGAGAAGTGCTCGCTCCGTTTTTTATTTCCTTATGCTTCGCGACATCACGATTTAATTCTTTCTCTCATCCTCGTCGCGAGAACGCGAATACGCGACCGGTTCGTGATCGCACGCTCCTCTCGCTCAATCTTCTCGATCGTCCTCGGGTCTTTCGTCACTTTTCGTCCTCCTCTCTCACGATCGTCGTTCCGCTTTTATTTAACTCCAGTTTGTGCGTGTGTCGTTGCTGTGCGCGTGTGTCCGCCACCTCGTAAATTCGCTTCTCCGCTCTCGTCTCGGTAGGACGAGACGTGACGATTCCGCATGGCCCGCGCTACAAGATCGATCAACGAATTCCTCGCACAGACCTCCTATCGATATCTCGATCAACGACACGTCGTTCTTTTCGATCGCTGACGCTGTCGCGATCCCAGCGAGGCTCCCATGAGGAGTGACGAAAACAATAAGAGCAAATAAACTTAATGGAATAAATAAAAATCGGCAAGAGATCGGCGAAGCGATTAAGCGGGATTTCTCGTGCGATCGCTCTTAATACGCGAACTCATTCTTCGCGGGCTTTCGGGCACAAGTTTTTTTTTTTTTTTTTTTTTTTTTTCCGGAATAAGTGAACCGATATCTCGAGATCGGCAACACGTTCATACAATCGGGTCGCCCTGGGAGGAATTCCAAACTAATCGGCAATCAATTGTTATTTTCTTTTTGTAGTTAATTTCGTTAATTGATCCTGGAGGAGTTCGAGAGAAATTAAAAGAAAAAGAAAATGTTTAATGGATCTTGTGCAATTGATTTAAATGCGCGAACTTATTCTTCGCCGGCTTTTGCTACATAATACAGAATATGTGAATCGATATCTCGAGATCGGCAACACGTTCATACAATCGAGTCGTCCTGGGAGGAATTTCAAACTAATCGGCAATCAATTGTCATTTTCTTTTTGTAATTAATTTCGTTAAGGCAGCTATGTCGCTTCGCGCTCATTTCGCATAAGTTCGAGAAAAATAAGAGAAAATTGCATGTACTCATCGATGGTATGAAATTCTGAAAAAATTCATGCATACTAAAGGTACCGAATAGATTAATTGTGCATAATAATAATTCCAAAATGTTATTAACAAATTAATCAAAAAATTAATTGTTTAACAAATTATCCGGCAACATAATTTTTTTTTTTTTTTCTATGAAAATGATTCGTTCATTTTTCTGAATACGTATGAATTTTTTCAGATTTTTCAGTCAACTTTGATTTTTTTTTTTTTTTTTATATAGAAAAAATGTGTGAAAAACAAAAAAATCAAAGTTGACTGAAAAATCTGAAAAAATTCATACGTATTCAGGGAAATGAACGAATCATTTTCATTAAAGAAAAAAAGTTGGTTTGCCCGATAATTTGTTAAACAATTAATTTTTTTATTAATTTGTTAATGACATTTTGAAATTATTATTATGCGAAATTAATCTTTTCAGTACCTTTGATATGCATGAATTTTTTTCAGATTTTTATAACGTCGAGAAGTACTTGCAATTTTCTCGAATTTTTCTCGAACTTATGCGAAATGAGCGCGAAGCGACATAGCGAAGCTCAATTGATCCTGGAGGAGTTCGAGAGAAATTAAAAGAAAAAGAAAATGTTTAATGTATCTTGTGCAATTGCTTTAAATGCCTGAACTCATTCTTCGCCGGTCTTTCGGATCTTTCGTTTTTTGCAATAAGTGACCCGATATCTGGAGATCGGCGACACGTTCCTACGGTCGAGTCGCCCAGGAAGGAATACGAAACGATTCGGCAATTAATTTTTTTTTTAAATTTTTTATTTTTTTTTATTTATTTATTTTTTTTTTTTACTGTTGATTTCGTTAATTCATCCTGGGAGAGACGTTCGGCAGAAATTAAAAATAAAACAAAATGTTTGAATTATCGCGAGCCGATTCCTCGCGATCTCGTATAATTGCATTTAATGCGCAAAACTTATTCTTCGCCGGTCTTTTGCTACATTTTTTTTTGTTTTACCATAACGTTTTTTTCAATAAAGTCGATAATAAAAATAAAAAAATATATATATTGTCAATTTCGTTAATTGATCCTGGAAGAGACGGTCGAGAGAAGCTAAAACAAAATCAAAATGTTTGAAGTATCGCGATCAGATTTCTTTGCGATCTCGTATTATTGCTTTTAATGCGCGAACCTCTTCGTCGATCTTCCGATAAAATTTTTTTTTTCACAATAAGTAACACATTATCTGGAAATCGGCGACGCGCTCCTTCGATAAAGTCATTCCGGGAGTTATACGAAACTAATCGACAATTAATAATTATATTCTTACAGTGAATTTCGTTAATTGATTCTGAAAGACACATCCGAGAAAATTTAAAACTAAAACAAAATATTTTAAGTGTCGCGATCCGATTTTTCGTGACCTCGTATTGATTACTTTTAAGGCGCGAACTTCTTCGTCGGTTTTGCAGTACAAGTTTTTTTTTTCACAATAGCTGACCCGATATCTGGAAATCGGCAACGCGTTCCTTCGATAAAGTCATTCCGGGAGTTATACGAAACTAATCGGCAATTAATGATTATATTCTTACAGTGAATTTCGTTAATTGATTCTGAAAGACACATCCGAGAAAATTTAAAACTAAAACAAAATATTTGAAGTGTCGCGATCCGATTTTTCGTGACCTCGTATTGATTACTTTTAAGGCGCGAACTTTTTCGTCGGTTTTGCAGTACAAGTTTTTTTTTTCACAATAGCTGACCCGATATCTGGAAATCGGCAACGCGTTCCTTCGATAAAGTCATTCCGGGAGTTATTCGAAACTAATCGGCAATTAATAATTATATTCTTACAGTGAATTTCGTTAATTGATTCTGAAAGACACATCCGAGAAAATTTAAAACTAAAACAAAATATTTGAAGTGTCGCGATTCGAATTTTCTCGGTCTCGAATGATTGCTTTTAAGGCGCGAATATCTTCGTCGATTTTTAAAAAAATATAATTTGTGTTTTTTCACAATAACTGATCCGTCATTTGGAGGTCGGCGTTTGCCCAATAGTCGTCTCCGAAAGAGTACGAAACCCTTCAGCAATTGTTATCATTGTTATTAGTTTTTGAAATTAATTTCGTTAATCGACGATCGAAGCGATCGTCCGAGGGTTTCTCGGAGTTTCTCGTGGCAGGTGTGCTCGCTTTTGAGGAATCCCGATTGGTCTCTGGTTGCGCTCTCCCGAGACGGATGGAGGAGGCAGAGCGATCATCCTTGAAAGTCAGGTTCATTGTTGGATCTCGCGTAGATCCCGGGAAGCCTCGTTCCTCTCGAGACGAGCCGTCCATGTGTGAGCGCTCCTGTTTGCGATCGTACACTTCGTGATTTATCCACACTCTTTGCCACCGTCTTAATTCCTATCTCACTTGCGCGTTTGTCGCGGCTTCCTCGAAGCTCATGCAACATTTAGCTTCTCGGTATCCGACGCGCTCGGCTCTGGCTAGCCTAGAACTGTTGACTGACTCGCGGCACAGTCATTGGCAACTCAACGCCGATCGCACCGTTCGGACGATCGTTGCTTCGGATCGGATGAATTTTTTTTTTTTTTTTTTTTACGATGCACTGACGAAATTATATTCGAACAGGACAACTGATTTTCGAAAAAAAAAAAAAAAAAAAAAAAAAAAATTAAATCGTCGTGGACAAATTTTAATGTGTTTCTGGGAGATTCAAAAAAAAAAAAAAAAAATTCACTATCGTTCTCGGATTACTTTCGAAAGTAAAATACAAATTTTTTCAATCAGAATTTTATAAAAATGAATAAAAAAATGTATATATCGAAAAGGGTAAAATAATATTGAACGTTTTTTTTACGAACTAACATTCATCGCTGATCGATCGAAAAATAATATCAATCAAACGGACAATAATAACGAAGAAGAGTAACCGAATAAAATGTATTTCTTTATTTATTATTTATTAAAAAAAAAAATCGTGGTGGATCACTTTCAATGCGCGAAATATATATGTTAAAAGAAAAAATGTATCACCGTTCTCGAATTATTTTCGAAGGTAAAATAGAAATTCCGTCCACCAAAATGTTTTAAAAATCAGGGCCAAAGAAAAGGCAAAAAAAATCAATGAAAAACCGCAAACAACATTGAATCTTTTTCAAAAACAAAAGTTTGTCCCCGATCGATCGTCAATTAGTATCAAACAGAATACAATACTTAAGGTATTCCTCGCGAATGGTGCTGAACAATTTCATTTTTCATCAATTTATCGACGACATTTTGGAATTATTGTTAGGCAAAATTTAATCTTTCCAGCATCTTTGATACACTTGATTTTTTCCAGATTTTTTTAATATCATCCCGTTTGCAATCCTCTCATTTCACTGAAACTTATGCGAAGTGTTCCATTCGCAGTTACACCCAGAAAAATAATTTATTTGGTTTAAGTGAAAAAAAAAAAAAAAAAATGTTAATTGATTTAAATAAATCTTTATTTAAATTGAGTAAATAGTTAACTAAATGAAATAAATATTATACTTAAACCAAATAAACGGTGATCCTCAAATAAATTATTTTTCTGGATCTACCTGAAGATTAGCCGAATAAAATTGATAAACAATTTCTTCATAAAAAGAAGCGTAAAAATTGCTTCGAAGCCAAAGATAAAAAGATCGCACTAACGACGCAAAGTGTCCTCAAATTAAATCCCTTTGATTTCCGTCTCACAAATCGCCATCCTCAGACCGTCCTGCCAATGACTGTGCCGTCCGCGCCTACGTTCGCCTACGTAAAGAACGCCAAGACTCGTACCGCCCCTGCTCGGCTCACGGCTCTCCTCTTCCTCTTTTTTTCCTCCCTTCTTTTACTCTCATTCTCATTCACCTCCTCGCTTCCTCTCCCGCCCGGCCCAGCCGCCTCCTCCTCCTCCTCCGTCTCCGCGTCTCCTCGTCCTTCGACTTGCAACGAGTTCTCCACGCGGCTCCCTCCCTCCGCCGGCCGAAGAGCATTGTCGGAAATACCGATACGTCAAACGCTCAGTGCCACCTTCGTCTTCCTCCACATATCTCACGGTCGGGCTTCGTCGTAGTCGTAGCTCTCAGCTCGGGAGCGTTCCGGCGACTCTTTTCACGGCCGCTGCAACTCCCAGCGATCGTTTTCACTGCGCGTTCGCTCGCATTGGCTTTCGCGCCGAGGCGGCGAGGCGGTTTTCCAAGCGGAGTGGCGAACCGCCGTCCATAAAATGCCGCTGACACGCCGATGAGAGATCCTCGCGTTTGGCCATCGAAGAGTCGGATCTCGCGAGCGCGCCGTTGCAAAACAGCGGGAAACACGTGTTCTGGCACCTCGCGAGCACATCGGCCCTTCGCGCGGCGGAGGCACCGAGACCGTGTGCACATATGGGGAGAACCTCGCGCCGAGGGGGAAGAGAAGCAACCGTAAAACAGGCGGTGCCCGAGCGGTGTCTCGGCGAAACCGGGGGGGGGGGGGGGGACTTGTTAATTGCGGCATTACTCGCGATCCAAAAGCGATAAGGTCTTCATGATCCGTACGGGTGCGAATGCGCCGAGAGCGAAGAAGCACCCTCGGGAATCCGGGCGTATCTCGACGGTGGGGCGGCCTCGGCTCCGTCATCTTCGCGGCGTACTTTTGGGAGCGGGAGTTGCCGATCGGCGCTTTTGGGGATGAAATATATTGATCGGTTTTTTTTTTTTTAACATTTGGCACATCTCTATCATTCACAACTCTACCAAAGAAGCCAACTCTAACAACTCTAACACATAACGACTCTACCAGAAAACATCTACCACATTAGAACGCTACCGGATTTGAAATTAAACTCTACCGGATTTGAAATAAAACGCTACCGGATTTGAAATTAAACTCTACCGGAATTGCAATATAACTCTACCGAAATACTGGACTGGCGTCTGTCCTTGTATTTCCGTAGAGTTTTATTTCCATTTCGGTAGTTTTATATCAATCCTGGTAGAATTTCTTTTTTCTTTCTTGAGATTTTGGTGGAGTTCTTACCCGGTAGAGTTGTGGGTGATACACCGAAAAAAAGGTTTGGTAATATCAAACTAAGTTGCGGTTGCGCGTGGCAAAGGAAATATTTGGTCAATTGAAAGAAATATTTAGTTGATTGAATGCATATTTAGTTGTTTGAACGCATATTTAGTTGTTTGAACGCATATTTAGTTGTTTGAACGCATATTTAGTTGTTTGAACGCATATTTAGTTGTTTGAACGCATATTTAGTTGTTTGAACGCATATTTAGTTGTTTGAACGCATATTTAGTTGTTTCAACGCATATTTAGTTGTTTCAACGCATATTTAGTTGTTTCAACGCATATTTAGTTGTTTCAACGCATATTTAGTTGTTTCAACGCATATTTAGTTGTTTCAACGCATATTTAGTTGTTTCAACGCATATTTAGTTGTTTCAACGCATATTTAGTTGTTTCAACGCATATTTAGTTGTTTCAACGCATATTTAGTTGTTTCAACGCATATTTAGTTGTTTGAACGCATATTTAGTCGTTTAAACGCTTATTTAGTTGTTTGAACGCATATTTAGTTGTTTGAACGCATATTTAGTTGTTTGAACGCATATTTAGTCGTTTGAACGCTTATTTAGTTGTTTGAACGCATATTTAGTTGTTTGAACGCATATTTAGTTGTTTCAACGCATATTTAGTTGTTTGAACGCATATTTAGTTGTTTGAACGCATATTTAGTTGTTTCAACGCATATTTAATTGTTTGAACGCATATTTAGTTGTTTCAACGCATATTTTGTTGTTTGAACGCATATTTAGTTGTTTCAACGCATATTTTGTTGTTTGAACGCATATTTAGTTGTTTCAACGCATATTTAGTTGTTTCAACGCATATTTAGTTGTTTCAACGCATATTTAGTTGTTTCAACGCATATTTAGTTGTTTGAACGCATATTTAGTTGTTTGAACGCATATTTAGTTGTTTCAACGCATATTTTGTTGTTTGAACGCATATTTAGTTGTTTCAACGCATATTTAGTTGTTTCAACGCATATTTAGTTGTTTCAACGCATATTTAGTTGTTTAAACGCATAGTTACTTGAATCGACCAAACATTTACCTCGTCACCCGCAAACGTAGATTAGTTGATATTTTTTTCGGTGTAGAGATGTAAATGTGCCTTTTGGGGGGGGGGGGGGATTTTTTTTTCTCACGGATAAACGGAAAACATAGCGGAGGTTGCTTAGCTATGCCCGTTTGCGTTTCGATGTTTGTTCGATAACGCTTTTTAACTCTTTTATAGATTTAAGAAAAAAACTCTTCGAGAGTTTTTTGAAGTCAAAATAAAAAAATATCGGTATGTTTCGTACCCGAAAATGGTAATCGGGATCGAGTTGTCGACCAGCATTTTCGGGAACGAAGAGTACGCTTTTTTTTTTTTTTTTTTTTTTTTTTTTTTTTTGGCGGGTGTTTTTTTTCCCACGGAAAGTTGAGAAATATTGCAGGTATGACGTTTTTCACTCTGTTCGATAAAATTGGGAATTTTAACTCTTCAACGGCCAAGCTTCTGTAAAATCAAAGATCTCAATTTTCGAATTATTACACACAAATTAAAAAAAAAAAAAAAAAAACACTAAGTTCCGGTGGAAAAAAAACTTTATCTACGATGCACTCGTCGACCATTTCAAACCGCTGTTCGTCAAAACGTTTCCCGAATGTTTGTATCAAAATCGACGATGATGATTTCTAAAAATAATCGCTGTTTCTCCAAAGCAGCAGGTACGGTACGCTAAAAGCTAGAGGGTCGATGTGGTTTCGCCCACCAACAAAAAAAATCCTAAAACAACTGCCAAAGTGTACCGCAAAAGGGTGAGATTTTTCAATGTACAAACTACCTCACAAAAAATCCCAAATTGTAAATTTCCAAAGTTGTTAGTAAAATTATATTTACAGTAAATTTTCACTGCGCCATAATGCAAACATCTCTCATCCCCACCCCAACGAAGTAGTCTAATTTTCTACTCAAAATACAAAAAAAAAAAAAAAAAAAAACAAAAACAAGAACTAAAAAAAAAAAATTCTCAAGAGCGAACTTAACAGATGATCGTGGCAAGACTATAAAGCGGTACGAGTACAGTCTGGCGTCGAAAAAAAAAAAAAAAAAAAAAACATATCCATGTGTATATACAAACATACGTATATACATCTCATAGCAGAGGTTGGTACACGACGATGGTTTCGCGTCTCTTCTTACAGGCTCGTTCTGTGACAGTGAGGCTTGAGAAACTCACCTCTAATTAAGTCGTCTGGCGGACCGGCAGAGTTTGTAACGAGCCCCGCGGCGTTCACCCTCGCAATGCGAGTAGCAGCGAGAGAGTCGAAGAACTGGCGGCAGCGAGACCGCGGGGGTTGATGCGCGCCGTTCGCCTCGCGCTCGACCAAACGACAATGACAACGACCGAGTGCCGGAGAAGGAGAAGAACAGAGAGAAAAAAAAAAAAAAAAAAAAAAAACACCCAAACGAAGATAAAAAATAAAACAGCCACCGAGTGGAAAACGAGCACCCCCCGAGCGGACGGCGCGCGGGGCTGAACGGAAGGTTCTCGGTGGCTTCTTCCATGATCCAATAAGGCCGACTTAATTAACTAACTGCTAACTCGCAAGCCTGTTAGCTCATTGATTCCGCTCACTCTCACGGACACTCGGATTTTCTGCTCTCTCTTCATTTCTCACCCCCTCCCCCCCCCCCCCCCCCTTTCCACACTCGGCGAGAGCCGCGACTATCAACCCCCTTCTCGCCGAGCGACTCTCCGTCTCGCTCGGTCACGTACAAATCGCCCGGCCATCCACCAACGAAGCTCCATTAATTCCGTGAGCGCGGTTTCTACTCGATTCTTCGTTTTCATCCCTTTGAACGAACCCTCCTCCCCCCCCCCCCCCCCCCCCCCGCCAAGCTGACTTCCATGGACTGGGCTAGGTGCACCGCGAGATGTAGGGCGAATCGGAGAAATCGCTTATCCCAGCACCGTTAATCCGTCTGCCGAGAGCTTTGCGTGGCGCTATTCGCGACGCTATGGGGATGAGGATGGGTCGAGTTTTTGGCGGCGGGAATTGGGATTGTTTTTTGTTTTTTTTTTGTTTTTTTTTTTATATTTTCGTTTTTTTTCTGTAACCTATGCCAAGTCAATTGATCTAGAGGAAACAAACAAAATAGCTGAGTTTCATTATAGTCGTGATAACATTTTTTTTTTTTTTAATTCCTACGAATTTCTACAAAATTCCTCCGAATTTCTACAAAATTCCTACGAATTTCCACAAAATTCCTACGAATTTCTACAAAATTCCTACGAATTCCTACAAAATTCCTACGAATTTCCTGAAAAAAGGAGCTGCAACTATCATCGTCTTTCTTGCCGAGAGACTCTCTGCGCTCTTCCGGCTGTGGACGATTCCGTGTCGCTCGGTCACGTACGAATCGTCCCGCCATCCATCAACGAAGCTCCAGTAGTAGTAGTAGTAGTAGTAATAATAGTAGTGACTTTATTAACAAACCATAATATGCAACAGATTTTTTTTTTATACCTAATACACTTTTTTCTTTTCACCTATATTGTATATTGCCAATTGGCCATCGACCGTAGTCCTTCAGCCACGAATATTACAAAGTTGTTTTGACGTTTCATTGCTTGCTTGAGTGTAACTCTTACTTAATGTTCATTTATCTATTTCATTGTTCATTATTTCTAATTATTGATATGTTGCGTGTATAGGATATTTAAAGCTACGTGGTAACGAAGCTCTATTAATTCCGTGAGCGCGGTTTCTACTCGATTCGTCGTTTTCATCCCTTTGAACGAACCCCCCCCCCCCCCCCAACTTGACTTCCATGTACTGGACTAGATGTACCGTAGGCGTAGGGCGTAGGGCGATGTAGGGCGAATCGGAGAAATCGCTTATCCTAGCATCGTTAATCCGCCTGCCGAGATCTTTGCGTGGCGCGCTGTTTGCCCCGCTACGGGGATGAGGATGAACTTTTTGGAGACGGAAAATTCGATAGTTTTCTCAAATTTTTTGTCTTCATTATGTTTTTGTTTTCCTGTAAACTAAGCTAAGCTAATTGCTTTGGGCGATATAAACAAAATGGCTGAATTTAATTATAATTACGATGAAAAGTAAAGAAAAATTTCCAACGAATTTCATTTTTTTTCTTTCGGTATCTGTTTTACCGACGGGGCGAGCGCGTTGCCCATCGGTAGTCGGAGTGTCGACGAAGATATCGAGTCGACTCGGATCCGCGTCGTACCGACGATTTCCTCCGTCCCGTCTAATCTCCCCGACCGGATCGATTCGACTGGTCTCTTCCGTCTCCTCTCGCCGTCGGGGAGCTTCGCTATAAATTAATGCGTTTTATCGCGCCCGCCGGAGAGTGCGTCGGACGAGTTCACCGCGCGTATGTCGCACCCGTCAAAGGACGCCGCTCTCTCATCCGCGGAGTTTCATCTCCCGACGCGCACGGGCTCTCGCACACCCGTTCGTACGCACCGTGCCTTCTTGTACGTGCCCTCTTCCTCTGCCCTCCCGGTCATGCCGCGCTGAAGAGCGCCGCAGAACGATTCCGCGTCGCCTGTACGCGATCTTCTCACGAGTTAAGATGACGAGAGAAACGTCCGTATGTATATAGGGGCGAGCGGGGCAAGATGGTACAGTGGGGCAAAACGGGATTGGCGGGGCAAAGTGCAATTTTTGAAGAATTTTTGAATGGAAAAGTGAGATAAAAAGGAGCTGAAACGCGAGATGTATCAATGGGGCAAAATGGGGTGTCCAAAAATTATTGGAAAATTGCGTTTTTCCTCATTGTCCCGTTTTGCTTCACTGTCTCATTTTGCCCCGCTCTCCCCTATACATATATATATGCTAGGGGGGCTCGGAGCTCGCACGCTTCGCTCACTCGCACCCCTTTATGGACTTAAGCCCTTACTGTTCTAAGTCTTCTAAAAGACGTATACCTTTACAATTCTAAGGCGCACTATTATGGTTCCATTTTGAACCAACTTCATGTCCCTATAATTAATCCCGCGGACCCTATTATTGACCCCCTCTGACTCTATTATTGACCGCTTCGGGCCCTATTATTGCCACGCTGGCCCTATTATTGACCCATCTGGCCCTATTGTTGACCCACTTAACCCTATTGTTAACCCCCTTCGACCCTATTATTGACCCCCTTTGACCCTGTTATTGACCCCATTAACCCTATTATTGACCCCCCCCCCCTCGATTCTTCAACACGGTGGCGGCGGCGGCGGCGGCGAAATCTTTTTATATTATAGAGAGATATGGGAGACCGGGGCAAAATGGGACAGTAGGGCAAAACTCAATTTCCCAACAATTTTTGGGTGTCCGATTTTGTCCCAACGATATATCTGGATTTTCCACGCCGTTTTGCCCCGCTCACCACCTCGGCGACCATCCAGAAGTTGGAAGTTGTTGGAAAATTGCGTTTTGCCCCATTGTCCCGTTTTGCCCCACTGTACCGTTTTGCCCCTCTATTCCCTGTCGGTGGATCTTCTTCCTGGATTTCGGGTTAGGCGAGGTTGAACTCTTCGGTCTGAGACGAGAAGGCAAACACCGCGAAGAGAATGAATCCGGGAGCGATTTATATATTCCTTTATCGATAAGAGAGAAACCGCTAGAAAACGGTGTATATACTATAGTTGCGCGCTGTAATTCTGTGGAATAAATTAATCGTACGGAGGTATTGGTCTTTGAAGATGCGCTCGCCGCTTCGATGCTGCTTCTGTTTCTTCTTATTTTTTTTATCGAGAGAATCTGGAAGATGCTGAAGGCGGCGAATCGTGGCGAACGGAAAGTGAAAGAACCAACGAGGCAGATGTCGGGAATGCGTCAAAGATATCAATTAGCTGTTCGAATCGATCCCGGTGATTGCTGATTAGTACATTGTATTGATCTCTAAGATCGAGCCGCGAAAGACGGCGTGCGGCGGGGGGGGGGGGGAGGAAATCGTTATGGATTCTCGGTAAGTTATGAAAAAGGCGATTTACAAACAGTCAAGTATAATAAAAGTAAAAAACAAATTTAAAAAAAAAAATCTTTAAATTAATACAATTTTTAAAAGATGACGCGATCATAATCATAGATTGCTTATTAGTGCAGTGTATCAGCCTCCAAGATCGGAATGCGAAATATGCTAAAAGCTGGATAAGGAAAATAGGGGAAATTGTCATGGGTTCGGTTAATTATAGAAACGACGATTTGCAACCAGCCAAGTATAATAAAAACAAAATAAAAATTGTCAAAAGACTACCCTCCATAATCGCAGTGCCTTGAATCTTCGAAAGCCCGTTAAGCCTCGTCCCTCCCCAAGCGGCCCCACATCCAGAAATATCATTTATTTGACGCGCTCTCCGCAAATAAATATTTATTTAAAATGAATTAAAGAATTAATTAAAATAGTAGTAGTAGTGATTTTATTAACATGTGACATAACATGTCACAGATTTTTTTGTGTCCAATAAATTTGTCTCATTTCACCTATATTGTATATTGCCAGTTGGCCATCAACCGCAGTCCTTCAGCCATAATTAAAATATCTATTTGAATTAATTAAAATGAATATTTGAATTATTTAAAACATTTATTTGAATTACTTAAAATATTTTTTTGAATGATTAAAAATATTTATTTGAATTATTTAAAATATTTATTTGATATAAATAAACATGTGTTTGCGGATGCCGATCGAATAAATTATTCTTTTAAATGCAATCCCTGACCGGTTCACGTCCAACGCTTTGATTTCGCGCTCCGTCGTATCCCACAATCAAAGAGCGCCGGCCGCCCCCCTCGAAGTTCCACAATCATCACGGAGGAGTCCCCGCACCGCGCAAGAACTTCTCCTCCTCGACCGGAAGTCGGTAGCGAAGTTTCCCCCCCCCCCCCCCCCCCCCCCGCCGCTTCGCGCTTCCACTTCGTCGTCAAAGGCTTCCGGCGCGCACTTGCCCAGCATGCGGGAAAGCACCTCCCGCCTACGTCCCTCCCGGTGCGGGAAGTCCTCTCGACCCACCGGCGATCTCCGCTGGTCCATCGGGCTCCCGGACGCTGGGAGAGCCCGAGGACTCCGCTCTCGGACGATGAATAAACATCGGCGAGCCGGCGCGTGATCGAGCTCTCTCGGCTCGATCCTTTCGTCTCTCCTTCTCGGCGCGTCATAGTCGCGCTTGTCGCGTCCGCGCAGCATCCCTCCGTCCGGACGACGGACGAGAGAGCGTGCTCCGGAGGAAGCCCGCGAAGAGGACACGGACGGAGAGCCTCGAATGAGTTACGACGTGACATCGGACACGTTGAGCTCGTATACACGCGACTCGAGCATCGGCGTGACAAGAAAGAGGAAGGAGAGATTCGCTGCCCGGAGGAGAGCCGAGATGGGAAAAAAGAAGAGGCGCGAGACCGCGAGGGGGGTGAAGAGAGGGTTGCGCGCATGTATGCGCGAAAGCGAGGACGCCGTCGGCCACGCGACGAAAAACCTCGAGCCGAATTTGGCGAAGGTTCTCTTCGGTCGAAACTTGGGACGGAGGGAGATCGCGAGGAGTCCTCCGGAAGACTGCGAGGCTGCTGGAAACTTCAGGGCGAGGATGCGCGAGGAGAGACCTGGCTGGGCGGCGAGGAAGAGCCGTGCGAATTCGACCAAGTGTAAGCGTCTTAAGGTAGTCCTTGCAAATGGTGTTCACTTCGGATAAGTTTCAGAGAAATGAGAGCAATTTGCAAACACTTCTGGATGATATAAAAATCTAATGAAAAAATCAGGCATATTAAAGGTGCTGAAACGATTAGAATTGCATAATAATAATTCAAAAATGTTATTAACTAATTGATGGAAAATAACATTTTTCACCAAATATCCCGGAAAGCTAACTTTTTTTTTTTTTATGAAAATTATTCATTCATTTTATTGAATACGTATTAATTTTTTCAGATTTTTAAATTCACTTTGATTTTTTATTTTTATATGAGAGAAACGTATGGAAAGTCAGAAAATTCAAAGTGAATTTAAAAATCTACAAAAATTCATATGTATTCAGAAAAATGAACGAATAATTTTCATTAAAAAAAAAGTTATGTTTCCGATAGAATTGTTGAACAATTTAATTTTTCATCAATTTTTTAATAACATTTTGGAATTATTGTTATGCAAAATTCATCACATCGGCATCTTTGACACACTTGATTTTTTTCAGATTTTTATATCATCGAGAATCCTCAAAGTCCGTATATAAAAAAATAGAACGGGACCCAAAAACAGAATAATTTTGAGTGTAAGCGTCTTAATGTCAGAAATCTGTAGACGAACGACAATAATTAACGATAACAGTAGCGAATAAAAACAACATCATTGGTGGAATAAATTTTGTTTATTATACAGATTCAGTACTATTACATTCGAAGAAAAAACACTCTACGTTGTCGGAGTCGACACGCCAGATCTAATGACGTTTCGAAAACAAACGTCACGGATTAAATTCAAAAATTGAATGACCTAAACGAGAAAAAAGAATTCTTGTTGACTCCCCAAGCCAACTGACGGCGGATCCGGTTTCGTTGCTTCGCCATTTCCAAACGGATTTCACAAATCATTATTTCCCCGATGAAACACACTAAAGCGCAAAGCAACCCTATACCTAGGATTACAAAGGCGAAACTTAGATCATCCAAATTCATGGCCCTTCTCTCTGTATTTTTCATTATCTTATCATCGTCCACATACCGAAGTCGTATTTTTTCGACGTCTCGATTCGCATACAGTAAATTATGTTCACCCCACCTTCTCATTATTGTCTCTAATCTACGTCCAAGAGGATTGTAAGCCGTGATCGAATGAGCTATCTGGTCGTGTACCATTGGATCTTTGCTTATATGCAAATTCGATCGCATGGCATTGTATATGGCCATATCTTCATGATGGACACAAACTGCCAAGGGTTTTTTCAATACATACTCTAAACAGCTTCCTGACTTCGGAATTTCAATGACGTGTCCTTCGAGCATTGGATCAGCAACGAGTTTATCATTAAGACCCTTTGGTGTGTAAAGTGTATAACCAAGGTATGGAATATCCCGTTTTGTTTGTACATTTCTATAAGCAATCTTTGTCGTAAAAAGCGTCGCTAAATTACCGCTGTAACTTCCCTGCAGAGTCACGACGAACATTAAAAGACAAGCTAAATATATTTTCGGTGCTAGATTGTGCGGTAAGTTTTGAATGCCCGTATTGCACGTCAAGCGCACTAAGTTTAATATCGCTGGCATAACAGCCTGACCAAGAAAAAATTTGAAGAACAGAAAGGTAATCAAGTACACTACCCAAATGCCAATTCGCGAGGTTCCGTCAATGACCGACAAGACTTTTTCGAGCTGCGTCATGTCGCCGGTATGTTTCGTCACAGCAAACATTGACTTTTCGAACAGTGGGACGATCATATTGTGAATTGTTGCTTTGCCGTACCCAGCTTGGGGCGAGAGCCAGTTCGGTTCTAACGTGACTCCTATTGCAATGATTCCTCCTTCGTAAGGATTTGCGCCCTGTGAAACTATAACTGCCGTTGCGTTCAGAGCCATCACGATATTGTCCATAAACCACTGATAATCGCGTCTTATGGCTTCATAGAGTGTTCTGGCATCATTGGACAAATGGTTGAAATACTTCTGAGTTTTCGGATTAGTTTCATCAAAAAGATAAGGTAACAGCTTTGATTCAAAGCGTATCGGCCAGCCACCTATATCTAACGTCTTCGGGAAGTTCAATGCCTCGCAGGTTTTCCCTCCCTTTTGATAATGGTGGACAAATATACTTGTAAGTCTCTTTGCACCCGGAAGTCTTATTGCTCTCATAAATTTCCACACCGGCGGTGCTTGACTCGTAAATTGATTGGAATTGATCAACAATACGCCTATCGATCGAGGATTACAAACAAACTGTGCGTTGATCAGTCCGTAATAAATTTGTATATGCATATATGTGCCGTGAACCGAGCATTGACTAGCGTAGTTGTCCGTTGTGTCGACGAATATAAAGTGTGCGTATTGGTTCCACCATACAGTGTAACGGAGTTTGTCCATCAATGTGAAGGTTTCTCTTATCGAATCAGCTGCAATGATGAAGAGTTGTAATTCGTGTAGTTTCGAGAAGTCCACCACAGGAACGTCGATCATATGATCTATCGATACTACGGGGATAAAGTGTTTCGATCGAAGTGCCTTCAATACCGAGCCATCCGAATCGCCGACAATCCCAACTGCACTGCCTGGATCTCCGTTGCACGTCATCAAAATGTCGATCTGAAAACCGACAAGTCGGACAAAGAAAAGACAAAGAGTATTACTGTTTTCATTTCCTGATGAAAATATATTTCTGACATTTTGTCTAAAGTAACACTGTAAAACTGTAACTTCAACGTTTCAGTGATTTTCAGAGATTTCCCGAAAAAATTTTCTCTGATTTCCTCCGTTTCCACTAAATATCGCTATCATTTTTTTCTCGGCACAACCTTCGGCAAGTCACAATTTATCAGAGAAATTCGCGAGTATTTTGCGAAGAAAATTATGGAAAACTCTGATTTTTTCTGATAAAGTACGTTAAGAGAAAATACGAGTTGTTTCTGAAATCTACTCATTTTGTTACTCGCTCTAAATCAGCGAAAATATTGATTTTCCAGATAATCGTTGGTGAATGTAGAAAATTATTAGCCAGAGAAAAACAAACAAAAAAAAAAATTCGTAGTTATTACTATTAATTAAACGTCGTTGTAAGGGAAGTCGGCAGAGAAAATCAGAGATTTTCAGAACAATCAGAAATATTTAGATTCAGAAATATTATCAGAATTATCAGAAATATTAGATTCGGAAAAGTTTTTTTTTTTTTTTTTTTTTGTTAAACGTACGAAATTCCGAATTTGAGAAATTCCGCGGAGTTTTCAGAGAAATTTCTTATAAATTTTCTACACTTAAGCAAAAAAAAAGGAAGACCGGAATTCATCTACAATAACGACATCTACGATAGTCAATTTCGCGTCACGATTTTCCAAACGGAACACAACAATTTTGTATTTGTCAACTCCATATTAAATTGTAACAATGATCGAAATGATAATCTGAAGTAGGCCATAATCCTTGGCCGGCGCGTAAGTAAGGATAATTGATGTACGTCTACACTAATTTCCATCTGAATGAAGAGTGCCGAAAGTATGTCGAGGCCGAAGTTTCACGAAAAAAAAAAAAAAAATGTCTCATAAGAATACACTTTCGTGTCGACTGTAACGTGAAAATTTGTTTCTTAAAAAAAAAAAAAAAAAAAAAAAAAAAAAAAAAAAAAAAAAAAAAAAAAACCATAATTACAGTTGTGGGCACAAATCGAAAATTGCACCAGAAGAACAAATTAGTGAAATGACACATTACCACAAAGATCAAAGAATCTTACCGCCGCGTTATAGATATCGGTGAGATGTTTTGGTTTCGACGTCCGTGTAGCAATCTCAGTTACGCACAAATGCCCAATCAGCGCGAAGAGCACGATCGAGAACACACTTCGACTCATAGCTTTCGCGTTTTTGTTTTGACTAATGGTATTACTAAGAAAAATCTGTCTTGGACCGAATTCAACTGAATTTTTATTGTCACCAAAATTATATTCGTTTCGTAAATCCCATGCGACGTCGAGCTGGACTACAAAATTACCGACTCCGGCGATGGTTGCGATGACACTGGACTAATTCCTCGTTCCGCTTGCGATGGACATCGATATTCTCGATATATATATATACTTAAAAAATGTTCAAGAGGGGGATATAATCGATTAAATAAATTATTCATGCCAACCTTCGGTGTCTGTTTACGTGGGAAAAAATATCGGTAACCACAGGTTACGGATACAAACAATAACATACTGTACACTGCAATATGCCACGTGTCGTATACAAAGTCGAACCTGTCGTGTGAGCGTGCGGGTCATAGTTATTAAAATATCGACGCGTATCGTATGTTCCACGCGCAAGCTTTTTTTTTTTTTCATTTAAATTCAGATGGAACATTATTATCGAATAATAAAGCTTTTTTTGACAGTAAGGTCGCGGACATTTTTTAAAAGATTACTTGATTTCGTTGTTGCTTTCTCATAGAGTAAACTTTTTTCATTCAATAAAAACGGCAAAGCACAGCGGGACAAAATGGGACAATGTGCGAAACGCGATTTTCCAATCATTTTTTGGATGTTCCACTTTGACCTGTTGATACATCCGGATTTTCTGGCCCGTTTTGTCCCATTGTCCTATCCGAAAATTATTGGAATATTGCGTTTTGCCCCACTGTCCCGTTTTGCCCCGCTCTTCCCCACTTTATACGTTGTCTAGCACTCGGCACTCTAAGCGCATACCAAGTATTTAATAACGCATAAAGTAGTTCAAGTATCGGATACTTAAATACTTAGTACTTGACATACATAAGCGAGCTCTCATTTTCACATTTCACCCACTGCGTCCCAATTGAAAGTTCTTGAAGTAATGGAAAAAAAAAAATGTTAAGTGCGGTATACTTAAACTACTTCCGGTACTTTAATTGATGTATTTAAAGTACATATGTACTTTAAGTACTGGGAAAAATGGCAGTACTTAAAGTTCACCTGCACTTAAAGACTCGGAACTAAAGTGCCAGATACGTACTGTGTACTTTGAGTGCCGATCAGGTCAGATTTTTGTTAAAAATTGTTTTAATTATCAATTTTTGTTAAACACTGATTTAATGCTTTGAGACTCGAAAGAAATCGATCAGAATCAATTAAGGTAGCTCCGGCGAGTGTTGTTCATTTCGCCTAAATTCACAAAAACACTTTCCGATGTTATAAAAATCTGAAAAAATTCATACTTATTACATGCACTGAAAAGACTAATTTTGCATAATGATAATTTCAAAATGTTATTAACAAATTGTTGAAAAAAAAAACAATTGTTTATCGAAATATGCGGTAACTAAACTTTTTTTTTTTAATGAAAATGATTCGTTCATTTTTCTGAATAAGAGTGAATTTTTTCAGATTTTTATCTTTATTTCGATTTTTCTTGTTTTTTACATGGAAAAATGTGCAAAAATCAAAATAAAGATAAAAATCTGAAAAAAATTCATACGTATTCCGAAAAGTGAACAAATGATTTTCATTAAAAAAAAAAAAAAAAAAAAAAAAAAAAAAAAAAAAAAAAAAAGTTGAGTTACCGCATATTTCGATGAACAATTTGTTTTTCAACAATTTTTTAATAACATTTTGAAATTATTATTATGCAAAATTATTATTTTCATTGCCTATAATAATTACGAATTTTTTCGGATTTTTATAACATCGGGAAGTGTTTGCAATTCTTGCTCGAATTTCTCGAATTCAGGTGAAACGAACATCACTCGCTGAAGCTATCTTAAAGCGGAAGTTGCAGTCTGTGGAAGTCGAGGTAACGACGAAGGAAAATTCTTTGCAGTTCACAATAATCACAAGTAATTCCATACCCTACCGTGCCGATTTTTTTGTTGTCGTTATTCTCACCGTTCTATCGTCCCGCTTAGCGTCTTCTTCTACGCTTTCGTTCCAGCGTGTAATTGGGCAGCGGCTAGCTGCAAGTGGCTTACGAGCCGGCAGAGCAGGTGACGCATCTTCCTCTTCTTCTCGCATCCTCTTCTTCACCTGGTCGAATGCTCACGGCCCGTAAAATCCTCGGGGCTCGAGAGGAATATTTTGTCAAGAACTTGTCATTATTAGCCCGCTCGTTCGAAGGGTCCGTTAGACCTTCGTCAATTCGGCAAATCATCGACATAGTGCATAAAATTCAAAGAAGAAGAAGAAAAAAAAAAAAAAAAAAAAGAAGAAGAATATCCACGGGGTAAAGGAACTCTTTTATTGTACGCATTATTGTATACAGTCGTGAGCCCACGTGATATCTCGTCGTTTCTCGCTCTTTGCCCGGCGCTTTTGTCACCGGTCGTTCGTCAACATCGTTAATCATCATCATCAGCTAATAATACTGCGGTGTGTCCGTATGGTACTTACCGGTTCGTCGAAATGCCGCACCGGTACGGTTTACCAATTTCTCATCAATTATCAAATTATAAATATCGTATTAATTTAAATACCTCGTCCGCTCGACGTCGCTCAGTGTTTATGTATAAATAAATTACAGGCTCGCGCTTATCATTAATATATATATATATATAATATATTTATATATGTAACATATGCATCGTTTATGATTCCTACAAAAGTTAAGGTTTTTTTTTTTTTTTTTTTTTTTTCGAAAATTATAAATAATCGGTCAACGTCGAACACAATGAAAATACAATAATAAAATAATTGTACAGTGGGGAGGAGCGGGTCAAAACGGACGATCTTCTAGTCGATTTCTCGCCGGACATTCAGAAAGTCTCGTCCCAAATGGCGGACCGTTTTGCCCAGCGGATATTCATTGAACATGATCTGCGGCGGGGCGTTTAGTTCGATTATGAAAAATAATAATAATATTAATAATTATAATAAAAGTAAAAAATACAGCAATAATATTAATAATAATAATAATAGCATTAATGATAATAATACAATGAAAGCAATAATAAAGATAATAATACCGATTATGTTTAGTGTCGTCGACGCTTTTTCCGCCACTGGGTTCTCGCAGTTCTTACGACCTTGTTCGTTTCCACCATTCTCCCACCAAATTCTATCGTCACTCGGGATTAATTGAAAATTTTCTCTCGTCGAACCGTCGTCGTTCGCTCCTCATTTTCGGTGCCTCGAGGCTTTCGAGCTTTTTGTTGCATTATCTTTAAAATAAATAATTCACTTGCACACGGTGATCCATTCCTCGACGGTGCAATTCTGGCACTGAACGAAGCAGCACCAGTGAAACTTGCATCGGCATCGCTCGGTTCTGCGTTGTCTGACGACGTTGTATCCCCGGCCGCAGCAGAGCGAGGCACATCCGTCGCCGCTCGGGCTCGTTCTGTTGCATCTGCGACCGGCCGTTCCCGGAATGTCCGCCATCGGATCTCTTTCGCAGAAATTCGGCGACTTCTGATAGTAGAAAAGCTGCTTCGCGAGGTCGCGAGGCTTTCGTTTTCTTCCCTGATGAGGACTGTTGTTGTTGTTGTTATTGTTGTTGTTGTTGTTATTGTTGTTCTTATTGTTGTTGTTGTTGTCGTTGTTGTTGTTGTTCTTGTTCTTGTTGTTGTTGTTCTCGTTGTTGTTGTTGTTGTTGTTGTTGTTGTTGTTGTTGTTGGCGCGATGCTGCTTCCTCTGGCGATGCTGTTGACGATCGGGCCGTCGTCGACGCGAACCTCTGACCCTCGTCAAGGGCGTCACACTGCCGAGGTTGCTCTGCGCAACGAGAATGGCGTTTCTGAAGCGATCCTTCAGGGTCTTGCCGACCATCCGGAAATCTGGGGCGACCTTCCAGCAGGTCTTCAGCTCGCAGGAACCAGACATTCCGTGACACTTGCAGCGCACCTGCATGTTGCTTGCCACAGCCTGAAAAATTTAATGAAATTAAAATAATTATGGCAACGAAATATTGGCGATCGAACGACTTTCTAAGGATTTTTTTTTTGTTGAAATGGATTCACGAACAGATGAACTATGATTCTTTTTTTTTTTTTTTTTTTTTTTTCTTAGCACGTTCTCAATCTTCGGACTCGTTTGGCACACATCAAGAATAATAATTTATTTGGCGACCACCTTCTATTTGGTTTATGCAAAATGTTTAATTTCATTTAAATAAATATTTATTTCATTTAAGTAACTGTTTATTTAAATCGAATAAATATTTTACTTAAACCAAATAAACGGTGGTTGTCAAATAAATTATTTTTCTGGATGCAAAAACGCGGCAAAAAAATCTGAGAAAATATTTATAAAAAAATTATTGTAATAATAAAATATTGTCAATCGAACAATTTTTTAAGGGTTTTTGAGGAAATAGATGGAGGAATAGATGAATGATCGTATATATATGCGTGTGTATATATATACACACACATATACACACACACGCATATATATATACACACACATATATATGTTTTTTTTTAGTATTTTCTCAATCTTCGGACTGCTCGTTTGGGACGAAAGGGTGGCAAAAAAATATGAAAAAATTCACATAGCGGCCTCGAAGTGTTGTTTCGCTGATGGCTTAAAAAAAAAAAAAATTAATTAATGACTGATGAGGTTTTTGCTGAGCGAGGAAATGAAACCCGCTTCGGACAAGAGTGACTCGTTATTTTTTTCCGCGTCAAATGTGTATCGTTTAATCTCCTGTTTTGCGCGAGGCCTCGAACCTTGAATTTGATCCTAACCAGACGTTGAAATTCGCCTTCCCTTCGATTAAATTGTATTTATTACAACGACGGAGCGGGCTCGAACGATTTAATCTGGAGATCCTAGACATTAAGTTCCAGCTCCGTCTCGACTCCTCATCCGTGAAGGTTGACCGCAGACCATAACGAATCTGTGGCCGGCGCGACCACCGCGAGTGTGTCTTGAGCCGCACGAAAAACCATCGGCAACACAAGGTAGAAAAGATGATTGCCGCGCCGGATGAAGGTTGATAAAAAAAAAAAAAAATGAAAAAATGCCGAATCTAACGCGCTGTACAAACAGGTAAAAGCGAAAAAGGTTCAACTAATAGCGAACGTGCCGTGGCCCAGATGCCCGAAGTGGTAGTGAGGCTTGTTCTGCATCATCGGGAAGGGAGGAGAATGAGGTGAAGAAAAAACAAAATGGAAGAAGTGGCATGCAGGGCTGGATAGAAGAATGAGAAAGAGCAAGAAGGGTGAGAGGAAGATGAAGAATACGATAATAAAAAAAACCATAAGAAGATGAGGATGATGAGCATTATGAGAATTATGAGGATGATGACGATGATGAGGATGATGAGAATTATGAGAATTATGAGGACGATGAGGAATTATGAAAATTATGAGGATGATGAGGATGATGACGATGATTAGAATTATGAGGATAATTATGATGTTGACGATGACGAGAATTATGAGGATAATAAGGATGATAAGGACGACGAAGGATGATGAAAGATGATCGGGATGATGGGGCTGATGAGGATGATGGGGATGATGGGGATGATGAGGATGATAAGGATGATAAGGATGATGAGGATGATGAAGATGATCAGGATGATGGGGATGACGAGGATGATGAGGATGATGGCGATGATGACGAGGATGATGAGGATGACGAGGATGACGAGGATGACGAGGATGACGAGGATGACGAGGATGACGAGGATGACGAGGATGACGAGGATGACGAGGATGACGAGGATGACGAGGATGACGAGGATGACGAGGATGACGAGGATGACGAGGATGACGAGGATGACGAGGATGACGAGGATGACGAGGATGACGAGGATGACGAGGATGACGAGGATGACGAGGATGACGAGGATGACGAGGATGACGAGGATGACGAGGATGACGAGGATGACGAGGATGACGAGGATGACGAGGATGACGAGGATGACGAGGATGACGAGGATGACGAGGATGACGAGGATGACGAGGATGACGAGGATGACGAGGATGACGAGGATGACGAGGATGACGAGGATGACGAGGATGACGAGGATGACGAGGATGACGAGGATGACGAGGATGACGAGGATGACGAGGATGACGAGGATGATGAGGATGATGGGGATGATGGGGATGATGAGGATGATGAGGATGATGAGGATGATGAAGATGATGAGGGGGATTCCTTTAGACAAAGAGGTGTCGCGTACAAAACAGTTAATGAGTCTACGGCTGGGTGGTCCAGCCCGGGGCTCCGTCTTAATAACGTCGAGGCGAGAGAGCGAGCGAATGAGCGAAGCGTGGAGAGATCCATGCATGCTGAAGCCCTCTCTCGTTCCCCCCCAACGTTCTCACTCGCGGTTTTATTTCTTCTTTCTGCCTTCCAGACGTAAACAGCTCTCACGCGATAGGGAGGCCGAGAGAGAATCGCTGAGAACGAAAGTGGTCAGGAAGGAAAGTTGGCATGAAAATTATGAGAATTAAGACGCAAATGGTTGGCACATTTGGGATTTTTTTTCTTTTTTTTTTTTTATAGGAAAACCGGTAAACATTATAATCCAAACAGAATTCATTCTGTTGAGGTTGCATTGCCATATTTGCTATTAAGAAAAAATTGATATTTGTTACTGACCAAACGTCCGGCTTGGTTGTTGTGCAAATTGACCGTCGACTGTATGTCGCCTGCCTTTTCCCGGGTGTCTAGGAACTGCTTCGAGAACTCCATCCCGTAGTCAAGATTGTGTGAACAACCGCCCCATTTCCACTGCGTGCCTCTCGCTTTGGCGGGTGTTCGACCCTTGTAACTCGAGGGATCGCAGCCGCAGGATATCAGACGGCCCATGCCGCAGGCCCGGGACACGCTGTGAGCCACCCCCGCGGCCGATATCGCGTACGCGAAGGCGGTTTCTCTGTAGCCTGCAAAGATAAAATATCGACCGATTTAACGAACCGATTAAATTCCGATTTATTTCCATTGCTGTAAAGGAGAAAAAAAGACCCTGTTTCTTTCGAACGATCGTTCGAAAGAACGATCAGCCGCTCGAGCATGAGCAATTATGGTTATATTTCATATCCTCACGATGGTTTCGTTACACCGACTCCGAAGCTTTGCCTGATAATATATAATATATAATATATAATATATAATATATAATATATAATATATAATATATAATATATAATATATAATATATAATATATAATATATAATATATAATATATAATATATAATATATAATATATAATATATAATATATAATATATAATATATAATTACGGTCAAGAAGGAGAAGGCAAAATTACCAAGAGCAACGAAAATTGACATACTATTAACTGTACGAGGAGCCTGCGATTAAGCGCACCCTCATGGCGCCCCATCAGTCACATAATGAATATCCTGTTGCACCGATTTCTCTCCAAACAGTCGCAAAAACTCTTAATTCTCATCGAGATAACACCCGGCCGAGGACGAGCGTGCGAAAACATCGGCACTAATTTGCCGATCGATCGTTAATCGAAGTGCCCGATCGGTAGCGAAGTAGATTAAACATCCGGCCTCTCATCCCTTCATCAACCTTCCCGGTTGGAATAATAATCGGCTCCGCGCCGTTTATCCCATGGACGAAGAAGAATTGAGAGCGATCGTACCGACGGTGCTCGCGGCGCGCTGTGCGCGAAGAGATCGGCACGTCGTTCTCTCCCGCGAGATCCCTTCGCAGTCTGACTGACGGTCCTTCGCCTCGTCAAGTTAGCAAATTGCGTGTTCTCCTCGTGTACGCACGAGGATCGAGGATTAATCGAAGGCTGTCCAATCGGCAGGAGTCCTCGACTCTTCACTCGACTCTCGACGTTAGCGTGGAGAGGAGAGGACGAGAACGAGGAGTCGGGCCATGCGCAGGGTAATAAGACCGGCAACGGCGGCGGCGGCGGAGGGTCGATCGAGGGGAACAAGCTGCCGGTCGAAGTCCGAGGGATCGTTTATATCGGGTCCTCGCTGACGTTGAGCTTCCGTAGAAGGAGCCTCGGCGAGCGCGCGCGGGAACAGAAAGCCGATCGCTTTTCTGCTCCCGGTTCGCTCGCCGACGGCCGGACAGCCGTCGCTCGATCGGTTTCGCGCGACTCCTTAACCCGGCCTGCAGGAGCTTCCGAGGGACACCGGCACGAAGATTTTATTCATTGAAGCGTCCGTCAAAACGGAGATCGAACGAGGAGGGCCACGTCGGCGATGCCAGGCGGCGGCCGCCACAATGTCCTTTAGGCCCGCTCCGAGCGCCCTTAAGGGGGGAGGGGGCATTCGATGCATGCGCAAGAGACGGAGCGGAAGGCTCCGGCACGCCAGGGGGTTGATACATTCTTGCGGAGAGCCGATGACAAAGTCTGCGTCTTTTCGGAGACGAAGCAACTGGGATGGGGAGATCGACGAATGGGTGAAGAGCGCCCTTCGATCTGGCGCCCCGAACTGACGGGGAACTTCGGGAGTCTCGTGGCAGTCGGACTGCATAGACCTTTTTTTAGGATTTCTTTTTTTTTTTTTTTGAGGTTTCGATTTTTTGGCTATGGAAATTAAATTAGGCCGGTGTGAAAGATCTATAAATGCCGAAAATAAATGGAATTACCCTTTTTTATTGATCTATAGAATACCTGGAGGGAGTTTCAGTCAAACGAAGTATAATAAACATTTGTGCAAATTAATTTTTTTTTTTTGATAAATACGAGAAACTCAGAGTGCTGTTGCATCGTTCTATTTATCGTCGGACCAATGGGTCAAATTTTTATGAGTTTCGTCGAATTAAAGAAAATTGAAAACAGCCGACATTTTCAATTAATTTAAGTGTCTTATCAACACCTAAAAAAAAAAAAAAAAAAAAAAAAAAAAATACTGTTCATCCAATTAAAGTCTTGTTGCAAAGTTGTCAATGGAGATGCCCTTTTTATTGAACTGTAGAATACCCGAAGGGAGTTTCAGTCAAACGAAGTGGAATAATATACATTTTTTTTTAACTCAGTTTTTCTATAAATGCCAAAAAAAATTAGAATGGAGTGGAAACTTTCTATTGATCGTCAGAGGGTTAAAGGACCGATGGGTCAAATTTTTATAAGTTTGATCGGATTAAAAAACAATTCAAACATCCGAAATTTTCAATTAATTTCTTATCGACACCTAAAAAAAAAAAAAAAAAAAAAAAAAAAAGACTATCCAATTATATCTGAATTTATCGTGCTTTAATCGTAAAAACTATGTATTCGGAAATGCTCCAGTTGACGACTGGACGGTAACAGGGTAACACATTACGGACATTGTAAATAATGCCACGGTCAAATGTGTATACATTTTTTGTTGTTTTTTTTTTTTTTTTTTTTTTTTTTTTTCGTCGTTGTGGGGCCGGCGGTGAGATAGAGTGACAAAACGAAAAGAAAGGAGACGAAAGGGTTAACCCGTTCGGAGTCGGAGCGGTGAGTCCTTCACGGTTTGACGGACAGACGCGCTGGTGGCTGTCAACTTACAAACGATACGACACACGCGTGCGTTTCGAGTGGTGAATGTTAAAATCCTCGACATTTTCTCTCTCTCTCTCTCCCGCTCTCTGCAATTTTTGTCCCTCTCGGTTCGGGCAGAAGTCGTATCGGGCCTCTCCGTTCTCGTTCCCTTCGTGCACCAGTTGTCCTGTTTCTCATCCGTCGAAGACGTACTCCAAAACGTTAGTCTCCCTTTCGCGGTTTATATTTACGGCGCTCGGCTCCTGCACTATTCATGAGGAAACGACGACGAATTCGACGCGCGAAATCAGCTATCGAAAGATTCGCGGCATTCGAGATTCTCGACACTCGATTCGTCCACGACCGCCGAAAGAGGTTCAAACCTTCGAGGAATCATAGAGATTAAATTTTTTGAATTCGCATTTGAAATTATTACTATCGGAGTCACAAAAATTATTGTCATAAACAGTAAAATTAATACTTTTAAAAATGGTTTTTAAATCACTTCCATACGCTATACTCTTTAGATTTCGCTTTTCATAGCATATAGAAATGGATATCGAAAATCCTGAATCCCGTATAGAATAATGGAGTGGATTTCGAAAATCCACTCCTATATTCTATATGGATCGATTTAACACCAACAACAAGTAGATCAATCTCGTGCGATGTTATACTTAGAATGACGGCGTTAGAGTTTTTTTTTTTTTATTGCAAACTTTTGTTACAAAGTATAGTTTCATTGATATTCCTCTTTCCGTTAACAAAAAAAAAATGTAAAGTTAAGAATCAATGACGATCGTAAGACGCTCTACGGATAAATAAAATAAACAATTCGAAGGGCTTGTCAATAAACGAAAGCGTATAAAACGCGCATCCGCATCGACAATGAAATTATAAAAATGATCATCAAAAATAATAAAATTAACATTTGTAAAATAATTTGCAATGAAAATTCCGAAAACGAAGCATCGATCGATCTCGTGCGATGTGCCATTCCTGAGTTTCTTTTTATGACAATTTTTGAACATAAAATATAGTTGCTTTTAATTTCTTTTTTCGTTAAAAACAAACAAAAAAAAATGAAAAGATAAAATTCAATGACAATCGAAAGGCGCTCTGCGGACAAATAATATAACAAAAACAATTCAAACGGTTGGTAAATAAAAGGGAGAGTATAAAGCGCACACCCGCGGCGAGTGTCTCCTCTATAAGGCCGATGCGTCGTTCCCGGGTTAAACGAAAGGTGGTATTATACTATCCCGGTTCGTACGAACATATTCGCAAAGGGCTTACGTTACCCGAGAGCTTTAGCTTTATACGGGCTATTGGCAGCGGAACTGTTTTATAATGCAGAATAGCCGGGGCATGAGAGACCTTTGGTGGTTCTCTCGCGACAGGAGCGGGACGTAGGATCAGCGAGCGTTCAGCAATAAATCCTCCACCGGGAGTTGTACGTCTCTTCGGGGCCGTGCCTTTTCTTCGCGGGCCCCGTCTTTGCCCCGATCCCCCCCTCTGGACCCGATCCTTCCCGCGTGTAGGATAACGTGGAGAACCGAAGTTATAATACGATCTTGGGAGGGGAATCTCGGTACAACAACTCCGACACTGTGCGTACGCTCTTTTAGAGCTATTTATCCGTCGCCTTTCATTTCTTTCCGCAGTCTAAAGATCGATCTCGATGTCAGCATCGAAATCAACTTCGGAGTTCGATTTTAAAAGCGATCCTGATAACAATTTTCGAGCATCACGTTTGGGCCTGATGAGACCCTGTCCAGGCCTTCTCAGGGTCTGATGTAACGCCTTAAAGGTTTTATCGGAGATACTTCATAAACCAGTGCGGTCTTTCAACGCGTTTGCCTGCAGTCGCTTTTAACAGGTGTTGCAACAACACGTTTGTGTCTCAAGTCTCTTAAGTGTGTTAAAACTACCCGTCTGTGTGTTCTTACACTCAACTGTGTTAAAAGAACACATCGGTGTTTCATCAAACTCAAGTGTGTTAAAAGAACCTGTGTCTTATTATACTCAAGAGTGTTGGAGCAACACGCCTCTGTGTTATTACACTCAAGTGTATTAACATAACACACCTGCATGTTATAACACTGATGTGTTCTAAAACAATACACCTGTATATTATTGAACTCAAGTGTGTTAAAACAATACACCTATGTATTGTTGAACTCAAGTCTGTTAAAACAATACAGCTGTATGTTTTGTGTACGTGTAAGTGTAAGCGTAATAACACTTAAGGGTATTAAAACAACACATGTGTCTATTATTAAGCTTCAGTATGTTAAAACATCACACCTGTGCGTTATTAAACTCAAGTGTGTTGTCTACATTACACACTTGTCTATTATTACACTTAAGTGTGTTAAAACAACACACTTGTATGTCATTAAACTCAAGTATGTTAAAAGAACACGCCTGCACGTTATTGCACGCAATTGTATAGCAATAACGTTCCTACATGTGTTATTACACTCGCATGTGTTGCAACAACCCACTTGAGTCTATCACCTCGCAAAAAGTGTGTTGCAGCAATGCACTTGCTTCTGGAGTGTATTTCGGGTCGATCCTCGATTGAACCGTGATCGACAAAGTGTCCTAGTCAATCGTTGAAAAGCCACACCGGGAGATTGAACCTGAGCTGTTCGCTCTTGAACTTTCCGTCGGTAGGTATTGGCACACGCTTCGCAATACCTCTCGCGCACCACAACGCACCGTCCGAGGGTAAACGGATAGTACAATACTGGGAGTTGAAAACCGAACGGAAGATGAAAACAGCGTCGTTCGGGCCACCTACCGTAGGAACCCTCGACGACGAATTCGTCACGCCGGATCAACGATCTCGTCGTCCTCCGGCTTCGAACTGACCGTTCCCGGGCAGATCACCGGAGTCGATTCTTAAAGGCGATCTCTCACGCACCGCTAACTTCTCGGAAGCTGCGGTGTCCTTATGCATATCCAACCTTTTAAAACGCTACCCACCCCAAACCACCGGTCTCTCCCGAGAGAGACTTAATCTCGCGATGGATATGTCTCGAGGAGTGACCGACCGCCTGCCCGCGGTTTCACACACGCGGCATTGAGACACGTTTTTGTTTGTCATCTTCGTTCTTGGAGTTTGCTAACTCTGAACCTCGAGTCTTCGATCCTGAAGACTAATTTTTGCACTCCCACGAGGGAAAAGGTTCGTACACTGTGGACAAGAAACGTTTTCTGAATGCGGATACCTCAGCATCTTGGTCCGGCTACTGCTTCGTCAGGAGTTCATATTTTTTGGCTTCTTTGTAGCGAAATCGATACGACAGAACACGAGCAATGTGTCTGTTGAGGTGCCGTGCCGATTTTGCAAATGGCGCAACGACCACGGGCGCCGGAAGCTGAATGCTCCTGGTCCGTCGGATCCGCGCGCAGTCTTCTGGTGTTAAGATGAAAAAACATCGTAAAATTAATTATATCTTTGGCTCCGAATGTTCCAAGAATATTTTGGGAAAGAGTTCGAAGTGCAGCTCTTTTAATTGGAAGAACAGCTTCGAATCTGCACGAAATCGCAAATAAATTGGTTCAAGGAAAGATCTGAAGTGTCCAGGCTGGTTCGTTAAGATTTCTCTCGTCTGAAGTAAACTGGGCCAATTTCGTAACGAGAAAGCATTGACCATCATTTTTTATGAATGCGTACACGGCATAAACCTCACATACGTGTAACAGTAATCGTGGCAGAGCTAATGTAGAAAATGTGGTGTTCCGAATGCTTTAAGAATATTTTGGGAAAGAGTTCGAAGGGAAATTCTTGTAACTAGAAAAACAACTTCGAATTAGCACCAACCAATCAATTTATTTAGGATGTTGATCCTCAATAGATTGGTTCGCGGGAAGTTCTGATGTGCACTTGCTGGTCCATTCAGATTTCCCTCGCGCAGAGTCTGCGCAAAAATTATAACTGGCCCAATTTCGTAACGAGAAAGCATTGACCATCATTTTTTTATGAAACCGAATGCGTACACGGCATAAACTTCAAATACGTGTAACATTAATCGTGGCAGAGCTAATGTGGGAAATGTGGTGTTGCCAATGCTTCAAGAATATTTTGGGAATGAGTTCGAAGGGCAATTCTTGTAATTAGAAAAACAACTACGTTGTAACTAGAAACTCGTAACTAGAAAAACAACTTCGAATTAGCACCAACCAACCAATTTATTTAGGATGTTGATCCTCAACAGATTGGTTCGCGGGAAGTTCTGATGTGCACTTGCTGGTCCATTCAGATTTCCCTCGCGCAGAGTCTGCGCAAAAATTATAACTGGCCCAATTTCTTAACGAGAAAGCATCGACCATAATTTTTTTATGAAACCGAATGCGTACACGGCATAAACCTCAAAGACGTGTAACACCAATGATGGCAGAGCTCCCGGCTCAGCCCGGTGAACTGAGGTGGTGAGCTGCCGCGTTGTCTCCGCCACGTCCGAACATATAAATTCATTGTGTCTACCGCGAGATGAGAAAACGGTGGACCGAGACGCGGTGGACGCGCTGACGGTACGTGCGCCGAAAGAGGAAACATATATCGTTCGAGGTTGCACACGAGAGAACGAATAATAAGAGTGCTCCGAGGCGAGACCGCGCGACGAGTCCGCGGACCTGACCTGAAAGTTTAAGAAGCTGCGCGTGATCCGCCGGGCAGCGAGAAACAGAGAACGGAATCAACTGGAGAGGCGGAACAAGATACGAGGCATCAACCGGGGACCAAAAGATTCTCGCTATCCGGAGATCCTTGCATCCCCCGTTCCTTCCGTTTCTCCGACACTCGCTTCCTAACGTTTTTTTTTTTTTTTGTATTAGATAAAGCGCAGCAAACGTGTCTACCGTGGAAACTAAAAATCTCGGATTATTTTTGGATCTATTTTTTTTTTTTTTTTTATCCGGAAAGATCCTTGACGGAACTTCGAAGGCAAATTTTTCATCGAGTTGCCTTATCGGTGCGTCTACGCTGCGATAAAAAGGTTTTCACAGCGCACTCAAGAAGTTTTACCTCTGTCGATAAAAGCGTAGGTGAAAATATATTTTTGATATGTTAAGGAGGTTGGAGCGCTTCACTCATTGGTCAAACGAGTGCTAAATTTTCAAAGTCGTTTATACAAACTTTTGCGCATCTATTGATTATAGTCGATGGTTATTTGCAGTGCGGCAGATGTCCTTAATTGGATAAAACGTAGCAAACGTCTTTGGAAACTAAAACTCTCGAACTCTGTCGTGATGCTTTTTTTTTTTTATGTGAAAACATCCTTGGCGCGACTCCCAAGACAAATTTTTCTTCGAGTTGCCCTATCGGAGCGTCTACTAAAAGGGTTTTCAAAGCGTAATCAACATTTTTTATTTCCGTTGATAAAATTTTCGGTGAAAATGTATTTTTTTTTTGTACTTTAAGGAGGTCGAAGCGCTTCACACTAGTCGAATCAGCGCTACATTTTTAACGTCGTTTGTAAAAACCTTTAGGCATCTATCGAATGAAGTGGACGCTTATTTGTATTAGAGCAGATATTCTTATCGCAGAAAAGCATGAATTGCAATGGATTTGCAAAAATATTAACTGGTTTGTGCTAATTTTCAAAAACGTGCATATGCATTGAGTTTTTTCAATGAATAATCCGTTATTTTTGCTCGATCTTGATGTATTGTGGCTCATTCTCTTCCTCGAAATATGCTCTACGATTTCACCAACTGCGCGGTAAAAAAAAAAAAAAAAAAAAAAAAAAAAAACAAATTGTACTTTTTACAACAACTTATTGTCCGTAAACGTCCACAATTTTTTTTTGTATTTTTTATTTTATAGTTTTACAAACGAAAGTACAAACTAAAATTGTCAATAGCACAAGAAATGAGAATACAGGTTCGTATATTGAAATAAGTGACAGACGACGTTGTCACTTGTTTAACAAAATTATTTTGACGAAATTTCGCATTTCGATTTTACAAAATTATTATTATTATTTTTTTTTTACCGCGTGGATATTCGATAGTATATTTCATTGAAAAATTACAGCCACTCGTTTAGCCGGCTTCGAAATTGCTTCGTGAACAAACATCTGCAATTTTTTAAACGGTAAAAATACTATCGAATATCCAGATGGTTGAATTTGTAGTGATTCCCGACGATTTCTTACCTCTCTGTAGCAAAACGCTGCTCTGCTGTGTCCTACTGCTTGCCGTAAGTGACGAACAGTTCCATCTGTGCCATGTGAACTGATGCTGGCACTCGGTTATCGCCATTTGGAGGCCCTTCAGTGCTGCGACGGTGACGTCAGGATTTCGGTGACATAGTTCTCTCTGCTCTTTGGTAAGACCCGGTATTCCGTTGCACACGACCGCGCTGCCGCTCACCCAGTCCTCTACGGAGTTGCTCATCAGACCGCTCGCTCTGTTCGTCGACAACAAATGCAAACAAAAAAGGGTCAGTCGCCTCAGACTCTCGTCTATCGGAGAGACGAAAATATTATTGCAAGCGCGAAGTCAGAAAATCGTTTCCGGAGTCGCGAACTATGTTGTTCAATTTATTTTAGACAAAAAAATATATGAAATAATAATTTGTCGATATTTTTGAAATTATGACCTATTTTTCGAAAAAAAAAAACAAAAGAAACAAAAAAAAACACACCATAGTGACAACGTTAAGTTAAAAAAAATTGTATGAAATGAAGCGCCTGATATACAGATTTTCTATAAATAATGTTAATTTTTTTTTTTTATTTTCTTTTTTCTTCTTTTGCAGGCTAAGTCGAGTTCAACTTATATCGACTGGAAATGATTTTACGCGAGACCGTCTGCATTTTTTTTCTCTCTGCATTCGTAAGTACGCAATTTTTTGACTCTATCGTCGAATCTCAAAGTTTCGCGGGCTATTTTTTTTTTTTTTTTGTTCATTCGCTGTTTAAGAAAGTTTTCTACCTTGTTGGCCGGATGACACGAAAATTTGATAGCCGAAGGCAAAACATTAAAAATTTACTTTCGATCGGAAGTTGAAATTCGTATTAGGCCATGGAAATTTGCTAATCGAAGATGTAACATAGCAAAAAAATGTTTTCTTGACTCCAATCGGAAGTTCAAATTTGGGCGATATAAATCGCAGCTCAAATGTGACGATAGTAACATAGTGCGACATTTTCGCCCGTCACACGAGGAGGAAGAATCGACGCTCTTTCCAACATAATCCGAGACCCGCAATAAATTTAGCCGAATTTGTCAACGAATAATCTAACGAAAATCGAGGACGATCCGTTCGATCGGTTTGAGTGATTTTGGCCTTTGGGAATTCGGTCGGCTTTTGACATTCCGCGAAACGAGAACTTCAAATTTACATTCAGACGTGAAAATTTGTTAATCGAATGCGTGACATAAAAAAAAAAATTAGTTCAAACTCAACGACAATAATAATATAGTACGACAGTTTCGCCCGTCACTTCAGGACGAATAGTCGACGCGCTTTCAAGTATAATCCGAGTCGCCCAATAAATATAACCGAATTCATTAACGAATAATCGAAGCTGCGTAATCGGAGAATTTTTCCCACGGGCGACGATCGGTTCGATCGGTTCGATCGGTTTGAGTGATTTTGGCCTTTGGGAATTCGGTCGGCTCTTGACATTCTGCGAAGCGAGAACTTCAAATTTACATTCAGACGTGAAAATTTGTTAATCGAATGCGTGACATAAAAAAAAAAAATTAGTTCAAACTCAACGACAATAATAATATAGTAGGACAGTTTCGCCCGTCACTTCAGGAAGAATAGTCGACGCGCTTTCAAGTATAATCCGAGTCGCCCAATAAATATAACCGAATTCATTAACGAATAATCGATGCTGCGTAATCGGAGAATTTTTCCCACGGGCGACGATCGGTTCGATCGATTCGATCGGTTTGAGTGATTTTGGCCTTTGGGAATTCGGTCGGTTTTTGACATTCCGCGAAGCGAGAACTTCAAATTTACATTCAGACGTGAAAATTTGTTAATCGAATGCGTGACATAAAAAAAAAAATTAGTTCAAACTCAACGACAATAATAATATAGTACGACAGTTTCGCCCGTCACATCAGGAAGAATAGTCGACGCGCTTTCAAGTATAATCCGAGTCGCCCAATAAATATAACCGAATTCATTAACGAATAATCGATGCTGCGTAATCGGAGAATTTTTCCCACGGGCGACGATCGGTTCGATCGATTCGATCGGTTTGAGTGATTTTGGCCTTTGGGAATTCGGTCGGCTTTTGACATTCCGCGAAACGAGAACTTCAAATTTACATTCAGACGTGAAAATTTGTTAATCGAATGCGTGACATAAAAAAAAAATTAGTTCAAACTCAACGACAATAATAATATAGTACGACAGTTTCGCCCGTCACTTCAGGAAGAATAGTCGACGCGCTTTCAAGTATAATCCGAGTCGCCCAATAAATATAACCGAATTCATTAACGAATAATCGAAGCTGCGTAATCGGAGAATTTTTCCCACGGGCGACGATCGGTTCGATCGATTCGATCGGTTTGAGTGATTTTGGCCTTTGGGAATTCGGTCGGCTTTTGACATTCCGCGAAGCGAGAACTTCAAATTTACATTCAGACGTGAAAATTTGTTAATCGAATGCGTGACATAAAAAAAAAAATTAGTTCAAACTCAACGACAACAATAATATAGTACGACAGTTTCGCCCGTCACTTCAGGACGAATAGTCGACGCGCTTTCAAGTATAATCCGAGTCGCCCAATAAATATAACCGAATTCATCAACGAATAATTGAAGCTGCGTAATCGGAGAATTTTTCCCACGGGCGACGATCGATTCGATCGATTCGATCGGTTTGAGTGATTTTGGCCTTTGGGAATTCGGTCGGTTTTTGACATTCCGCGAAGCGAGAACTTCAAATTTACATTCAGACGTGAAAATTTGTTAATCGAATGCGTGACATAAAGAAAAATTAGTTCAAACTCAACGACAATAATAATATAGTACGACAGTTTCGCCCGTCACTTCAGGACGAATAGTCGACGCGCTTTCAAGTATAATCCGAGTCGCCCAATAAATATAACCGAATTCATTAACGAATAATCGAAGCTGCGTAATCGGAGAATTTTTCCCACGGGCGACGATCGGTTCGATCGGTTCGATCGGTTTGAGTGATTTTGGCCTTTGGGAATTCGGTCGGCTTTTGACATTCCGCGAAGCGAGAACTTCAAATTTACATTCAGACGTGAAAATTTGTTAATCGAATGCGTGACATAAAAAAAAAATTAGTTCAAACTCAACGACAATAATAATATAGTACGACAGTTTCGCCCGTCACTTCAGGAAGAATAGTCGATGCGCTTTCAAGTATAATCCGAGTCGCCCAATAAATATAACCGAATTCATTAACGAATAATCGAAGCTGCGTAATCGGAGAATTTTTCCCACGGGCGACGATCGGTTCGATCGGTTTGAGTGATTTTGGCCTTTGGGAATTCGGCCGGAGTTTAAGGCATTCCGCGGAACGGGAGGAGAACGTTGCCGATGCCGTTGAGGGACGGAGAGAGGCTCGTTCATGGTATGCCGATGATGTGCACGGCTTTACGAAATTTATCCCTCCACCTCTCGGTCCCATGGCACTCCGGTTATCGGATTCCTCGATCGACCGTCCCGCGCACCACTGTAATGCGCGCGCGTATATTTTCGTGCCGAAAAATACCCACACATCGGGCAACTCTTTTCTCTCGATCAGGCTCCTCGATTAAGCGAATGTCCTCGGTACATGCGTGCGGACAGTTAAGCGCGTATGCCGACTCCACACACATTGCGCAACGTAAAAGCGCCCTGGGAGCGCTCCGGCGATCGAACGAGACGGACCTACGGGACAGCGAACGGGACATCGCGTCAATGGCGCCAGACACGCGGAATTTTCGGGACCGAGAACGAATTCTTCCACGGATCGGCCGAGATTTAAGGCGTGGGAGTTTTTTTTTTTTTTTTTTTTTTTTGTGGAGATATAAAATAAGGACGACGCTTAAGTATTAAAAAAAGAATGTAGGAGCAAATTAAAAAATGCCATAAAAAAATCCCATTTTTAACGCGTGGGAGCTTTTTTTGGAGCAATATTTAAAAAAAGGTACTGCTTAAAGAGTTTTTTTTTAATTTTTTTTTTTTTTTATAATTTAATTTGGAAAACAGTTAACGATTTTCAATCTCGACAGGCTGTTTGGCATAGTTCGTTTTTTTGTTTTGTTTTTTAATTAAGTTAACTACTTAATCGAGGGTGTCTGTTCAATGTGAGAAATGCCGATATTACTCTGCGACCACGCGGGAGAAAAATGTGAAAAAAAATTCTCGAATAGAGGTATCGACCCTTCGAGTACGTGGTATAAATTTGACGATGTTTTATCGAGCCGTTTGATTGGAATATTGAAATAATTATTGGTGCTCCGCGGCAAAATAGTCTATCCGATTCCCTGGTTAAAGTTACCGTACATTCGAAGCGGCTCTATAAAACTCGACGAAATTTGCATTGCGTCTTCGATCCAGCTTTACACCCGTTTGTACATTTTTTTTTTTCAAATTTTTCCGCCATTTAATCGAGGACCAAATTTAATTTTTACGCGTTCGGCGATTAAAAATAAATCAATTTTGCACCGCTTTCGTGTAACACGTGCCGATAGGCTCGGCTGTAAGCGGACGGCGGGCAACCTGCGGCGATTAATCGCCGCTACAGCGTGTTTCGAGAGGCTGCAGCGGAAAGTGCGTAAGATCGTCTCTCGTGAAAGGTGAAGGAAACTTGAGAGTCCTTTGAGACTTGTTTGTTTACAATTTTCTTTAAGAATTTCTTTTCGACAATTTTCTTTAAGAATTTCTTTTCGACAATTTCCTTTAAGAATTTCTTTTCGACAATTTCCTTTAAGAATTTTCTCTCGACAATTTTCTTTACGAATTTCTTTTTGCCAATTTTCCTTGAAAATTCTCTTTGCCAACTTCATCGAAAAGGCTCGATGAAACACACCGTAATTTGGATGTAATTTCCGTTCCACTGATACACCGCCGATTAAAATGTTTTCAAAATCTTCGCGCCATTTCGTCGAAATCCAAGTTTGATCGCTGCGCGTTCGACGATTAAAAATAAAGCGATTTTGCTCCGCTTTCCCATAACTCGTGCCGATATGCCCGCAAGCTCGCGTTGCGCAGCCGGGAGCTTGCAGCCGGCAGGCCCGGCGCCGATTAATCGCCGCAACAGCCTCTTTCGAGAGGCTGCAGCGGAGAGCGTGTAAGACCGTCTCTCGTGAAACGATGGAGGAAAGTTGTGACTCCTTTGAGACTTGTTTTTGACAATCTTCTTTGAGAATTTCTTTTCATAATTTTCTTTCAGAATTCTTTTTCACAATTTTCTTTCAGAATTCTTTTTCACAATTTTCTTTCAGAATTCTTTTTCACAATTTTCTTTCAGAATTCTTTTTCACAATTTTCTTTCAGAATTCTTTTTCACAATTTTCTTTCAGAATTCTTTTTCACAATTTTCTTTCAGAATTCTTTTTCAAAATTTTCTTTCAGAATTCTTTTTCACAATTTTCTTTCAGAATTCTTTTTCACAATTTTCTTTCAGAATTCTTTTTCACAATTTTCTTTCAGAATTCTTTTTGCCAATTTTCCTTGAAAATTCTCATCGCCAATTCTTCATGAAAATTCTCATTGCCAATTTTTCTTGAAAATTCTCATCGCCAATTCTTCATGAAAATTCTCATTGCCAATTTTTCTTGAAAATTCTCATCGCCAATTCTTCATGAAAATTCTCATTGCCAATTTTTCTTGAAAATTCTCATCGCCAATTCTTCATGAAAATTCTCATTGCCAATTTTTCTTGAAAATTCTCATCGCCAATTCTTCATGAAAATTCTCATTGCCAATTTTTCTTGAAAATTCTCATTGCCAATTTTTCTTGAAAATTCTCAACGCCAATTTTTCTTGAAAATTCTCATCGCCAATCCTTCATGAAAATTCTCATCGCCAATCCTTCATGAAAATTCTCATTGCCAATTTTTCTTGAAAATTCTCATTGCCAATTTTATCGAAACGCCTCGACAAAACCCACTGACATACCACCGATTAAAATGTTTTCAAAAACTTCCCGGCATTTCTTCGCCACCAAAATTTGATCGCTGCTCCCTCGAAGATTAAAAATAAAGCAATTTCGCTCCGCTTTCCCATAACTCGTGCCGATATGCCCGCAAGCTCGCGTCGGGCAGCCGGGAGCTTGCAGCCGGCAGGCCTGGCGGCGATTAATCGCCGCAACGGCCTCTCTCGAGAGGCTGCGGCGGAGAGCGTGCAAGATCGTCTCTCGTGAAACGGTGGTGGAAACTTGAGAGTCCTTTGAGAATTTGAGATACCGCTAAGAGGCGCCTCTTGCTCGCTCTCTCCCGGGCTCTCGGCTCGACCGCCTTATCATATCCCAAACTCCGAGGCCCGAGAACCGGGGCGTTTTATCGGCTCTTTGAACATTCGCACCTCTTGACCCGGCGGTGCCTCGTAAAATCACGTAATGAGAAGCAGAAGCGCTCGCGCGACCGACTCCCATCCTCGCGCAACGGGGCCGAATAGCTTCCGCGCCGCTCGTGCCTGCTCTCTCCGTAACCGAGGATTGACCCACCGGCAACAGCTGCCCCGCCGACGGAGCGGAGGAGGTGCACGAATTCAATCCCGATGCAGCCTGCCATTCGAAAAAAACTCGCGCGTGCCACTCAGCCGATATTAATTGAAGCTGATAAGAACCGAAAATCATTTTGTTGCGGCTATGTTTTATTTTTTATTCTTATTTTTATTCTTATATTTTTTTTTTCTCAATCATTCGTTAACTATATTTAGCAGGGTTGTCTGAGGGTGTGGAGAATTAATATAGACAGTTATTTCTTGGAGCGTGGAATTAATTTTTTTTTTTTAATTAATATGGATGATAGTTTGGTCTCATTTAATGAATTAATCTTTCGAGTGATTCTTTGAGTTATTTTAGAGCCTTCAAAAATGCGGATCTTTTGAACGGCTTGGCGAATCGTCACGATACTTGTGGAACGGTAATTTTGTTACAGGGGGAAGTAACTTTATTGCAGACACGTTTTTTTTTTTACATCATTTTCGTTGACTGTATTTAATACTGTTGTTTGGCAGGTCGGGAAGTTAATATCGATGTTTATTTCTTGCGGGATGAAATTAAACGAAATATATTAAAATAATGTTTGGGAGTGATTTAATGAATTAATTTTTTTGAGTAATCCTTTGAGCAATTCTTTGAGTAATCTTATATTAATCCTTGAAAATAGCGAATCTTTTGAACGCCTGGACGAATCGTCACGAAATTTGTTGGACTTTACTTTTGTTACGGGGCGGAAATAATTTTGTTGCAGCAATTTTTAAACGTTCTAAAAAATCATCATTCGTTGATTATATTTAAGACAGTTATCTGGTAGTAGGGAGATTGAATATGAATATTTATTCTCTGCGACGAATTACTAAAAACAATTAAATTTATAGTTGAAACTGATTTAATGAATTAATCCTTTGAGACACAGCGGTGCTGTTTTGTACTCTCTTAAAAACAGCGTATCTCTCGAGCGGCTCGACTAATCGTCCCAAAATTTGCAAGACGTCTAGAGAAGGGTGACAGTTACATCTGAGAATTTTTTCAAATTTTTTCCAACGTTCTTTTATGAACTAACATCAAATTGAATTTCGCACCTTGAAAAGTCGCTTCTGTGCTTCGAAGGCTCCACAAGTGACTGAACTGAGCACAATAACAAATAAGAGATCGATCATCGATCGACAATCAATCGTCGGCCGATTGCCCAATATTTCCCAAGTTTAAGCAGCACCGAACGAATCTCGAGCCCGCGCTACGTCACAAAAAAAAAAAAAAAAAAAAAAAAAAAAGGATTCATTTTTTGGCCCGCAGCGGTCGACCGGTATTTATCCATCGTACAAATTGCCGGTGCAAGTGACAGAACTAAAAACAATAACAAATAAGAGATCGATCACCGATCGACAATCGATCGTGCGTCGATTGCCCAATATTTCCCAAGTTTAAGCAGCACCGAACGCATCTCGAGCCCGCGCTACGTCACAAAAAAAAAAAAAAAAGGATTTTTTTTTTGGCCCGCAGCAGTCCACCGGTATTTATCCATCGTACAAATTGCCGGTGCCCCGGCTCGGGGGGGGGGGGGGACTCTTAAAGTAAAAGTTGTGTTGCACCCGCGCGTCCTCGTCGCGATTTCGAAAGGACGAACGTGAGGTCGGCGCGGGCCCGTGAGTAGATGGTGCGAAAGAACGAACAGTAAAAAAAAAAAAAAAAATAAAATAAAATAAGGGCCGATGTCCACAGGTAGAGAAGACCTCTTCCGACTGCTCTCGGGAGCGGCGAGCCCGAGCGAGAGCGAGAACGGGATCGCCGGAGTGTGGGAAAAAAAGGATCCTGGGAGATCCCGGCGCATGCGGGTGTGCCTTGCAGGCATCGCCCCGCACGGGGTTATTGAGGGCTCCCATTACCGGTACAACCTCCGTCAGCTCCGCTATCTTTCGCGCTATTGATGATCTACCGAAAGCAGATTAATGATCGAAACTCGGCCAACAAATTGCCGCGGACAGAGCGGTTGGCGAACAACGGCCCGGACTCTCTCTCGGAGCCCCGGAGCTCCTACCGTTCGACCGATGACCCGAGACAAGGATCCTTTTAAATTCGAACCAAAATCTTCGCGCACACCTATTTTTTTTTTTTCCTTTTTTCGTTCTTTTATTACCCTCTCAACTCCCTCGCGAGCGTTAAAATAAACATTGACAAATTTCCGCTGATACACGCAGCAAAACTATTTTTTTCCGTTCTAATAATAATAATAATAATAATAATAATAATAATAATAATAATAATAATAATAATAATAATAATAATAATAATAATAATAATAATAATAATAATAATAATAATAATAATAATAATAATAATAATAATAATAATAATAATAATAATAATAATAATAATAATAATAATAATAATAATAATAATAATAATAATAATAATAATAATAATAATAATGATAATGATAATATGTTAATTTTATTTTTGTTTTTAATTATAGTGAGAAGTTTTCACTTGTTCGTTTCGCTTGTTCGGGATTATTGTAATTTTTTTTTACATAGGCGGGCTCATAATTTCACTTACCACTGTTGTCTCTAATGTATTTTCGGTATTAGTTAAAAGGAGAAATCCGTCAATAAACAAAAATTAAAGATTCCAATATGAGCTACGACTGTAATTTTTTTTTCTCAGGATCTTTATGCGTCACATTTTCACAATCACTTAGCCACCTCGTGAATTACCAGATTTGGTAACGAATTTGCAGCATTAAATTTAGAAGTACTGTGTTATCTCAGTACTTCTGGATTAGCAATTTTTTTTTTTTTTTAAGCCCGTTTGATGAACCCTTAAAATTTAGTAGGCCACGGTAAAATAAAAATTTAATAAGAATAGGCCACGGTATTGTCGTGGGACCGGGAAAAAAAAGAGAAGAAAAGGCAAACGCGTGCTTAAGTTACTCGTCAACCAAAAATACCGCAAAATGTCACTTAACAAGAAGTGAAACTATACTCGTGCATAAAACCGATCGTTAATTTCAATTTCAACTCGTTGAAATTTGTTTTCACTCTAGTTTACTTCAGTACTTATTATTGTTACACATGTTATTACTTATTATTGTTACATAAATGTGTTACATATAGTTCCACTAGTCGGAGCTTTAAAAATAAAATATGATTTTCCGTGAGCGGGTTTTAAGAGGAGAAAACCGTCAATCAAAATAATCTTTTTAAAATTTAAATAGTTCGAAACTTTAAGACATATAAAAAACAAAGCTACCTCTATGAGAAAGCAAAAAGTGAGCATTATCAGGCATTCGATCGCTTTATCGTCCAACTAGACCCCCTCCCCCTTATCTCTCACCCTCCAGCAATCTCTTCTCTTTCCTACCGTCCAAGAAGCGCGCCTATTTCCCCCCCCCCCCATTAAAAGCGAAATTCCATTCCGCCCTTCTCCCATCTCACTCGGTCCTCCCGTCTCGGCATGCTCCTTCCCGGTTCGCGCGCGGTACTCCGAGCGGTCCCTGCCGAGGGGTACATAAAACATTGTCCACCGTGTTGCTCCGTCGCCCGCAATCACCGGATAAAACTCCCCGCCATCTTGGATTCTTCGCCGACCCCTCGGGTTATTACAAAAATGCGGTACATGCCCGAGGAGCCTTCCCGATCCTCTTCGGGGGCCCCCCCTTTTGCCCCCTCACGCGTCTCCTCCTCGACTTCTTCTCACTCCGTCGCTTCGGTCCATCTTCGCCCCCCCCCCCCCACCCCACCCCCCGACCCCCCTTTTTCGCGTTCCAGCCGCACCGCTCTCTCTCTCCCACTCGGTCGAAAAAAAATATCGTAATTGGATTCAATTGCGAGGCGTACGTAGGCACATCTGCGGAGCGCAATTCGCCGAGCGCGCGATGCACCCAGGCGGGGTCCCCGTTCGTTGACGCGCCCTCGCCCTCGTTTCGCAAGAGCCAAGCGAGCGTTATTAACGAGCGACTCGCCGCTCGCGGACAGCGCGAAGAGAAATTTCTTTTTTTTTTTTTGTTTTTATTTTTATTTTTATTTTTTTTTTAAATGAATAAAAACAAAAAAGACGGAAAGATAAAGTAAGGAGCGTCCGATCGGATCGCTCCAATCCGGAGAGTATTGGACTCTCTCGCGCACTTGTGCAACCCTCCGCTCCGCTGCGCGTGTTTTCTGCGTGCGCGCGCGCATAACTTTGTGCGATTCCTCGTCTCTTTATACTTAACTCCAACGAAGAGCCGAGAATTTATCGCCTCATTGAACTCCGCACCCGAAACGCTCATCTCCTCCTTGAACGTCGAAGAGACTCGACGATTTATTCACGTGGACTTTGTGATTTATTCGTCACTCGTTGAATTTTTTTTTTGTTTTTTTTTTTGTTTCTTTTCGTTCTATCTTTGTGAGATAAATTGATTTGGATCGCCGATCGACGATGATCCATCGACTATTGTGGGGAATGGAGGAAGTTTTTTGGTTTTCTTTTTTGGTTCTTTGATTAGAGTTTTTTTTTTTGTTTTTTTTTCACAGTACCTCTTTGAAGCGCGCCTCTTTAAATTTTTTAGCTCGAAGCGAGAATCTCCTCTCATGTGTGTGCGTTGACCCCCTGGCTAAGTGTGCCCACGCATGCGGCAGAAAGGGCTAAATTCAGCCCCGTTTCGAAACTTTATCTATGCTATGGGTCGCACTGCGGGATTAGCAACGAACCGAAAAAAAAAAAAAAATCTACTAAACCCGCCTTCTTGCCGTTGAGCTTTGTTGTGCAATAGTAGATCTATATCTACTATTGCACTGTAAAATTAGACGCTTCTCTTATTTGCGAAGAAACAAAAACTGTAGAATATAATAGTGTTGGTTATTCGTGTCCCGAGGCAAGCGGCTTAAGGACGGAGTCTCGCTGAGGCTGACTTCGCATAAGTTCGACAAAAATAATAGAAAAATTGCGAGTACTTCTTTGATGGTATAAAAATCTGAAAAAATTCATGCATACTAAAGGTACTGAGAAGATTAATTTTGCACAATAATAATTACAAAATGTTATTAACAAATTGATGAAAAAAATAATTGCTTAACAAATTTGCCCGCAACCCAACTTTTTTTTTTTTCGTGAAAATGATTCGTTTATTTTTCTGAATACGTATGAATTTTTTCAGATTTTTCAGTAATCGTTGATTTTTTTTTTTTTTTTTTTTTTTTTTTCATGGAAAAATCAACGATTACTGAAAAATCTGAAAAAAATTCATGCGTATTCAGAAAAATAAACGAATCTTTTTCACGAAAAAAAAAAGTTGGGTTGCGGATAAATTTGTTAAGCAATTATTTTTTTCATCAATTTGCTAACAACATTTTGTAATTATTATTATGCAAAATTAATCTTCTCAGTACCTTTGGTATGCATGAATTTTTTCAGATTTTTATACCATCAAGAAGTACTTGCAATTTTCTCTTATTTCTGTCGAACTTATGCGAAGTCAGCGCGCAGCGAGACTCTCTCCTTAAGGACACCTCGCTCCGAAAAAAAAAAACAACGACGATTGACAGAAAAAAGGTGCAGCAAAAATTATAAAATGAGGATATAAGAAATCAAAAATTTTACGACGATAATTAAAAAAAAAAAAAAAAAAAAACGAAAAGACTTTCCTGACAACAATGATCACAATACGAGGATAACCTGTTCTCGAATACAGTATTTATATAACTAACAATAACAGCGCGTATAAAAATATTTTTTTATTACTGTGCTGATAAAAATACAACAGCCAATTGAAAAAAAACAGCATTCTTGTTTCTCATTGGCTAATCGACATGACACCGCGAACCATTAACAGAGCTGGGCAAAGTACCGAAAAGTACTTAAAGTTCCAAGTACTAAATACCGTAAGTACTTTAAGTACAAAGTAATTTCCGTACTTAAATTACTTTTATAAAATACAAAGTACAAGGTACTTTATCTTCTTAATCGGAAGCGGTTGAGCTCCACGAGTTCTGAAATATTGGGTTGGGCGTAAAAAAATTGTTATATTCGTGATCAGCGGCAAAAAATACGTCGAATGGAGTCTTAAAACGAAAAAAAAAAAAAAAAATTGATTGAACAATAATTTTTCAATTTTTGAGGCACTTTTGAGAAACGTAGTTTTTCGTAATTTTCAAACGTCGATATCCTGGCTCCCAATGAAGCTAGGGAAAATCCGAGGCGCCCATCGTGTTCTACGGGAAAAAATACACAAGATAGGATACTGCCCGAAGTTTTGGAGGCGTTTTATCTCGCAGTTTGAGGACGTTGAAAAACGCGAAGAATGGACTCGAAAAAATGGCCTTGCAATTTTTGTACGATTCTTTTTTTTTTTTTTTTTCTTTTAATTAACTGCCACGTATTCCGACGTACTTTTGCCCCCAAAACGACGATAACTGCATATTTCAGTTTGCGATTTCCTACAATAATTTTAGCGGTAAATTTTGACGATTTAAATTTTATGACACACATGGACATTTTTTTACGTTACGAAAGAGGAGCAAAAAAAAAAAAAAATTGCAAATGATTTCCTCATTTATAACAATTTTGAGCATAGCTTCCTCAAAGAGGAAGCTACGCTCAAAATTGTACAGGTACTTTGGTCTTAGTACTCAGTAATAGTACTCAAAGTACCAACAAGTACTCTGATACTTTACGTACCAAGTAAGTACTCATGCACTTTAAGTACAGCCCAGCTTTGACTGTTAATTTATTTATCAGAATATTGTTTATTTACGTGCTTTTACACCTTAGCTTAATTTTTTTTTTTTTTAGTCTCAAGCGTATATCATTATACAAACAATCAATATGCCAAATTTGGTTAAGTAATATATTGTCGTTTCGACAAACAGCCTTCGCCTTCGAAAAAACGCCAAAGTAAAAACGTAAGAAATTAAGAATTCTACAACGAAAATATAACAAATCAAGAATTCTACAACGTAAAAGGTAACAATCCAAAAATGCCCCAAACGAAACTATAACAAACCGACAATTTTACAAGGTATATACAGCAGATCCAAAAAACCGTTGTAAGGAAATTATGACAAATAAAAAATTCTACAAAGAAAATATAACGAATACAAAAGAGCATGTAACAATAATAATGTCATTCGTCTATTGTCGCCCACGCTCGGCAGTAAAATATATCTCCGGTGGCTGTCGCGGTGGATACCTGTCGTGTCGAATTAATTGCCGCCATTAAATTAGCACAGAAAAGTGGATAATTCGTGATCGCGCATTTGCGGTCTGTGCGTATTCATTGAATCGTTGTTCATCTCCGAGTCTTCGTTCGTCCCCCCCCCCCACCGCGTGTTCACTGGGTTCATCGGAGGCACTTCGCTCGTCGTATAACAGCGTCTCTCCATCTCTCGCGCTCGCTCGTCTTCCGGCCAAGGTGCGCAAGACGCTCGGCGTCGGTTTTATTACCTTCGTAAAGCGATCGTAAAACGCTCGGGCGATCGTTCGACGATGGAAGCGACAACGCGATAAGCCTCGGGCTATCCGAGATCCAATGCATATACACTATAACAGTTACCGTACAGAATGAAGCGCACACGAGCTTCGATTTCTTCGCGCTGCGCTTCTGCGCATGCGCCCGCTCCCAGCTACGTAGTACAACCGCGTTAAGGAAGAATAAAATAAGATAAAATAAAAGCAGGGTGGTTACGCTCGTATAATCCTTATGTACGAAGGGTGCTCGTACACTCCGCGTACTCGCTGCTCGGTGCTAAGCGAACGATCGAGCTCGGACCGTCGTGTAAAAAGATGAAACATAGAAAAAGGAAGCAAAAAATTGACTGCAGCTCGCTTCGTTCGAAGATCGGAGGGCAGAGAGCTCGGAATATTAGTTTTTTTTTTTTTTTTTTTCTTCGTTTTTAATTAAATTAGTGAGCGGATAAACAGTAGGGAACAAAAAAAAAAAAACATTGGAAACTTGTTTCCAATCGACTAACGAAGTGAAGGTAAGGGATTTGGAAAATTGATAATTAGACAATGCAAAGGTTAACGAGATCGAGAATAATTGAAAAGGAACGAAATAGAAAGCAGTTTTATTTGAGAAAATTATTTAAAAAACAGAAAATGGAAAGTTTGGCATCTTGTTTTAAAATGAAATTAGTAAACAGGTAAAAAATATGAAAAATATGAAAAATATAAAGGTAACGGATTTGAAGAAGTGACATTTAGACTAAAAATTTTAACAGGCCCAAGAATAGTTGAAAACGAACGAAATAGAAAGCAGTTTACTTAAAATAATAATCATTAAAAAACCAAGAAGATGAAAAGGTTGGAAAATTTTGATTTTTCTAAAACTCGAATCGCTGAAAGGATAAAAAGTAAAATCGCAAAAAATCGGTAAAAAAAAAAAGTGCGAGCCTCGAACAATAATAACATCCGCTACGCGCGCGACGGTTGCCGGTTACAATCTAATAAAACCTACGAGCCTTAAATCGATATAATTTGATAAACGCTCGAGGGCTCGTTCGTACATAGTAAGCGCGTTTATGGATCGTGTAGTATATTTAAAGTGATTTTCCCGCTCGCCGGCGCATGCGTAATGGCCTCGCGTAATATCTCTCCCGTCGAATTATTGTTGTTAAGCGCGATATATATATATACAAGCTCGCGCATGCGAACCAGTTTATCAACGGGTCCCTTCATCGAGCCGGTAATTGAACGACATTCGACGAAACTACTCTACGAGGCAAGATACGGCGAACGAAAGCCGGACGGTCGGATTGAAAAAAAATCTTTCGCGATCCGTTCGCGCACGCGCATTACGGATATCCTCGTCGCGCGCATGCGCGTACATCGGCGATGACCCCTTCGCGCGACGAGAGATTGTTTTACGACGTGCGTGCGGAGCTGTAACGTCGAGAGAGGCCGAACGGGAGATAAATAAAGAAATCGAGTGACGGAGAATGGCCCGATATAGCCGAAATTGGCTTGTCACCGAGCGGAATCCCTTCGTCATCGAAGAGGCAAGATGTCAAGCGTGAAACGACGAGAGAGGCAACGAAAAAGACGAACGATCGGAACACGCTCGGGGGCTCGCGACTGATTGAGCGGTGAAAAATCGCGCGATCACCGAGCTACGATCGTTCTCGTATGAGAGACTGCAGACTTGCGTCACTGATCGACCAATGATGCAATGGTCGATCGAGAACATTTTCTTTTTTATTCGAATGATTTTTTTTTCTTTTTTTATTTGTTTGGTTTTTAAACGAAAGGGTTAATGAATCTCAGAGGCGAATTCGAGCCTTTGAAGTGTGGCGCGGTTGAGTAAGAAAGGTTTTTACATTTGACTAACGTTTCTCGTCCAGAAAAACAGGGGATTTTTTTTTTTTTTTTTTGACGAATCGTGAATGTTTGTGGATGAGAATTTTTATTTTTGTTATGGACGGATCTTTTTTACTGGCTGTCTTCCGCATATGAAAAATTACGAAATTCGTACCATAAATTTTGGAGACTGATACTTATGTTTGAAGTACTAATGAAGTACTAATGAAGTACCAATGAAGTAATAATGAAGTAATAATGAAGTAATAATGAAGTAATAATGAAGTACTAATGAAGTACCAATGAAGTAATAATGAAGTACTAATGAAGTACCAATGAAGTAATAATGAAGTAATAATGAAGTAATAATGAAGTGATAATGAAGTAATAATGAAGTTCGAACGCAAGATGCAGTTAATTTCGTAAAATGTTTATTTTCATTTTTAATTAAATAAAAATGTTCGGTGTTTAAAAATCCGTGTAGAGGGTTGATTTCAAAATTGGCGCATACACAAGTGTCGCCTCGCTTTCGATCCTTCTTCGACGAATCGGCAAGTGAGTGGGAGTCTAAGGTTCAAAACTGTCGGATAAACGGAATGCGAGGTAAAAATCGTGTTGAAAAAAAAAAAAAGTGTATTATTAGAAATTCGTCATCGTCGCGCCTGTCGTTCATCGCCAAGATAATCCGCAGCCGAGCCCAGAATCCGGCATGCGAGCGAGAATTTTTCCTGCGAAAGTGCTCGCTGCGTAAAGAATCCGTGAATGGATGCCGATGTCCATCGTCGATCTCGGTGGACTCGGTTGAGGAAGTTACCCGGGAACGGGCACAATGGAAAACGAGCGGACGAACCCTGAGACCTTTTTCTCGCTGGTCCCGTGACATAAAAAATTAGCCCCGCCGAGGTGAGTGCTAACGTAATTGCCGGATCGCGCTCGGGAAACTACTTTTCCAATGCTCTTAAGGACTCTATACATAGGTATAAAGCCTATAGAGAGGAGCTTCACGCTCGATCATCGGTAGCTGAATCGACTCGCGCGAATCCGTTTTACCGTGGTTCCTGCACTTTGAACGAGGCACTGAACGTAAGTGGGGCAAAATGGACAACTTTAACAAATTTTTTTTTTCACGGGACGCATGGTGGGGCAAAATGGACCACTGTAACAAATTATTAACTGGTTGTGTGATGGGGCAAAATGGACCACTGTAAAACAAAGTTTTCACGGGACGCATGGTGGGGCAAATCGGACCACTGTGACAAATTTTAATGGGACGCATGGTGGGCCAAAATGGGCCACTGTAACAATTTTTTTTACGGGAGGTATTGTGGGGCGAAATGAACCACTTTTTTAACGCGACGTATGGTGGGGCAAACAAATTTTTTCACAGATCGTACAGTGGGGTAAAATGGACCACTTTAATAAATTGTTCAGGGGATGTACAGTGGAAAATAACATCCCAAATGGGGGACACTGGTCCATTTTGCCCCACGTTTCATGTCCATCTTCGAACTGTGGATTTGGGAAGGTTGAAGAAGTTATCCGGCGTGTACAATGGAAAACGAATGGACGAACCCTAAGACATTTTTCTCGTAGATCTCGTGACATAAAAATTAACTCTGCCGAGGTAAGCAACATTCTAATTTAACAAAGTCAAACCCTCATTTTGTTACAGCGAAAAAAGGGTAAATTAATTGTGTTTTTGCTACAATTTGGCTGGGTCGCAGTTGCATTTGTTTCAACCCCAGTAAAACATTACTTTTGTCATAAACCAAGAATCCTCAAATGTTCACACAGTCAAAAATGACATATACATTCAACAAACCTTTTTCGTTCACAAACCTCCACAATTATTTTGTTGGTAATTTCACAAAAAAAAATTTCTAAAATTGACAGACATTGTTGTAAAAATGAACAAGATTTCTTTCGGTAAAATTAACATGAAAATAATTGTGAACGTTTGCGGACAAGAAACTCGACATGTTTTACTGTGCCTTTTACGTAAATCCACCGCAAACCTTGAGTTACATAGAACTCGATATTTTTTTGAAACCTCGCATCGGAAACACAAAACGAACTTTCAATTCCTCAATTACAAACCCTACATTTGGCACGCCAAAAAAAAAAAAAAACTTAACTCACTACTTTAAAATTCTTCACTTACCGCCGATGTTCGAAGAAAATTAGTAAAATCGCGATGGTAGGTCCTATCCTCGGGTACGATATCCTCGAAGTGTTCGATCCTTTCGGGACGCGTGTCCGGGACGGAGGCATCCTGTCATCGCCTCGGCCTGGCTCCTCGTCGTTCTTCCCACCGCCAATTACACGATCGACACTCCTTTTTCGCCACTTCAAAACGAGTCTACATACGCGTGTTTACAGTGCATACATGCACGCACCGAAAATACACATACAAAACATACGCGGCGAAGTTCTCGTCAGTGGAGTCGTCGCTCCCCTTGCAGCTTCGCGAGGGTGGAGCGGGAGGGGACGAGGTCGCTGATAGCAGTGCTACCACTCGTGGTCGTAGCTGCGGCGAGGAACCCCTTTAGCTTTGCACAACCACCCGCACGAAAGGACCCTCTCTCGACGCTTCACCGCGAGTCACTCTCTTTCTTCTTTTTTTTTTTTTTTTTCTACTCCTCTTTCCTTTCCCCTCTTCTATATCTCAATCGGCAAGCTCTGTTCTTTTTGTGTGTGTTTTTTTTTTTTTTTTTTTTTTTTTCGTTTCTGTTTCACCCGACCACGTCGAGGTTGAGCGGTCCCTCTGATCAGCGCGGCGTGGCACGCGTCGAGGAGACTCGGTACTTAGCCCCGGGCACCGGCGCGTTCTGCTTTGACGTTCGTCAACGTTCGAGAGCTCCGCGCGCGCTCACGCCAATCCGCCTTCACTGAATCCGCACATGGGTAGCTCGTTTTATCTATCTCACTTAGGGTTGTTTTTTTTTTTTTTTTAGAGTCTTTTTCCTCTCCGGCGCAATGCGAGAGGCCCGTCGGTTGGAACTGTGCGATCGTCGTCGCGGGACGAGCGGTTCCTATCGAAGGCCCGATCTTTTTTTTTTTTCCCTCGATTCTCGTCGCCGTTTCGTTTTTATTATCCTTTGGCGAGCGGAGTTTCCGGGGATTCGGCAGACGCCATTTTCGTTCGGTCCGTCCCGAAGATCATCTCTTCGGACCTTCCGCGTTTGTCGACCTCCTGGGAAACTGTCACTTCGGACCGGTCGCCGGATCACTGATGATCCACCGAGGATCGATCGTCGACGAGGGACCTTGAGAATCGCGCTTTCTGGTCGCGGCTTCCGGTTGGAACTCTTGCCCGTTGGCCGCGGCGAACTTCACTCATCAACGTCCGTCCGAGCTCTGATCGACGTTAACCGTTTCAAGAAAAACTCTCGAGGAAGGGGGTGGGGGCTCCCTTTCCGCACGACGACACCCGCGACGAGCGCGCAACAACCGACTTCGGTGTATATTTGTAGGACGAATGTCCCGGTGTGCGAAGGAAAAACCGTGCGACAGAGAAAGAGAGGAACGTTTTCCCGGGGCGGTAGCGTGAATTCGTCTCGGCGCTGTGAGTCAGGTAAAGAGGGCGGGGGTCCGAGTAGCGCTGGTAGCGCGCCGGAACCACTGCGGCTTCGACGTCAGCCGGAGAAGGACCTCTTCGTCCTCCTCGTCTTCCCCTCTTTCCGCTTCCTCCCGATGCACGGCGAACTTCCGGACTGTGGCGTATGACGGCGATGCTCGCGGCCCAAGTGTCAAGCCCCAAAATAAAATAAAACTCGCGGTTCGGCTGGCGGGTGGGCCCCAGCTGGGGAGAGAGAGAGATATTTTCTCCGCGCCGACCTCCACCACCTTTTCCCTCCCTTCCCACCGCCGATTCCTTAGCTGTCGGCGACGTCGCTTCCTCCTTCCTTCCTCCCCCTTGGACGCCTCATCTTTCCGCTCCTCCTTCCCGAGCCTCTTCCACCTCTCTCAGCGGCCGGCTAGGGATTCCTATGCACGCCTTCGTCCGCAGCTTCTATCTTGACCCGAGTGTTGACAGTAGTGGCTGACTTGTCGCAGGACCAAGTTCGAGTGTGCGAGGTCCGCAGGCTGGATCCGGAAGTCCGCTCGCCGGTCTCTTCGGTTCCGGAGCGATTCGGCTCCCTCTTCCAACCCTGGCGGAGTTCGATTACCAACCGGTCCGCTTTGATTCCAGGGTTGGGACCGGTGATCCTCCTTCTGACGACGGACCAGCTCCTCGGCAGCTCTCGTATAGTCCCACAAGAAAAATCCCAACTTCCTCACCCAAACGGTCAATCGCAACAAGCAGGGAAACCAACGAATCCTAATGAGGAACTGAGCGGTGTCCTCATCCGCGGTTTCCTACCGTCCGGACGGAGAATCGCGACGGATGTGGATTCACTCTCGTCGTTAAAGCGCCGGGAGCCTCGAGAGCCCGGTGACGACTAGCAAAGACGAGAAAAGAGATAGATCTGTCAGGGAGATCAGTTCTGTCTATGATGAAGCTCGGTGCGCGCAGTGCGCGCGGGACACGCGCGCGCTGATGCCCTCCTGGCCTTTCTCTCTCACTCTGTGGGCTCTTCTTTTTCCTCTCCTTTATCTTCCATCCTCGTTCGACGGTTGGTCGCTCGTCGTCGGCGGCTTCCCATGGGGAGAGAGAGAGAGGAGAGACAGGGAGAAGAGGAGAGGCCGGGAGCGGGTTGCGTACTCTATGCCGGGGCGCTTCGGTGCGTTCGTGTGGTTCGCGTGCTGTTGGCGATGATCGTGCTGCCTTGGTCCGTGGATACGACGACTAAGAACCGTCGGGGGCCCCTCTGGAGGTACCCACGACCATCGCAATCCCCCCTCCACACCGTACGGATTCGAAGACCATCCACTACCATACCCGGCCATTCGCCGGTCCACCACCACCGACTTCTCCTCACTGCGGCCGCGGCGCGGTTCCGAACGACGGAGGTTCACGAACAACCGACGGCGCAAACAAGAACGCCACCAGTGAGACTGGGAAGACTCGTGGATGCGGCTTACACCGCCGAGAGCCGAGCTGCAGCCCCTGGAAGGAAATTCGAGAGGGAATCCGGATGAGGGGAGAGTAGGGGCAGGGGCGGTCCTGCAGCGGGGAGAATGTGCACTGGGGAGCTGAGAGAATCTTGAGTTAAGATCATCCGGAAAGCCGAGTGAGGAGCCAGCTAAGTGGGAAAACGGAAGGAGGACCTTCCGTTTTCCCACTTAGGGCTGAGGGTGTTGGGCTGGGATGGGATGCGATAGGTGACTCTTCTGTGGATGACGTTGTCATTAGGGCGAATCAATTCGTTTTTCTTTTGGTAGGATGATCCGGTCATTGAGATAGTTACTTGTCCCTGCGTAGATGAAGCTCCTGAAGGGTTGTCCGATGATGGGGTATCAAATCCTGGCGAAATTAACATTCCGCTCATCCATCTTACTACTTAGACCTTTCTTTCGTTAAATCTATCTTGTTTTTACAATTTCTTTGATTTACTAATAGAATCAACTGGCCATTCGCATTGCTATTAGGGTGAAGTAAATCATTTTTCGTTTTGTAGGCTGATCTGTTCATCGAGATCCTTACTGGTCCTTCTGTCGATTCATCTCCCGAAAGGTTTTCCGATACTGGGGTATCGAATATTGACAAAGTTTGCCTCCATCTAAGAATCTTTGTCATTCAGCGCATACGCCTTACTCTTTACACCTTCCTTTCGTAAAATCCAACTTATTTTTACAATTTTGTTTTATTCACGAATAGAATTAACTGGCCATTCACATTGCCATTATGTTTACAATCTTCTTGATTTACGAATCGAATCAACCGGCCATTAGCATTGCCATTGGGGCGAAAAAAATAATGTTTTGTTTTGTAGGATGATCTCTTGATCGAGATCCTTACTCAAACTGATCTCTCTCAGGATTGTCCGATGCTGAGGTACCGATAACTGGCTAAGTTGGCTTCGACCAACAAATCTTTGTCATTCTACCCATCCATCTTACTCATTACACCTTCCTTTTGTTAGATGTATCTTACTTTCACAATCTTTTTGATTTACGAATAGAATCAACATCTGGACCATAAGAGAGCTCAGCATTCCACTTGGTCCTGGACTTCTCGCGTTGCGTCTGCATAGTTCCAAGTTTTCGTTCATACGTTCTTGTCTCTTCGGTCTCCAGTTTCCTCAGAGCCTCGAGGTGGAGGACACTTTCTTTCTCGGATCCGTCTGCGCGTTAAGAGCAGCGCGAAAGTTTTCGGGGGTTCGACTCGGAGGTAGGAACGATTCTCGCGGCGCGCGCGCGCGCGCGAGGGTTTTGTCGGGGGTTGCTCTGGACAACCCTCGCGCAACTGCGAACGGATAAACGAACGTAAAGAGAGATGGACGATGCCGAGCGACGAACCACGTGATCTAGTGGGAGGAGCTCTACTCCCATCCCTTGGCTTCTATCCACCCTCTTTCGAGTATTCAATTGGCATAATTGCAGGCTTATCTCCTTCCCTCCAGCATCCGGGGGCCTTCTGGCATTCACTGCTTCTCTCGCTCTCCCCCGCTCTCTGTCCTTCTCTGGCTCTTTCTCCATCCCCACCCCTCGACTCTTCATCGGGCTCATCGCTTCTCCTCCCTCTCCTCCTCATCGCCGTGCCTGCCGGCCCCCATTCTTTCGCTACTCTGGACCGCGGTGCCAATCAAAAGTTAACATATCTGCGCTAACATGTGTAAAAAAAAAAAAGTGAAACATTATATCACATTTTATAATAATATTATATATATATATTAAAATATATGTATATAATAATGTTATACTGTATTGTACTTTGGGGCTTTACGTTTCGCTATCCGTTTGAAAATTGATAATTTTTTTTTTTTTAACATCAGTTACACATTATTCTATCTTAGTTTTATCCTCATCGTCGTTGAGGTAATGTTGCTCTCCAAAAAGCGATTGGCAATTTTTATTTTTGTTTATTTTTTTCACTTTTCGTACCCGTCCTATTTGGCAAGCTGCCCAAAGCCAATTAAAAATATGTGTGAAATATATAATATTATATTGAAAATATTTAATATTTTTACGATCTATTGTATTTTAGTACTGTACATAGTGCACTGTACATAGTGCACTATCCATTTGAATGTTGATAATTTTTTTTTTTTTTTTAAATCGGGTAGACAGTTTTCAACCCTAATTTTATCTTCATCATCGTCAATACAATCTTGCCCTCCAGAAAATGTTTGGCAATTTTTTTTTATATGTCATTTTTATTTTCACTCATGCGCTCCAATCGCTGTACCCGTTTGATTTGGCAACCTGGCTGAAGCATCCTTAATTTGCATAGAGAGGAGTGTGATTGAGGAACGTATAATCAACCCCTGGATAGAAGGGTGCTTCCGTCGACGAACGAGTCGAGTGCGCCCACGACGGAAAATTATTTCATCGGCCACTCGCGCTCTCGGGCTCGACGCTACGGCGGTCGGGCTGCTGGAGGCGATTAGCAATTAGCTCCCGTTCGACGGGATTGTGTCCTCGTGTGTACATATAAATCCCGGCATCGACGACTCACCCCCGGGCCTCTCCTCTTGTCCGGCACGTGCTCGTCGTCGAAGATCAAACGAAGCGACTCCCATTCCCCCTCCCGCGACTTTCTCTCCAACATCCACCGGTGGGTTTCAGAGTTTAAGGCGAGCTCTAATTTTCGTCGATCTCGATTGCACTTTGCACCCTTGTTGCAACACTTAAAAAAAAAAAAAAAAAAAAAATCGAATCAATTCAACCCAATACGAGAAACGATTCGCTAGGAAATGAAACGAAATTTCACGCCCATCTTCGCCCGGCTATTCGTAAAAATTCATTAATCATCGATCAAGTCGGATGGATTTTTTTTTCTTTCGTACAACAGTATTGAAACGATTTTTACGGTACGATGACTGTCCGCTTCGAACTTCCGTTCAAACATTTCTCAACGATTTTATTCAACCTTCACTCGTGGGAGGATTTTGCAATTACGTTATTTCTTATATTTTATTTTGTTTTATTATATTTGTTATTTTTATGAAATTAAGATGAACGATCAAGCAATTGACAAAAATGGCAATGCTAATTATAATTTCCCGTTGGAACTTTTTAAAAATTATTAAACAAAAAATCCATTTTTCTTTCATACAACAGTTTTGATACAATTTTGACAGTACAATGACTCTGGTTCAAACTTTCGTTCAAAGTTATCCGACACTTTTATTTAACCTCGATTCCTGGGAGAATTTTGGAATTATGTCATTCGTAATGTTTTTTTTTCGAAATTAAGATTAACCACTAAGGAGTTGACAAAAAGAAATAATAGTAATAATAATTGTCATTGAAACTTTTTTTTTATATTATGTAAATTTAAAATCGATCGATTATACGTCACAGTTCTTTTTAATGAAAGTCGCGACGTTCGTGTCTGCGAGCGATTAAAGTAACAGAAGCCGAAACAGGCACTAAAAGAGATCCGACGATTTAAGATCGAGAGATTTAAGATGGGAACATCGAAAAATATACCTCCACTATATATAATACCGTACGGGAGAGTCGTCTCTTATTTCGGGTCCTGCTGACCGTCCGTCGTTCGGTATCTCGTGGAAGGGGACACTGCATTACTTATCGAACGATATCGGGACTATCGAGTGTCCTGGGGAGAGCCCCGGTGTGGCCCGTCCTGATCCCAAATGGCACGCGAACGGTCCATCGAGACGATACGATCGAGGCTCGCTCGATCATCCCAGCCCCGATTCAACTTATAGCGTTATTAGCGAGTCGCTTAGTCCTCGAGTCTCGAGATACGCTAATTGAGCAGTTACGGATTTAAAATTAAATAAAACACTCGAAAGTGTGGAGCAAAAACATTTTTAGGGTACACAAACATTATTATTTTTCATTGCAAATGATTATTATTATCATTATCATTATTATTATCATCATCATCATCATCATCATCATCATCATCATCATCATCATCATCATCATCATCATCATCATCATCATCATCATCATCATCATCATCATCATCATCATCATCATCATCATCATCATCATCATCATCATCATCATCATCATCATCATCATCATCATCATCATTATTATTATTATTATTATTTGCTAATTGTTATTTTTTCGCGTTGATTCTATTATTAAACATATAAATTCTTTTTTCTTCATATTTATTACTTATCGAACGATATCGGGTCTATCGAGTGTCCTAATAGAGTTGGTGTGACCCATCTTGAACTCAATGGCAAGTGAACGGTCCATCGGGATGATACGATCGAGGTTCGCTCGATCATGTCATCCCCGGTCCAGCTTACAACGTTATTAGCAAGTAATTGAGCAGTTGCAGATTTAAAGTTAAATAAAACATTCGAAACTATAGAGCGAACACGTAGATCTATATGTAGAACTATAGAATTATAGATCTACACAGTAAAAAAAAATTTATACTTTTTACAACAAATTTTTGTCCACAAACTTCGACAATTTTTTTATTTGTTAACTTTCTAGTTTTACAAACAAAAGTCCAGACTAAAATTGTCAATAATACAGGAAATAAAAAAGACAGGTTTTCACTTGTTTAACAAAATAATTTTTACGAAATTTCGCATTCAGATTTTACGAAATTATTTTTTACTGTGTATATATATATATATATATATATATATAGAACTACAGAGTTAACAAGATTTATAGGTTTAAAACGAACATTATTTTTATTTTTGCAAATTTTTATTCTCTTTAAATTATTTGTTTACTTGTTTATCGTAACATACACGGGTCAAGCCCCTTAACCCTTTTAGGGTAACCCTTATTACATCGATAAACACGTGCAAATAGTGTACATTGTGCAGTAAGCTCTATAACGTTTATGTAAATTTGGCTCTGCTGCCAACTAAAATATTAAAGATACAATGTTTTTAATTATCCGTTTATTTGAAATTATAAAAATCGCCAGTAAGGTGACAACGATGAGTCGTCGTTCAATTTCGAGGCCCGTGCTGCATCCTCGGATGTACACACCGGTACGTGATAAATTATATAGACACGGCTCGCCAGTGACGGACTTCCGGCGGAATTTTATCGTTCCGTGAAAACTTTAACCGCGACGAGTAACGGAGCTTTTTACTTGTACAGCGACTCTCGAACTCGAGATAAGATACCGGGCTACGGAGAAACAGAAAATTCGTATCGGCGAGGCGACAACGAAATTGTGTAAATTCATTTATTCTTAAAAAAAAAAAAAAAAAAAAAAAAATTTCGAGAAAGCAGAAAATGAGCGTAGGTGAATCGATCGTTGGTGGGCCGCATCGGCTCGTATAGATTGTTGCGACAAGGAAAGTCTCTCGATGGAAAATTATTCGTTAAAAAAAAATGTATATACACATATATATTTTTTAAAGGAGATCCCAGTCGGGTTAATTGAGCAATTACGATGGCTCGATGATGGTCTCGAGGCAAATTTTGTGAGTGAGCCATTACACAAGATCGAAGCCGTCTACGGTGAAATAAAATACACGAGAAACTAATAATAATTAAGATACCTCTCTGTGACTTTCGATAATCGATGATCGTTTTTTTTTGTTTTATTCCGTATTTTTTTTTCTTTTTTCTTTAACATCGTATGAAAGTCGATATCACTTTGCCCGTCTCGCAGCAATAATGGATACGGATGAATTTATTACTATCAAAGATAAGTCCGACGAAGCCGAAAAATACATATGTAGATGAAATCTATGAATATTCATGTTGCGTTTTTTTTTTTTTTTTTTTTGTAATATTTATTGTCGTCTATTAGCTAGTCGCGCGCGAGTTCGACCCACGCTCACTAAATATTGACTCTCCAGCGTCGGATCGGGGACGATTTTCTACTTCGGATCGATCTTTGATCTACAGCGGACTCTCGAATGCGTGATCGCCGTGTCGCAAGTCTGTGTAGGCTTTGCTAATAAGATGTGGAAGCTGGTTCGTACTTTTGGTTTTTTTTTTTTCCCTAACAAAAAGGAGGATGAATGGACGGAGGGTCGAATAGACGGAGGGACGAACAGACGGAGGGACGTATACTGAACGGAGGGTCGAATAGACGGAGGGACGAACAGACGGAGGGACGTTTACTAAACGGAGGGACGAATACTGAACGTAGGGACGAATAGTAGACGGAGGGACGAATACTGAACGGAGGGACGAATACTGAACGGAGGGACGAATACTGAACGGAGGGACGAATACTGAACGGAGGGACGAATACTGAACGGAGGGACGAATACTGAACGGAGGGACGAATACTGAACGGAGGGACGAATACTGAACGGAGGGACGAATACTGAACGGAGGGACGAATACTGAACGGAGGGACGAATACTGAACGGAGGGACGAATACTGAACGGAGGGACGAATACTGAACGGAGGGACGAATACTGAACGGAGGGACGAATAGTAGACGGAGGAACGAATATTAAACGCAGGGACAAATATTAGACGGAGGGTCGAATATTAAACGGAGGGTCGAATATTAGACGGAGGGTCGAATACTGGACGGAGGGACAAATACTAGACGGAGCGACGAATACTGGACGGAGGGACGAATATTGGACGGAGGGACGAATACTAGACAGCGGGACGAATATTAGACGGAGGGTCGAATGCCTAGACGAACGGCCGAATACTAGACGGAGGGACGGATACTGGATGGAGGGGCGAATACTGGACGGAGGGGCGAATATTGGGCGGAGGGACGAATACTGGACGGAGGGCCGAATACAGGACGAAGGGAACATTTTGTAATCTAGGGTCTTTTTTTGTAATCTAGGGTTTCCCGATCATAATCTGATAGTCGGATTTCTTAATCGATTGCACTTTCGTATTTCGTATGCAATGGGAACGCAAAGCCAGCTTTGGACGATCATATCTCAGGAACTGATAGAGCGACAGAGCTCCACTTGGGCTCAAAAACTTCCGCAAGTGGTGCTCCGAAACATAGACCTCGCTTTACCATAATTAAATCTGTTCTTCGTTAAATTATCAACGTCAGAGCGCACAGTAAAGATTACCCGTTCAACCTTAAATTATTCATGGAGCTTCTCGATTCTGCGTCTCAATCGATCTTTTCGTTGCGACGAGCGGCTTCGACTGCGGACGGCACGCTGCGCTGTGCCTTCTCCGAAGACCGAATCGTCCCCGGGGACGATCGGAGAACGGAGCGAGAGTTCGTGAGGCAAGTCCGTCGAGCCGGAGGGAAGGGAAAAAGATCATTAACAATGACCGGAACAGATCGGGAACGAGCGAACCGAGAGGTTTTCATGGTCTCGCGTCCGATCGTTTCCGGGAATCGGAACGTTGCTCCGGCCGTCTTGGTTCCAGATCAACGAACCAACGTCGGAGCGAGCGAACCACCGGTGTCTCGCGTGGCCTAACAAAAATAACGCAAAAAGTCCCGATCGAGGTGTGTAAATCGTGTCGTTTTTTTTTTTTTTTTTTTTTTTTTTTTTTTCATCGCGATAAAATAGTCGTTCGCGTGGACGAATCTCTTCCGTGAAAAGTCGTCGCGCGGTACCGCAAGAGGGCAAAAAAAAAAATTGCCACGAAAATCTCGAACGGACAATTGAGACGTTAGAACTTCAAAACCGGTATGAGAAAAATAAGAAGAGAAGCTCGACGGAAAAATGTCGCATATACGAAAAATAGTAAAAAATTTTTGCGGCTGCGAGTCGACCGGAAGTTGGAGGAGAAATAAAAATTCTCTTTAACCTGAGCAAATTGAATTTTCGACGAAACATTTTTGCGATAGAGACGAAGGCGAACCGCAGGCCAGACGAGTGGGCGGTTAGAAATTCTATCGATATAAAGTTTGAAAAAAAAAAAAAAAAAAAAAAAAAAAAAAAAAAAAAAAAAAAAAAAAAAAAAACAAGATAACATAAAACAAAGACAGCGAAGAGCGGCGTCGCGACGGCATGAATATTACAAAGAGATAGCCGATAAAAATTCCAATGGTCCGTGCACGATGGTCTGATAATCCGAACGATTCGCGCAGTCTGGAAAGTTATGGGGAGTTATGGTGATCAATGGAGCGCCCGTAGGACGAACCACGCGGAAGGTGGAACGTTGGCACGGGAGAGTCCGAGCTACGCGAGGAATGCTTTAATAATGCATTCCTGATGAACGAAAGCGCTTTCTCTCCGCTCTCCGCAATATTATATTAATACGTATCGCGGTATACGCGATCCCCGAGAATTTCGAGCTCGAACCGCGACCATCCGCTCCCATTCATTTTACAGAATATTAAAAAAAAAAAAAAAATCCCACATTGGATTTTCGTCATATATTACGTAATATTTTTTTTCGACAATAATCGATACAATAATATCAATATTGACGATCACTGTTATTACATAAAATTATATAACACAAAAATTAATAACGAACAGTAAAAGTGATAATAATGCGGAGACACTGCAATTTTTTGGTAATTCACTCAATCGTTTTAAGAAAAAGTTTATTGTTTCATTTGCATTTTGCCGATTTCGATTAATTTTCGTTCTCATTCGTGGTAGCAATCTTTTCTTTCTTCCTCACTGTTTATCTGTTATCTTCTAATGTACTGTAGTGATAACTTACAGTGATAATACTGCACGGTAAAAAAAAAGTTTGTACTTTTTAAAACAACTTATTGTTGACAAACGACTACAATTTTATTATTCGCCAACTTTCCGAACGGATTATTCTCGGCCTCCAGTTTTACGAACACAAATACAAATTAAAATTGTTAATAATGCGGAAAATAGAAGGACAATATTGTATATATATTCAAGCCTGAACAAACGACAAATATTGTTCGACAGAATTATTGGACAAACATTTTTTTTTCGAAACTTCGTATTCCAAATTCACGAAATTATTTTTTACTGTCTACGATCGTAAACGATATTCATAATTACAATACTTTCCTAAGTACGACTATAATCTTTGGATATATATATATATAGATATATATATATATATATATATGAATATTGTTCGGTAAAAGGCTTCTGCTAATAAATACACAAATGTATCAATATTACCAACATTGATAATATTACTGATAACAATAATCTGAAACATCAATAAAAAAAGAAATTTCTCTTCGATTTCACCGAGGCTGGAATTTCTTTGAGGAAAAGAGTTCCGTTCGAATATGATTAACGACATTCGCTCCGGAGATCGTTAGTAAAATCGAGCGTACGCGATACGCCTGCCCGATCGGCTAATTGATCTAATGAATTAAAAGCCGTCGACGTTGTTTGCAGTAGCTAACCGATAACACGACAGGAATGATTAGTCCGCTCGATTTAGTCCGCGTATAACGAGTGTAACGAGACTGAGTGATTATCTTATCGGGTTACCGAGACCGACGGCAGATCGTGTCTTAATGTTTAACCGGCTGTCTCCCTCTCTCCCTCCCGTCTCGCTCTCTCTCTCTCTCTCTCTCTCTCTCTCTCTCTCTCTCTCTTGCTCTCGCTTTCTCTCTCGTGTGTGTCTAGCGCATGCTGTGCGAAACGCGAGAGACCGCCCACGAGCCGCGCCAACGCCGCGGCTCGTTCGCACGAGTCCCTCTCTATCTCGCACGTGCAAGATCTAGACGGTGCGTAATATACATGTATAGTCGGGGATTCATAATATCGTTAGTCCTTAACGCGCTGCATAGGCCATTAGAGTAACGGTTAATGCGAGAACGGAGAGCAAGCGGCGAGCAAACAGGTACAATAACCGCTCTTCTATTATCGCGGCTTCTCTCCGCCCTGCAACATTGATCTTCACCGTTTAAGGTAATTATGTCGCGAAGGCAATTCAAAGTCACATGCATAAACTCTTGACTTGTTGTGATTTAACTATCAAATTTTGCTTGTACCAAATCTCGAAGGCTTTTACCGAGCATTTTAACGAATAATTAGATCTTGAAAATCGGTCTTTTTACACGGCGCTTACGGGAGAGCTGGCGAGATTGATCTTCAAATCGAGAATTAAGATACTTTGATCAAAGATAGGGAAAAAATATAAAGTACTGCGCACTCGCGAATCAATCAGGGATTTATACGCAACAAAAGAAAATGATGTCACCGGACTAATGTTCAATAGAACTGCGATCAAAGTGCACGTCCGATTAGAGTTACGGTTAATAGAGTAAACAGGTACAATAACCGCTCTTCTATTATCGCGGCTTCTCTCCACCCTGCAACATCGATCTTCACCGTTTAAGGTAATTATGTCGCGAAGGCAATTCAAAGTCACATGCATAAACTCTTGACTTGTTGTGATTTAACTATCAAATTTTGCTTGTACCAAATCTCGAAGGCTTTTACCGAGCATTTTAACGAATAATTAGATCTTGAAAATCGGTCTTTTTACACGGCGCTTACGGGAGAGCTGGCGAGATTGATCTTCAAATCGAGAATTAAGATACTTTGATCAAAGATAGGGAATAAATATAAAGTACTGCGCACTCGCGAATCAATCAGGGATTTATACGCAACAAAAAAAAGTGGAGTCACCGGACTAATGTTCAATAGAATTGCGATAAAAGTGCATGCTTTCGGACCGAATTACGTTTCCTAGCCTAATTGTCGTAAAAATGAAGTCAAATCCACACTAAGCGAATAGTCTGCTTACAAATAATCGGTTCAATCTTATTGCGAACATTTTCATAGATTCTCTATAATTTGTTATTATATTATTGATGCATAAAAAAAGTATCATCTACACAGTAAAAATGATACCAACGTTTCTCGTCCACAAACTTCCACAAATCTTCTCTTGTTAATTTTACAAAAAAAAATCTTGTTAATTTTTACAAAAATATCTGTAAATTTTACGAATACTTTTTGTAAAATTAACAACAAAATAGTCGTTGACGTTTGTGGACAAAAAAAAAAGGTTTGTTAAATATACAAATCTTCTTTACTGTGTATAATCGATAATTTTTGCTCTATTTTTATGTAACACGGCTCGTTTACTCTCTTGAAGGATGCTCTACGAATTCACTGTACAGACATTAATTTGCATCGCTCCTACAAATTCAGACGGATAGAAAAAATCGCGAAAAAAATCGATTGCATCGTTTTTTCAAGTTCTAAATAATAATTTCATAAATCTGGCCGCTTAGTCATTGGCGAATTTATCGATGAGTTCGGTAGGACGGATTATCATTTTTTTTTTTTTAATTTCGCTTTATATATTTTTTAATAAAAAAAAAATAAATAAATAAAAAGATATAAAAAAAATGACGGAATGCAAAAGAAACTGGCGAAAGGACATAGTGAAGATTGATTGGCGAATTTTGCCGCAATTCGTCGATCGAGAATCACGCCGAAATTGATTTAATTTGCGTCGCTCTGACAAATTCGGGCTGGTCGGCGAAATCGTGAAAAAAAAAAAAAAAAAAAAAAAAAAATCGACTCCACCGGGACAATTGCAAATGGATCGGCGATTCCCGTTCGATCGTTCGTGGGACACTGAGTGACGTTGACAGAGGGTATCAGAGGAGGAGCGGCGGAACAAGTAGGTGGAGGAAAGCTGGTTCGAGAGGGGAAGTGAGGAAGGGATTTATCGGCAACGAAGAGACGGAGCGGGAGATCGCGAGAGAGAGAGAGAGAGAGAGAGAGAGAGAGAGAGCGAGAGAGCGAGAGAGCGAGCAGTCACGCTCGACGACGAAGCATTCGCGAGGTCGACATCAAATTTGCATACTCGATCTTTCTCGCTCTCTCGTCCATAGATCGGTGGGAGGAGCGCCGCTTATTGCGCGGACTCGTTATATATTGCGAACATCGTTGCTTTACAACCAATCGATTCGCTCGTTTATTTTCATCGGCCATACCGTCGCGTCAATTTTGGATGAAAAATTCACTGATTTGTTTTTTTTTCTCCGAGACGTCACTTCCCTTGGAAAAAATAAGATTTTTAAACCGGAACGACGTCAGAGAGGAGCGATTCAGAAATTTGTTTGTGACGTCACATCAGGTGGAGTAAATAAGATTTTCGATCCGGACATGACGTTAGAGCGAAAAGTTTCAGAATTTTCTCCGAGACGTCACTTCCGGTGGAAAAAAAAATGAGCATTTCAAACCGGAAATGACGTCAGAGAGAAACATTTCAAAATCTTCGTCGAGACGTAATTTCCGATGGAAAAAATGAGCGTTTCAAACCGGAAATTATGTCAAAAGAGAAACATTTCAAAATGTTCTCCATGACGTCACCTCCGGTGAAAAAATTAGATTTTCGAACCGGGAATTACGTCAGAGAGAAAAATTTCAAAATTTTCTCCATGAAGTCAATTCCGGTGGAAAAAAATGAGATTTTCGAATCGTCAGAGAGAAACACTTCAAATTTTTCCCCGCGTCACTTCCGGTGGTAGAATGAGATTTTCAAACCGGAAGTGACGCCGCAAAGAAAAGAAAATGATTAATTTTTTCATAAAAAAAAAAAAAAAAAAACTGTCACTCATCCCCTCAATTTAACGATAAAATCAATCGCACTCGGCTCGGAGCTTCGTGAAAGGGTTGTCATATCGGCTCAGCAGGATCTTGCGAAGGGTCAGGATCGGGATGACACGAAAGTGGATCCTAATGGTAATAAGCAGTCTCTCGTGGGTTTCCCTGCGCCTGGGCCGCTATAATGCCCCGGTCTATATAAACTAATGCCTTGTAAAACGTGCGCACGAAAAGGGGACTGGACGACGCGTCCGCGGTGCGACGGGAGTCTTTGATACGTTTTGTGGGAGCCAGACGAATTTATTTAATGCCCTACACCCCATCATTAGCCATTATGCTCGGCGGGACAGTGCGCTGGGTCACCCTTGTGGAGTGCACAGTATAATCGAAATAAAAAAATAAAATAAAAAAATACACGCACACACACACGCGTGCGCGCGCGCGCACACACACACACACACACACACACACACACACACGTTCGGAGGGAACGCCCAATATCCTTTTCACCGCGCCGTTGGGAGACGAAGGGGTTGAAAAAGGGGTTCTCTATAGACGAGGTAAATCCAATACTTTGCCCGATCGCACAGATCGTCGTTGTCGCTCCAGACCCGTAATCATAGTGTTATTAAACAAATTGATAATAGAAATTGGATGAAGGAATTTTTTTTTTTTTTTTTTTTTTTTTTTTTAAGGGAATTATCGTCCCACGCTCTCGCGTGAATCGGGGCCGGAATTTAGATAATGCGAGGGTACAAGTGCATTGTGGGTCCGCTGTTTCCGGTAGTTAATCGAGAGTCCAGGGTCAGTTTCTTGATTCGAAGGCTCTCAAAGACAAGTTTTTTTTTTTTTTTTCGTCTTCGAGACTGCTCGGAAGGAAATGCGGGCGATATTTAATTTTCGGGGAGTCTTTGATCGAAACTCCTTTTCAAAGGGTCAAAAATCGGGGATCCAGACTCGTTAGAAACCTTATGAAGTACAGTGAATTCTATAAACGATTATATTAAAAAAATTAATGTTTGAAAATACGCAAAATGACTCATTTTTGCGATATTGACAATAAAAATGACAGATAAACTTTTTTCGTTAGTCGTCCCTCCGGGACTGTATTCCATGTATTTTTTTCACGCTGATCACGTAACTGACACTCGTTTTAGTCACAAATGAAAATTTCATGTGGAAAATTGCATTTATCACAATTATTTTCATAAGAGTCGACGAGTTTACCCTTAAAAAAACGATTTGTTACCTGTCCGTGTGTCACTAAAAATCCAGCAAACACTGTCACAAGATCAATCAATCGAAATATGAGCGATATTTAATTTTCGGAGTATCCTTGATCGAAATTGCTTTTCAAAGCGTTAAAGATCGAGGATCGAGACTAATTAAAAATGTCATGACGTACGGTGACCGCTATAAAAAATTAACATAATCAATAATTACAATTATTTTTTTAACAGTATAACCAGATTTTTTCTCATTTCGAAGCTGACGGAACTGCTTTAAAAAAAAAAAAAAAAAAAAAAAAAAAATACCTTTCTCTGTGTTACCAAAAATCCAGCAAACTATGTCAGAGAAGGTCGACTCAACGGCCCAAAAAAAAAAAAAAAATAATAATAATAATAATAATAATAAATAAAAAAAGAAGCATTCTAATGCGAAAAAAGCCGCTCGCTTCCTTGCCACTCGAGACAGCGCAAGAGTTGCGCCATGCCCCGATATTTTTCCGCGCTTCAAGGATCCCCGTGATTGAGACGTTTCCTCGAACCTCCAATCTACCTAAGTATACCCGACCCGGTGTATCATATCGCTTCTCCCAGCTTCGCTCAATCGAAGTGGAAAAGCCTCTCCCCCCCCCCCCCCCCCCCCCCGAGCGTCGAGAGGTGTATCGGCAGCGATCGGCTCGCGTGCTCCATCCCTGAAGAGTGCTCTTTCAACGCTACCGCCGATACCGATCCGCCACCGGTCTATCGCTTTCATCTCCCACCGGTGTGCACTAAACTCAATTCCGCATCATCTTCTTCCTCCGCATTACAACGGCGAGGCAAAAATGCTCCTCGAAACTCCACTCCGAAAATTCCGCTTCATTGTTTACTCGGGTTGTAAGAGATACGCTCTATTATACGGCGAAGATCGGGGATTACACGGACAAGCACGGAGCGACGGAAAGCCGAAGATCTTCCGGGCGCCTCTTCTTCATCCTCAACATCGTCTTCATCTTCTTCGCTACCTCTCATCTCGCGCGGCGTTCCGTTAAAAGCCACTTGTTGGCGTGCGTCCGTGCGTGATCGATTTCGCGAAGGTAAAAACGCGTACACGCTCTTGATCTCACCCGGGTTAATCTGCTTTCGGGGATCGCGGAGCGGCGGGGCGCATGCGCGCGCAACTCCGCCAAGTTGCGCAACTTCCGCGCTTCGTCTCGCTCCTTCTCGGATCGTTTCGGTGAGATGCTTTCTTGCTTGTTTTCTTCATCCCATTGTCCCTGCTCTCGCGCTCTCACGGGTACGACGCGGAGCATGGAGGTATGTGTTACATGCACTTCGGACGTGGATGCATTATGGCTCGAACAAGGAAAGCGTGCATCAACGAAACTTTGGCGCTGTGCCGTTATTCGACATTATCGTCTTACACGGTTGTAATTGCTTGGAGATTCAATAAAGAGCTCTTGTCTGCAGGAGTTCGCGATTTGCTTTTCGTCATATCTTTACCATTTTTGTTTTTTTTTTTCTTATCAATTTTTGTACCGTTTCTCTTATGAACTTTACTATTTTTTTTTTTTTCTTATAGACTTTACAACTTTTGAGGCAGATTTAATTAAAGACAAGTGAAGATAAATTCCGTTACTCGGTTATGCTGCTGTGCACTCTGTTTATTAATAAAAGTGACGGTTCTTGAATTGACTGTTCAAAAGGGAGTGGACGTGTTTAGTCCGAGTCAAATAAAGATTTCTTTTGATTTAATAACTGCTCAACTATATCGATTTTATTTAATAAAAACCGTTAATCAAAATCTCGTCCTCACGTGAAGTTGCAACACTTTTGTCTTACAAATTTTAGTATTTTCTTCTTATAAATTTTACTACTATCGAGGCAGATTCGATTAATGACAAGTGAACATAACTTCCGATACTCGGTTATGTTGCTATGCGCCCTGTTTATTAATATAAGTGACGGTTCTTAAATTAACGGTTTGAAAAGGAGTGGACGTGTTCGGTCCGAGCTCCCAAATAAAGATTTCTTTTGAATCAATAACTGCTCGACTACATATATCGATATCATTTAATAACAACTGTTAATTGCCCCGTTCTCACGAGAAGTTGCGACAGTGTTTTCTTATAAATTGACTAATTTCTTCTTGTAAATTTTACTTTTCTTTTCAATTCGCTTAATGACAAGTGAACATAAGTTCCGTTACTCGGTTATGTTGCTATGAACTCCGTTTATTAATAAAAGTAACGATTCTTAAATTGAGGCTCTTAAAGGGAGTGGACGTGTTCGGTCCGAGCTCCCAAATAAAGATTTCTTTTGAATCAATAACTGCCCGACCACATCGATTTCGTTTAATAACAACTGTTAATTGGCACGCTCTCACGACAGTGTTGTCTTATAAATTGACTACTTTCTTCTTAGAAATTTTACTCTTTTTCGCTTATACATTTTACGATTTCTTTCTTGTAAATCTTACTGTCTCTTTTGTTCGAAAATTTTTCCATTTTTCAAAATCGACAAGCAGTTTCATTTTTTTTTTTTTCCTCCCCGAAGTGGGAAGTCTCACGAGGCAGTGTCGTGAGAAGAAACGAAAAAATGGTGGCTTCGGTAATCGAGAATGGCTGTCCGAGGGATTCTCTCCCGTGAACCCGGACCCACCGTACGGGACGTGTGTATTATGGGATTATATATCGTTCGCCAGCGGGTGTGAGCGGACGTTCCTCTCCGGCCACCATGCTCGGCCTATTGTGGCTCTAAGCGCCTGTCGGATACTCTCGGCTGTGGTCGCGAGGCATTCTCGATGCCTGCGTGTGTGTGTGTGTGTGTGTGTGTGTGAATGTGTGCCCCATCGTCCGGACCAACGAGCGCAATCTGAATAAATACAAAAAGAGGAAAATAAAGATATACACGAGGCGTGGGTGTGGCGGAGCGGGCGGGACCACGGCGCTCATTGCCACCTCCGAAGATCCGAAGAAGCTGTCCGATCTCGCGCCTCACGAGCCAACACTCCCACACTCATAATTTCGAGCTTCTCGGCCCATTTTTCATCATTAAAAAAAATCATTTTTAAAAATTTTCTTTCTTCTATTTTTTATATATTTTTTTTTTGATGATCCTCAAGTTTGACCCCAAACATATTTTTCTTCGGTCGGCTCGACGACGATTCGTCCCGGTTCCCGACGTAGTTAAACAGAGCGGGGCAAAACGGATTTAATTTGCGACGAGATTTTGGTGGTTATTTTTTTTATTTAATTTTTTTTTTCTCTGTCTTTAGAAATATCAATGAAGTGATTGAAGACGGTCCGTTTTTCCGTGCTTATTGGATCATTTTTGATCATTAAAAAAAATAAAATTATTTTCTTTCTTTTGTTTTTTATATTTTTTATTTATCCTCAAGTTTGATCCCAAACATATTTTTTTTAAATAGTTACTTAAATGAAATAAATTTTTATTTCAATCAAATAAATATTTTACTTAAACCAAATAAACGGTGGCCGTCAAATTAATTATTTTTCTGGGTGCAAAGAGAGCGGGGCAAAATGGATTTAATTTGAGACGAGATTTTTGTGTTTATCTTTTTATTTAATTATTTTTTCTTTCTTCAGAAATATTAATGAAGTTATTGAAAACGGCCCGTTTTTCCGAGCTTCTCGGCCCATTTTTTATCATTAAATAAAAATCATTTTTTAATTTTCTTTCGTTGATTTTTCATATTTTTTAATCCTCAAGTTTGACCCCAAACATATTTTTCTTCGGTCGACTAGACGACGATTCGTCCCGGTTCCCGATATAGTTAAAGAGAGCGGGGCAAAACGGATTTAATTTGAGACGAGATTTTTCTGTTAATTTTTTTATTTAATGTTTTTTCCGTCTTGAGAAATATTAATGAAGTGATTGAAGACGATCCGTTTTGCGCCGCTCCGACATGCGCCTCGACTCAGGAATGTGGATGACTCGGCAGACGAGGAATCCCGATCTTCCGCTTCATACATACGCGATACAGGCTAATAAACTATTTAAGCGTCGCTAATTTGCGTCAGCTTGAGTGATTGCGCTTGGAGCATTAAATTATAAAAAAATTTACGAGAATTCGCAAAACAGCGGAGAACTCGAAACGTTGATTTACGCAGATCGTTAAGGATCATTTGGTAATTGGGACATCCGGCAATTAAGATAGCGCCCGAGGATCGGGATTTCGCGGAAATTCATCGTAGTCCAAAAATATCTTTTGTTCGAACAATGATTTACAAATTTTTTTTTCTTCGAAACCGTTTATCATTCTTATTTTTACCTTTGCCAAAAATGTCAGAGAATCGCTCAGACATTTTTAAAATATGTTTTCGATGTTATTGAAGCAAAGTATGTTGTTTTTTTTTAATTCGCAATCGTCGAACCACTCCTTAATTTTTGTTTTAATGAACTCCGAGCAAGAATTGTTCGAGCGCCTCATTTTTTTTTTTTTTTTTTTGTAAGAAACTGCGAGAAAGAATTGTTCGGGTATTTTTTGGCGATATCCGGATAGTCGTATCGAGATCGAGGTGTATCGGAGCTCGCAGCATCCTCGACGATCTCTCAACACGATCTACGATCTTCTGTCCTGTACACACGGTACACAGTAGAAAAAAAAATGTTTACTTTTGACAACAACTTATTGTCCACAAACGTCCACAATTCTTTATTTGTTAATTTTATAGTTTTACAAATAAAAGTACATACTAAAATTGTTAATGGCACGTGAAATAATAGTACAGGTTCGTATATTCAAATAAATGACAAACTCGTTTGTCACTTATTTAACAAAATTATTTTTACGAAATTTCGCATTCCGATTTTACGAAATTATTTTTTACTGTGCACTCAGTAAATAGTGCATAATTTGATTAAATTGAAATTTTCATGTGGCTTTCTCATAAAAGTTTAAAGTTGAGAACAGAGCTGGACACAGTACCGAAAAATACGTAAAGTACTAAGTACTAAGTATCGCAAGTATTTTAAGTACAAAGTAATTTCCGTACTTAATGTACTTTTTTAAAATACAAAGTACAAAGTAATTTCCGTAATTAATGTACTTTTTTTAAAATACAAAGTACAAAGTAATTTCCGTACTTAATGTACTTTTTTTAAAATACAAAGTACAGAGTACTTTATCCTCTTAATCGGAAGAGACGGAGTTCCACGAGTACCAAATTTGGATCAGAAATTTCAAAAAAATATTGACCCTGTTCAGGGTCAAAATTTTTTCAAAACGTCCAAACTCTTTGAGGAAGCTATGCTCAAAATTATAAAATTACTTTGCTCTTAGTACTCAGTAATAGTACTTAAAGTACCGAAAAGTACTTTGACACTGTAAGTACCAAATAAGTACTCATGTACTTTAAGTACTGCCCAGCTCTGGTTGAGAGTTGACAATTTCATAACACTTTCTGATAATGTCGCTTTATTCGCAAAGCTTCCTCTGTGAGGAAGCCAAAAATATAGTTAATGCTTGTTCATCGAAGAAACTTTGCGAATAAAAAGGACATTATGAGAAAGTATTGCAAAAATGTTAATTTTCAACTTTCAACTTTCAACTTTCAGTTTTCAACTTTCAACTTTCAGCTTTCAATTTTCAACTTTAAACTTTCAACTTTGATGAGGAAGCGTTATGAAAATTTCATTTTTCAACTTTTTTACTTTTACAAAAATCATCAGAGAAACCGTTCGAAAATAAAGTAGGTTTTTTTGGTCCGCGATCGTCGAACAACCCCTTAATTTTTTTTTCGATGAGAAACTGCGTCGAAGAATGGTCGGAGCGTTTCTCGCGATATCCAGATAGTCGTATCGAGATCGAGGTATATCGGAGCTCGCAGCATCCTCGACGATCTCCCGACACGATCTACGATCTCTTGCCCTGTACATACCGTACCCTGTAAATACTACATATGAAAAAAAAAAAAAAAATTAAAAAAATATTTAAAAGATACAAAAAATAAAAATACTGTGAGCTATACTGTTGTCTCGCGCGATCGGACCTACCGCGTGCCGGCGGCTCGTGAATCTCGACGAGATGATGATCTCTCGCGCACCCCGCGAGGCGAGGGCTACGGAGCCGCGGACGCCAGAGATCCTCTCTACGTGCCGTTCGTCCGCGGCACGATCGAGCCGCATCATCCTATTTAATAATCGTACAATGGACGAGCGCCTTCCCGAGATACCGATCTCGCGCCCCCACGAAACAAAGATAAAGATATTATTGGCCTCTTGACTCTCTGTGTCTATACGCTCTCTCAGGCTTATATCCTCGTGTAATAACGCAATTAACACTTCTTTTGTTCGGGATTTATACATACCGGACAATTGTACCAAGATTTACGGCGTTGAGTGGAATTTAACAGATAAAAATCGGTATTCAGCGAAAATTTTATAATCGTAAGAAACAAAAAACATTTTTTTTTTTTTTTACTTTCGGTGATGGTTTTCATATTCATGCCGAAAAAGTGCACGACGGTTTAGCGTGTTGCGTGGAATTTTTTTTGTAAAAATCGGTATCGATCGAAAATATTATAATCGGTAAAAAAAAAAAAAATAAATAACATAATTTTATTTACATTCAGTGTTGGTTTTCACATCTATGGCGGACAATTTTACCACGATTTACCGAGTTGCATGGAATTTTTTTTTTAAATCGCTACCAAGCGAAAATGTTATAATCGGTAAAAAAAAAAAATAACATTATTTTATTTACATCCAGTGTTGGTTTTCATGTCCATGCCGGACAATTGTACCACGATTTACCGAGTCGCGTGGCATTTTTTGTAAAAATCGGTATGGAGCGAAAGTTTTACAATCGTTCAAAAAAAAAAAAAAAACCACAACATTATTATTATTATTTTTTACTTCCGGTTCCGGTTTTCGTATCGAGACACTGAGGTTGGATAAAACGGGGTGACATTAAAAAGTTTAGAAATAAAAAGTCAATGAATTCGATTAAAGTCAATGAAATTTTTGTTTTCAATATTTTCCACATTGACTTAAATTATCGCTAGGCAGGGTGAAAATTTCAATTTTTAATGTCTCATTATTTTGACTTAATGTTCCTCAAACAATGCCGTATTTGCGGGAAGGCAGGAGAAAGCAACGCGGCTGCGCGCGTGAAAGGCTTCAACGTTTTGTTTATACATCTCGGTTACAGCTAATCGATCCAGCAGCGAAATGAGGCGTAATATAGAGCCGGGACCACCTCGTAAATAATCATTTGTACGGTGGAACGTTCCGTTACGAACTCGGTCCCGATTAAAGCTCGTGTGCGCGACGCGACGCGACGCTATTATGCTTTATGCCCTCGTCGCTGCCGCCCAGGTAGACCTCGTTATTACGCCGCGAGGCCCTGGCGTCTCTCCTTTTGTAATTAATTCGTTCGGAGCCATATACAACCGGGTTGTACAGTATATACTATTCGTAATTAATTCGTCCGTGCGGTAGCTAGTCCCGCGCATGCCCCCCGGAGGGGGGTTCCCACAAATTTAACGGTCTCCAACTGGCGACTCTTAATAATACTGCGCTATGATCGTCAGTAGCTAGACGCGGACGATTTTTTTTTTTTTTTTTTTTTTTTTTTTTTTTTTTTTTTTTTCAGACAGAAGGGTAAAATATGGTGAGATTAAACTGTGAAATTTTTTGGTGTACTTCTCTGTTGGAAATTCTTTGATTAAAAAAAAAAAAAATAAAAATCGAGGAAACTAGCGTAGAGAATTCGAAATGTGAGATCGAAGGCTAAAATCTCAAAAATTGTCTGTATGGAGATAAATAAATAAATTAAATATGTGCAGATAAATAATTTAAAGAAATATAGAGAAATTTCGAACAGATCGAGTAAATTTTTCTTTGATTAAAAAAAAACTAAAAACGAAGAAAAATACTAGCGTACACGATTCGCATCGTGAGATCGAAGGCTGAAATATACAAATCTTCGATAGAGAAATAAATAGATTAATTAAATATTGTATGCAGATAAATAACAAAAAAAATTTAGACAAATTTTGAACAGTTCGATTAAATTTTTCTTTGATCAAAATAGACGTAAATATGTACCAAAAGACTGGTGTAGACAATTCGCACCGAAAGATTGAGGGCTGAGATATAAAAACCTTCGATATAGATTATTAGAGGTAAATACAGCTTGACAAATAAATAAATAAAATATATGCAGACAATTTTTTTAACAGCTCGATTTAATTTCGAAAATGTGAATTTTTTGTTCATAGATAAAATATTGGAATAGACACTTGTAAGAATCCCCCCCCCAGTCAATCCGTTCGTTTCATTTCGAGCCAAAGGATTTCACGAGTGAAATTTTTCTCAGGCAATTTCGAACCACTGTTCGTTTCCCAAATACCGAGTTCTCAGATCTTCAACACCACCTCGCTTTTTTTTTCCCTCGCGTACCTTTGGCCGATTGGTCAAAGAAAAAAGTATCGGCAGAATCGGTAGCGAACGCTTTATTCAGGAACAAAAAAAAATCTCCTGAGTTTCGTTTACAAAATTCAATGCCCGAAAACGCGTCCGCACGACTCAATGCCATTGTCCCTGAATTTTAGCTACGCCCGAGCGGGTAGCTAAATCTTTCCCCCAAAAGGCCGGAATTATCTCTTAATAATCGAGCTGATTCCGCCTCTCCGCTTCCGAACTCCCGAAATATCTTTGTAAAAAAAAAAAAAAAAAAAAAAAAAAAAAAACAAAACAAAACATTATGAAAGAGAAAATATTTTCTTTATGCTATATAATAAGATTCCTCGAATTAGCAATTTGGGGTCTTCGGCGACTGTCGGTAGAGACAAAGAGCGAATTTTCCCAAATTTAAGGTTTGCATTTATGTAAAAAAAAAAAAAAAAAAAAAAATGAGAGGTAGTCGAATTCGTGGCCAGAAGCGATTATTACATTTACTGCCTCTATCGTCGAGCGCGAACGAAATTCCGAGCCCGGAAAATATTTTTCATTTTTTTTTTTGTTTTTCCCCTCTTTCCTTTATCGGTTTATTTTCTGTTTGTTCGGTGATACGCTCGGACTACCTGCAGGAGAGACGGTACACAGCCCGGGAGACTGAAGGTGCGCGTTTTCTCCCTTCCTCGCTGCCAATAATAATTCACCTGCGTGGAAGCCTTCTTCGTCCGGTAAGTCTCTAAAGTTTTATTTTACGACGGTTATTAAGGGGCAACCTTGCGAGCATTAGATCGAAGCCCGGGCCGAGTTTGTTTCCCTTCGCCTCTCTCGTCAACCGAGAATTGTTTTTCAACCCCACGAGTCTCAGCTTTCGGAGATAAGAGAACGAAGACACAGATTTTTTTTTTTTTTTTTTTTTTTTTTTTTTCTTCTTGCACGTTCGAGCAGTTTTCCACGGAACGTGAAAAACCCTCGGGGTAAAATCGTGTTTGCACGGGGATTACAAGCCGTTCGCGGTGTTGCGCTGACGCTCGGGATCGCACGGTGCACACGAGGTGTGTATGTATATAGGTATGTGAGCGAGGAGGGACGAGAGATGACACAGGCCACGGTACAGGTCTCTCACCGGAGGCAAAAATCCGAGTTCGTGCCTTTCCCACGTGTCCGCGAACGATTTACATAGCTTCGAAGTCCTCGCTTCGAGAGAGTTCAACGTTGTTGTATTTATTACTAAGAAATTGATGGCAATTATTATAAATAAATGAATTATTCAATTTCGCTCGGAACGGTCAAATAGAATAAATAGCAATAAAATTATTTGAAGATTTTGAAGTGAGGACAAAAGATACAAATTAAAAGTGGAACCTCGGTACTTGTATCTTAATCAATAGAACTAAAATTAATTTATCAGTATTCATGTTTTCGAAGTGCTCGAATGACTGCTCGCCTCGAGAGAGAGTTGTACGTGGTTTTATTTATTATTAATAAATGGATGGTAATTATTAAAAATTTATTAATAAACTTCGCTCACGACGGGCAAACGGAGTAAATAGTAATCAAAATAATTAGACGATTTTGAAGTAACGAAAAAATATATAAATTAAAAATAGAACCTCGGATCTTGTATCTTGAGCAATAGTCCTAAAATTAATTTAACAGAATTCATTGTTTAACTGAATAAAATAATTATCAATAATTCTGAATACAGAAAATTAATAATATTGATTCTATAGAATCGATTAATGTTCTTGCAAAGTGAAGAATCAATTTGTAACAAGCGAAACTCGAAGGAGACTCGAAGCGCGCGTAAGGGTTGTTTGAGTGACCAGCGGACGCAGCAGGTATGGCGTGGCTTGATAATAATTGAAGAGGTAAATAAAATATTTAATTTCGCTCAGGAAGAGCAAGCGGTGTAAATAAAAAAAAAAGAATATGATAAAAGATTTTGAACGAACCAAAAACAAGATAAACTCAAGAATCAACCACAAATCTTGTATCTTAATCAATACCCCTAAAATCAATATATCGGAATTAATTTTTTTTATCTAAAACAAATAATTATTGACTCTAAACAAAATAAATAAATCAATAATATTAATTCTGTAGAACCGATCAATGTTCTTGCAAAGTTAAAACTCAAATTTAACCAACAAGCCTCTATGAAGCCTCGAAGCTCGCTTAAGGGTGGTTTCAGCGACCAGAGAGGGCGCGACAGGCATGCGTGGCTCGTCGTGCGAGGGGGAATGAAATTCGAAAAAGAAAAAAAGAAGAAGAAAAAAAAAGAACGTCCGCGCTGCTGGCTCGTCGGTAATTAACAATCCATTTTGTATTCGGCTCACCTGATCGTGCTCGACGTGTGCGGTCCCGTGACGTCATAATTCGGGGCTCCTTCGACGGGGGAACCGCCCCCTTAATACGGGCCCCGACACCTTCGGCACTCTCGCAATCCAGCACGCACTTCCCACTGCCCCTTTTTCTCCCTTCCTCTTCCCTCTCGCACAATTCATCCCCGCTTTCCTTCGACATCCTTGCGGGCAAGAAGAAGCGAGCAAGAGATAAAAGGGAGGAAGATGAAGAAGAAGAAGAAGAAGACGAAGAAGAGAATAAGAGGAGGAGGAGGAGGAGAAAGAAGCATAAGGGCCTCAGACGCGAGAACTCTACTCTCGTGTCGGTGGAGCTGGGATGGTATATATACCGTACACCTCGAAGGCACCAAAGGCAGGGGGGATATAATGGCTTGGATGGACTTCACACGATGCCGACGCTTACCGGGCTCACCGGGCCCTCAACGTGGTACTATAACGCTAATACACCGACCGAGGATGATACAGACCTCAGCCGGCCAGAAACGTCACGTCGATTCTCCAAAACACGATCCCTTGTACCGGTCACAAACGATTTTTCTCATCTCCTTCCAGTACACTGTGTTCGCAGCGTCAACAGTAAACAGATTTTTTTTTTAATCCGGATTATGACGAAAGTTCGTAGTCCGGATTAAAAAAAAAAATGCCCGGGATCAAAAGATCCAAAGATATGGAGCATACACTGCTGTTGGATGTCCTGCTGGATGTCCTGCTGGATATCCTGCTGGATGTCCTGCTGGATGTCCTACTGGATGCCCTGCTGGATGCCCTGCTGGATGCCCTGCTGGATGCCCTGCTGGATGCCCTGCTGGATGTCCTGCTGGATGTCCTGCTGGTATCTTCGATTCCCTTAAGACATAGAGCAAGGTATTCAACAAGATAGAAAAATCAGAAAAACCGTGTACAAACCCCGCCGCCGCCGCCCCACGACGTTCCTTAAGGCCCGGTTCCTCCGATTGTTCTTACCGGTCTCCGATGCAAGCGTTCCCCGAAGGCATGAAAAATCAAACGCTCTCCTCCGGGCCCTCGCGCCGACTATATTAGAGTTTCGCCAGGTAATCGGTGTCGTGGAGGCGGTGCCGATGGGACGATCGGTACCAATTATCCATCGTCCATTATTCCCACCTCCGAGAGACTGTTCCTCATCGGGCCCGGTCGGGCCACCGCGGAAGATGTCCCAGCTCCACGCTGTGAAGTCGACGGTTCTCCAAGGGAATGAGCCTTGTCCTCCTCAAAAGACCTTGCAGCCAGTTCAGCTTCATCGTACTCTCGAGATCGTATGTATGTGTTCTCATCGTCCGCTCTCTCTTCTTCATCCGCTCATCCTCACTCCGGACGTCGGACGATATTTGTGTTGTAATTATTCAAACCCTGGAAGCGTTGGGGATGAGTGTGAGGAAAACAAGAGGTCATAAAAAAAAAGAAAGGAGGATGCTGAGGAAGACGTGTTCTGTCTTGACGGCCAGATTTTAGGGCCCACTAAGAGCTTTCTCCCAGCCCCAACGAGTCCCACTGAGAACCTTCTAGTAGGTCCTTATTACAAGTCAAACTAAGTGTGTTCTCCAATGTCCTGATTATTTTGAGTCCCCTTCTCAGGCCCGATCCGAAGTCCCATTGTGATCCTTCTCGCAACTCCTGAATATTTCAAATGCCTTTTCCAAGTTCTGATTACAAGTCCCACTAAGAGCATTTTCCAATGTCCACACGATTTCGAGTCTCCTTCCCGGATCCCGATTCTAAGTCTCATTGTGATCCTTCCCGCTAACCCTGAGTATTTGAAGTACCCCTCCCAGGTTTTGAGCACAAGTCCCACTAAGTGCATTTTTCCACTGCCCTGATTGGTTTGAATGCCCCCCCCCCCCAGGCCGCGATTCTAAAACTCATTTTGGGCCATCTCGCTGCTTCTGAGAATTTCAAGTGCCCCTCTGAGGTTCTGATTAAAAGTCCTAAGTATATTCTCTAATGTCTTGACTGTTTTGTGTTCTCTTCGAGGCTCCGAATCCGAACTACATTTTGGCCTTTTCGCAGCTCCTGAGTATTTCAAGTCTCCCTCCCCGGCTTCGATTAAAAGTCCCACCAAGTGTCTTCTTCAATGTCCTGATTACGTTGAGTTTCTCCCAGGCCCCGATTCTAAGTCGCCCAGAAGACCGCAATGCTCTTAGAGGATACATTTCACCTCCCAAAAGGTCAAAAAGCTCCGAAGGTAAGTCGATTCACACATGGATCTAAGTCGCACATAGCCCGAATTGAACCGACACAGGAAGCACCGAAGCTTTCGTGCACTCAAAGTGCTACCATCACGAGCCGCGCGATGGTTCCCATTGTTCAAGCGAACTGGCGTGATCCCGGTCATTGACTCCTCTCATACGGCTATTAGGATCCCCCACCCAATTACCATCATGAATATACAACATCCCGGCCGCGCCAGTAGTCCTCTTCATTCGTGCTCTTCATGAAAAGCTTGAGGTTAAAACGCATAGCCCTTAAAGATCTATAACGAACGATTGTTTTCCTTTGTAAACCGGACAATGCCGCCGAGGTTCTCGGAGTTTCTGCAGCCTCCGCCTCTTCGTTCACACCCCTCCGGGCTTCCGGAAGCGATCGTCGAGCTGTGAGAATCGCAAAAACCACATGGATCTCTCGCGAAGAAGTTGTTCATTTGCTCTGGCTGACAAGTTCCTGACGATCGAAGAAGCAATCGAAGTGTATCCGATCGTAAGCGCTCGGTCGGCGACGTTCCGCTCTGCGGTTTGTTCTCCTGGGCCCCGAGGATCTCCCCGACGAAAGGTGCCCCAGAGATGCGGGCTCTCGGTCCGGCCAGAGCTCAGGAGACGCTCGGGTGCCGCGGCACCCGCGGCATAATAACAGAGTGGCGGGTCCCAGGCTAGCTGATGACTTCATTGAAGCACGGCGCGGCGGGCCCCGCCGCGGGGGCCAACAGGACCTCCCTGAAACCGCCTCAAATTATAACGCCGACGACGAACACACCGCCGCGCGGCACCGAGAAGTGACCGGGTCCAGGAAGGGCGGAGGAAGACGAGGAACACTCTTCGCAGGATCTCATTTTGATGGGAACGAGACGCGTTTTAAAGGATTTTTGCGACTACTCACGGGAGCGCCTCCTCCGCCTCCTCTTCAACTCGCGCAAAACGCCTGGGCTTAAGGCAGTCCCGTGAACGAACGATCGCCTCGCGGCGCGGCAAATTCCTCGGAGTTAGGAGACTCGGTCTTAACGTTGTTTTTGGAATGGAATTTTTTTTTTTTTATGTGCTTTTGTTGATCAAATATGATGATGACTTATGAGGGCATTTTCTGGCGAGCGCGAACGAATGAACGCCTTTGCAGTCTTTTGGATACGACAACGATACGGACATCGCTATTAATTTTTTTTCTGGTATCTAAGAAAATATACTTTGAGGTACCTAGCTGAATTTTTTCAGGTTTTTTGCGCTCCTTTTCATGGTTATCTGGACTGCTCGAAGATCACAAACTGACCAATTCTGGATCCTCGTTAGAGGGGGAAAGAGTGGCACGAGATGAACCATCTTTACCGTTTCCTCGCACAGTGGAGGACGCGGGTCCGTTCTGCCCGGTTCATATTTTGACTGTTGCAAAAAATAATAAAATTAAAAAGTCATTTTCTGATGAGAGCAAGTAAATTAATAGCCTTGCAATCTTTTAGATACGACAATGATACGGACATCGGGATCAATTTTTTTGTTCTCGCGTCCAAGAAAATACACTTTGAGGTACCTAGCTGAATTTTTTCAGATTTTTTACGCTCATTTTTATCGTTATCCGGACTGCTCGAAGATCGCAAGCTCGCAAATTCTAGATTCCCCTCAGAAGTGTAGAGTGGGACAAACGAACCATCTTTAGCGTTTTTCCAGGAAATAAAAAAAATGTCCTTGCACAGTGGAAGAAGCGGGTCCGTTTTGCCTCATTTCTTCTCTGAACGTCGGTTTAGGCAGTGGAAAAAAAAAAAAAAAGTTCAAAAGGCCAATCGAACGTGACAACCGGTCAATGATCGACGTGGGACCGTTTTGCATCTGGTCCGCGCAACGACCCCGAGAGTCAAGAGTCAATCGATTTCGTTCCGGCTGATCGACCAGGACGAATCGATAACTGTCGATACAAGCTGGTACGTGTATTATGAATATATGCTCGAGGAAATCGAACGAAAGGTTCCCCGTGTGGGGCCGCGAGGGCTGGAAGCGTCCGGGGAGAGAGATGCTGTGTCCGCGGACCATTCTCCGGGACTTCCCGAGTGTCCGGGGCGCCCGCGCGGTACCGCATATCGAAATATATCGAGTGTACGGGCGAATAAAACACGTTGCTATATTCCTCGTGATCGCGAGGAGAGTGGTACATCGTCAAGGATCCAGCTCGTTTCGTGTCGGTTATTCGATAAAAATTTCGCGACAAGACTCTCTCGGCGAACGCGGCCGGCCCGATGGTACGAAATCTGTCGCAGCTATACCTTCATTTTTTTTTACATTTTTTTTTTTTTTTTATTTTTCTTCGCTGTTTATGTCCGATGGATATCATGTCGATTGACCCCGAGGGGTCAATCGTAAACTCGCACGAACAGCAATATTATTATTCGACGCGGATATGAACTTGCCCGCGCGCCGTTAAAGGGACGCGACGTCGCGCCGAGAACGATCTAACGACCGATAAATCTTATCGTTATCTTCGCGCGAAAATTTGAAAGCTTTGAAATAAAATTTTTTCAATCACAGACTCGCATAATTTGAATATTTAAAAATATTAGTTTTTATAATCGTGGATGTTTGTGAAATAGGAAATAATTGTCAAGTGCCAGAGCGTCTTTTTACCGTACAGATATTCTTCATATGTGTATTTAAAGATCGCACGAAGAGCAATATTATTAGAATGGCTATTCGCCTCGCGAGAGTTCGATGTGGAGATATTTATTGTCAATAAATTGGTAGTGATTAAATAAATAAATGATTAATTAATTTCGCGGACAAAAAGCAAATGGAGTAAATATAAAGAAAGAGATTTAAAAATATTTTGAGACGACGAAAAACAAGATAAATTAAAAATACGATCTCATATTTTGCATATTAATCAATACTCTCCAAAGTAATTTTTTAATTTAAGATAAATAATGATTAATTCTAAATAAAATTGATACCGATAATATTGATTCTGTAGAACCGATTAATGTTCTCTCAAAGTCGAGATCCAACTTTAACCACCAAAACTCCACCGAGAAATCTTGTCGATATTTTCCCGCGAAAAATTTGAATGCTCCGATATAAAATCTCTCGATCATATTTTCGCATAATTTTAAAAGAAAAATATATATATATATTTTCATATTGTGGACGTTTACGCAAAACAAATAAATTGTTAAATTTCAAAGCCCCGTTTTACCGTACAGCCATAGTTATTCTATAGATATAAAGAATAAAATTAAAAAAAAATTGTCCACGATTATTGAAAAGAAATATCAGTTGAATGTCTAAGCCTCTATTTACCGTGCAACTATTTTTCCACATGTCCGCGGAGTTTCTCGACTTCGTGCGTTGCGCGTCTGCGCGAAAAATAGAGAAAGTCCTTAGGCGCGTGTCGAATATGTTAACGATCCAAACCATCCTCTATCTATAGTCATACGCACCCATATGGCTTACCCATACATGCAACCCATCTCGGGATAAGAATTAAACCCACCTGCGGCATACCTCGAGCTTTACAAAGTCTCGAACGATTATCTATTAACCATATATATATATATATATATATATATATGTACACACACACATACTATGAATACAATTTAGTATAAATTTCTGTATAGTAGTTCGAAGCGTTTTATAGACCGCAACACCGCGGATTCTGCTAACCGCGCACCGACTATGAAATTTATGATCAACCAAGCTCGTAATTACCATTGTGAAAACTCGGCGAGAGTATACAGCGAACGCGCCTCGAGTATGCCTCTGGCTTCGATCTGGGGGTTGCAGGGGGCGAGGGGGGGGGAGCAATAAGTGGCGTGTAATTGCTATAGCCAGCGAGCATTTATTTACTTACTTTGATCGGGAGCGTGTAAACGCCATTTGAGAGGCACGTAGCGCAGTCCCGGTGACGCACAGCACTTGCGATGAAGAAGTTGGAGGCACGTACCGTATTAAATTTACTCTAAGGCACTACGATTATTTCTCTGCTGGCTTCATTAGCAATTTTTTCTTTTTAATTTTATTTATTTTATTTTTTTTCTTTAAAAAACTGAGTGTGCAATTCATCGGAGCATAATTACGGTGCGAGGCGTTCGGAGCTGTTCGAATAAATAAGTATAATCCGTGATGTTTTTTATTGAGGTATTTTTTTAATAGATTCTTTTTTGTCTATACAATTTTTTTGGGAGCATTTTTTTTTTCGCGATCGGACCGTGACGTTTGACTGAATCAGTCACTGCGATTTCTCTCTTGGCATCCTTAACAGTTTTTTAATTGTTTATTTTTAGATATTTATATTATGATTATATTATAATTAATTATTTATTTTGGCTTCATCAGCAAATTTTTGTATATTTGTTTTTCATTCTAAAAATTGACTGCGCAATCGACCGGAGCATAATTACGATGTGTATCGTTCGGAGCCGTTCGATAAATAAGTATAATCCGAGATGTTCTTTAGTCAGGTATTTTATTGATGGATTCTTTTTTATTTATACCATTTTTTTGGGAGCATTTTTTTTCGAGACCGGACCGTGAGGGTTGACTGGATCAGTCACTGCGATTTCTCTCTAGGCTTCATTAACAATTTTTTAATTGTTCATTTTTAGATATTTATATTATGGTTATATTATAAATAATTATTTATTTTGGCTTCATCAGCAAATTTTGTATATATATATATTTTTTTTTTTCTATAAATTGACTGTGCAATCGAACGGAGCATAATTACGGTGTTTATCGTTCGAAGCCATTCGAATAAATAAGTGTAATCCGAGATATTTTTTATTTAGATATTTTTTTTTTTATAGATTCTTTTTTTTTCATTTTTTTGAGAGCATTTTATTTTTATTCTTTGGAGACCGAGACGAGACGGTCGACTGGATTAGTCAGTGGGAATTCAGCCTTGACCCTGCAACGAGATTCTTACGAATCTGGTCAGCGAGGAGGATGAAGAAAAAAAAAAAAAAAAAGGAAGAAAAGAATTTTGACATAGTTGATGCGAATGATAGTCCGCGGAGGCGAGTTTTGGGCCTCTCGGACACTTTTTGCGTCCGCGGGAGCACGGCCGGACCGTATTTCTTCGCAAGGACGTGCTCTCTCGCGCTGGCTACCCGACGAGAGGCCGCGAGCTCTTCTCAGATCCGTTGAATCACTAACGACAAAAACAAACGTCTCTTTGTCATTTTTATTTTCAGCATAAATTTCCAAGGGTGGAATTTTTTCGAGCCCAAGTTCGAACCCGAATTTCGCTCCTCAGACGGAACTCGGGATCTCGGAACTCTATCGCTGAAAATCTATCTCGCAGACATGCTGGAGTGGACTCAGTCGGTAACGTAGACTGTACTCCACTTTATTGTCTTTTTTCTCAACGATCTTTGACATTTTTGCTCAAATTCTCAAATCATCAGCGTATTCATTTAGACCTAAAAAAAAAGAGTTGATAAACTAAATAATGAGATGTCATTTGAATTTCTTGAGTACAAATCGAAAGTGCAAAGAAAAAAAGAGTTGAAAAACTAAATAAAGAGATATCATTTGAATTTCTTGAGTGCAAATCGAAAGTGTAAAAAAACAAAATTCAGGAACCCATAATTCTCGAAGCTCGACGTTTGTGTATTTTTACGCGCTCAACCTCAATTGACCGGCCGTTTTTTTGTTTGTTTTAATTTCTTCAGTGAATTGTGCAAACATGTAAAACATGATTATTCTTTTCTGAATAATCATGTTTTTCGTGGTCCACTCTCTGCTATAGATTATTATTCTTTATTTCTAAGTAACCAAAGTGCTTATTTCTTTCTCGGTGCGATTAACGGACGAGTTATCGGTGTCAGCGATAACATTACACGTGATCATTTGCGCTATAATCAACAAAGTACCGACAAGGCGATTTCTTCGAATTTAATGGATGATGTATTTTTTTTTTTGTACGTGTAAAGTTGCGGGTTTCTTAGCAGAGAGATGTTGCTCAATTTTCTTTAATGAACGATACGTCTATCGTAATCAGTTAATTACTCACAGATTACAAGTTTGTTTTTCACTTTCGTCGTTTATCGGTCCAACGGGATGTGTGAAAGATGTATTGGTCAGTACATAGAACGTCCGATAGTGAAGTGGGTGTTTCCCCGGATAGTTCTCGACCCGTCATATAAGTAGAGGCGAAAGCGCGTGGTGTCATTAGAATATCCCGGTCTGTACTCGCCGGTCAGTTCAACGCCGAAAAAATTCAAATCGAATATGTTAAAGACTGCAATATTGTGCGTTCTGCTATGGTATGAAATGTGCGAATTTTCCATTCGCGCACACCCCAGTTCCACCGATGTGCAAAGTAAGTACAGAAAAATCAATAATTAAATTAATTAATAAATACACAAGTTCATAGGCACATTTACATCTTTACGGCTCACAAGTCTACCAGAAAACATCTCTACCATATTACAACTCTACCGTATGAGAACTCTACCAAAATCTCCACCAAAATGTAAAAAAACTCTACGATAATCAAAATAAAACTCTAGCGGATTTGAAATAAAACTCTTGATTGTGGTAGAGTTTTTTTTTTTTACTCTCTGACAGAGACTTTGGTAGAGTTGTAATGCGGCAGAGATGTTATCTGGCAGAGTTGTGAGTAGCAGAGATGTAGGTGTGTCAGTTCACAAATACAATGCAAATAGCACTTCCGGGGTAACACGCACCCACCCGAAGTATCTCCGCAAGTATATATTCTTTTTTCTTCTACGATAAGTCGAGCCGAAGGGGAATTACTACTTCAACATCACATTCAACATTAATGCCCCTTTATTCGGGCCAACAGCATCGCCAACAGCGTCGACTGGAGCATCGCCAATAGCATCTGCAATAACATCGACAGCGTATCCAAGGAAGATTCCTCCAAAGAGCTATCTCGTGACGAATGGAATCGGTGCTCACAAGCTGTATTATATGAAATACCCGTGGGACATGGCGAGGGAAATTTGTTTCAGAGACGGAGGTAAATAAACTGATAAAAATAAAATGTCAACTACTCGAGAAAACTTCGCTTCCGAGCTGCAATTAAATTTTTTTTTTTTTTTTTTTCGATCTTTACTTCAACAAGTAGCAATCGAACGGGACTTATTTATTTGTTTCTTGTTACTTTCACGATTTTTTTTTCCGTCAGGTGATTTGGTTGTTATAAAATCGTATCTGGAAGCTAAGATCGTGCGGGAAATGATAAAGGACTCTGGATTGAGTGAATCGTGGATCGGTTTTCACAATCGATCCGAGAAGACAAATTGGATCTCCGTGTTCAACGAGACTCTCGAAGAAAACGGATGGATGCATTGGTATTCCGATTCTGATATATACAATAGAAGTGAATGCGCCGTTTACAATGTAGGTGAATACCCCGATTACACTGGGATGATTGCGCGTAGCTGCGATTCAGCTTATACGTTCATATGCAAAATAACGACTATTTAGAGTACACTCTTTGGTTTTTGTTTTTTTTTTTTTTTTTTGTAAATAAATCTTTACCCTCATCCAATCATATGTTTTTTAAAATTTATTTATAAGTTGCAAAATAGATACGATTTTTTTTTCCTCACGACAGTGATTTATCGATACTTTTATCACGATCAGTCCATTGCTCACAGATTACGAGTTAGTTTTTTACTTTCGTCGTATTTTCGGGCCAACGAGATGAAAATAATAGTGAGTGTACGCGGGTGTGTATTGGTCAGTAAATAAAAGGTCCGATAATAAAGTCAGTCTTTCCCTAGATTGCCCGCGAACCGTCACTTAGACACACTGTTAAAAATTTCACTTTGAAAATTCATAAAATGTATATGAAATTTTATGCACATACAGTATATGAAATTTCGTTGACACATATGTAAGAATATTGTGTTAACGGTATATTAAAAACAATATTATTTGTATAATATTTGTAATAATAACATAATTCTAATATACAGATATTGCAATTAAGATAAATTATAAAAATTTAAATACAATGTATATGAATTTTTATTTCATATAACTTTGTATTATAAACGTATTCCAAATTTCACAATATTTTTGACAGTGTAGAAGGGGAAAGCTCCTTGTGCCATTAGAACATCCCGGTCTTTACTCGCGATCAGCTGGGCACCGAAGAAATGCAAATCGAATATGTTACAAGTCTGTGGTTTGTGCGTTCTTCTATGGCATGAAACACCTGTCCGAGCTTCTCTGCATTTCATTCACTGCAAATCCATGGTATCAATACGCAAAGTAAGTACAGGAAAATCAATATTTAAGTCAATAAATAAATTCGTCAATAATAAATAAGCACATACGTTAATAAATAAATTCGCAAACTCAAATTTCCATATGGCTTTCTCATAAAAGTTGCAAATTGAAGATTTTCATATTGCTTTCTCAAAATATTTGCGTTACTCGTAAAACTTCATCTGCGAGAAAGCATTTTCTGTATCGTCGGTTTCTCTGTAGATGACATTTCGCGAATAAAGGAATATTATGAGCAAGTCATATTCAAATTTGCCAATATTAATTATTATTAATGTTAATAAGAAAATTACAATTTGCAAGTTTTTCATTTCATGTACGAATTCGTCAACTTTTTCCATTCACATCTCAGCCTGCATCCCCCCCCCCCCCCCCCCCTTAAGGTAGTCCTTGCGAATGGTGTTCACTGTACATAAGTTTCAGAGAAATGAGAGGGAATTGTAGACACTTCACGATGTTATAAAAATCTGAAAAAAAATCAAGCGTATTAAAGATGCCGAAAGGATTAATTTTGCATAACAATAATTCCAAAATGTTATTAACAAATTGATGAAAAATAAAATTGTTCAACAAATATCCCGGAGACCTAAATTTTTTTTTTTAATGAAAATTATTCGTTAATTTTTTTGAATAAATATGAATTGTTTCAGTTGTTTAAATTCACTTTGAATTTTTTGTTTATATGGGAAAAAAGTGTATGAAAGTCAGAAAATTAAAAGTGAATGTAAAAATCTGAAAAAATTCATTCGTATTCAGAAGCATAAATGAATAATTTTCATAAAAAAAAAAAAAAAACATTTATGTTTCCGGAAGATTTGTCGAACAATTTTATTTTTCATTAATTTGTTAATAATATTTTGGAATTATTATTATGCAAAATTAAATCCTTTCGGGATCTTTAGTACGCTTGATTTTTGTTTTACAGATTTTTATACCATCGATAAGTGTCTACGATTCCCACCTCATTTCTCTGAAGCTTATGCGAAGTGAACACTATTCGCAAGGACTACATTAAACAGTAGAACCGTGCCGCGCGGCATTTATTTCCCGTCTCATCGCTCGCGCTCGCGTTTAGGGGTATTATCGCTGCGATAGCCGTTAGCCGCGGATAGCCTACCGCCTTGGCTACCACTACGGCGATAGCGTTAAAAGGAGAAGAGTTGCCAGAAGCCGCGTGGAGGTTGGAAGAGGAGGACGAGGGAAAGAGAACGGGGAGCAGGTTCTCAGGAATTTACAATTCACGCGGCGCGCGGGACGACCCGTGTCCAAGTGAAACATATAAATGGCATTTAGGAGAAGTCGGCTTGCGAGGTGGGCCACCCCGTCCCTCCGCCTCTTCGCGATGCTCTTCTGTTCTCTTCGGCGTCCCTCCGCGGGGCGGCGATCCTCTTTCCGTCTCTCCCTTTTCTCGGGCCTCCGCCAAATTGGGGGCTTCCCCCCAACGTCGAAATGACGCCGATGGGAGCAAAAAGAGGAACCCGAGAGAAGAGGCGAGAAAGGTGTCTCGCACCCGTTACGAGCGGGTCGCGATGATTTCCAGACTAATGCCGGTATCGGCGGAGATCTGCCGATACCGACATCGGCACAGTCAACCGGACCTATTGCTAAGACACCGCGAAGAGACGGAAAACGTGTCTTGCAACAAGACTGTAAAAAAAACAATTCATTACGAGGTTTAATGTACTGGTATTGGAAGTTTTTATGTGTGAACTGGTATATTACGTTTAATGGGCCATTGTGATGAAAAAAAGTTGACATACAGTTATATTAAGAACTGAAAAAAAAAAAAAAAAAATACTTTAAGGAACAATACATTTAAAACGCATGCATTTTAAAAAATACATGTAATGGACAATTGTGATGAAAAATTAACATGCAGTATATTGAGTACTGAAAAAAAAAAACTTTGCTTTTAAATAATTTACATTAATTTTTCTATAAAAGTATTTTAGATTCAATGATTTACTTTAATTTCACTTGAAAAGTTCATTAATTTTTCATCACTACAGTAAGTTAAATTTGACGTACCAGTTTTTGTATGAAAATTTCCAGTCCGTTGCGGTAAATTAATTTTTTTTTTTTTTTTTTAACAAGGCACTGTAGAAGAAATTCGTATGAAATTTAATGCACCGGACTTGAAGTTTTTGTGCAAAGACTGGTATTTTAAATTTCATGTACAATTCCGATGGAAACATTAATGTTCGGTGTATTGAAAACATCGGAAATACTTTATTTATCTAAAACAATTTACTTTAATTTTACTACGAAAGTACTTTAACTTTCATGGAGAACTATATTAATGTTTCATCACAATTGTGTATTAATTTTGATGTAGCGGTTCTTGTATACAAGTTTGCAGTCCGTTGCATTAAATTTACAATTTTTTGTTAAAGTATATATAGAAGAGGTAACCAGACCTATTCCGAAGACACCGAGAATGGGCGAGAAAGGTGTGTCTTGCGCACGTTGCCGGCCGATGCACGGGATTGCGGTAATGCTAGTCTGATTACCTTATCTGCAGAGATCTGCAGATAAGGGCATTAGCGAATACTGCTAAAAAACTATGTAAATTTAATGCAGCGGACTGGAAGTTCTTATGCAAAAACTGGTGCATTAAAATTAATCGACAATTTTGATAAAGAATTAATGGACTTTTACAGTGCAATTAAAGTAAATTATTGCTAAAGTGTTTTTTATAGTATTTTTTAATGATTTATTTATTAATATAAATCATCAAAAATAAAGTACTTATAAAGTTTTGAATATACCGTCCATTAACTTTTCATCACAGATATATTTCCATATACATGCAATTTAATATACCACTTTGTGGATAAAAACTCCCTGGACCAGTGCATTAAATTTCATACATTTTTTTTTTTTTTACACTGAAAGGTAACCGGAGCTATTCCGAAGACACCGAGAAAATTATCCCTTCGTGGGAAAGAAAATTAGCCCTTTCCTGCTGTTTCGAAAAAAAAAAAAAAAAAAAAAAAAAAAGTCCCATTCTCTTCGACTCTCGGCGATTAAAGGGAAGAGGGTTGAGGGGAGTTGTTCGAGGCTTTTCCGAGGCACAGCCGAGAAATTTTTTTTTTTTTTTTTAGTTACCGCGGGTTGAAAATCATCGGCCGGCTGCATTAGCGAAGTGCCGCACGGAGATACGGATCTTTGATCCGGAGGAAGATCCATTATGAGAGGCGAGAGATCGTCCGGCGGAACGGAGGGGAGAAAGAGGAATCCGGCAAGACCGGGAGAGACGCGTGTTCTCGACGGCGAAGGGGACGTCGCGCGTTACCACATGCGTCCGAGTCCTCGATCTCGGTAGAGATCGATCTTTCGGCGAGACGATATCTCGAGTGTGATCTTTCATGACGGAGGAGTTCGGCGCCCTAATTCTATTTCTACCTTGCACTGTACTTCCGTCCGGGTATTTTTGGAAGGGTCGTCCGGACAAAAGTTCGTAGCTCCGAGTGTTTAATTTCCCTTCGGACGAGAGTTCGAATTCACTTCGCAATTAATTTTTCATCCGAACGACGAAATTGATATTGAAGAAGAGAAAATTTGACGATTAGTATTCGCCGAATGAACCATAAAAAAAAATATATATATATACGTATATATATTTTTTTTAATTAAAAAATGAAGAAACTTGCCAACGAAAGGGTCGTCCGGACCAAAGTTCGTAGCCGCGAGTGTTTAATTTCCTCTCGGACGTGAGTTCGAACTTCGTAATTCATTTTTAATCCGAACGACGAAATTGATATTGAAGAAGAGAAAATTTGACGAATAGTATTCGCCGAATGACCCGTAAAAAACAATAATGACAATTGAAACAAAACAAAAAAATTGAAAGACGAAGGAAATTCGCCAAGTAGCGAAGAAAAAATTTCTTTTATGCTTGCTACATACCGAGCATAGAAGAGTCATCAGGACCAAAGTTCCCGACTGGGAACTTACCTTGTAATGAATTTTTCATCCGAATTACAAACTCGATATCGAATAGAAAACAATCTGACGAACAGTATTGCCGAAAGAGAGCTAAAAAGAAAAAAAAAATGAAAAAATACAAAAAATTTGCCAATGGCCCAACCGCCAAGGAAATATGGAACGAGAGGTGCGAGCGGGGGCGGTGTCGTACTGTCTGCGAGTTAGAAGCTGGCCCGTACCATCTCGCCGGCACTGCACGGCCGCGATGGAAAGTAAATGGAGAAGAAGCGAGCCGGGGCAGCCAGAAGAGGAGTCCAGGCCGGCGATCGCGCGAGGCGGCGGAGAGCTCTCCGAGAGGAGCTGCATTCCCCGGTAATTAGTCTCACCCATAAATTACCCACCATTCCGCGTCTGTGTTGGTCGACGGGAGGTTTGTGTTCGACGCTACGGGCCTTCAGCCATCTCGCCCTCCTCTCTCTCTCTCTCTCTCTCTGTTCGTCTCTCCTTGCGCTCCCTCGATCCGCCTCGCTTCCACCTTCCCTCCGCGGCCTTAAGAAAAAACCCCCCATTCGTTCGCGACCTCTAATCCTACCTCCCGTCTTCTCTGCCTATCGTAATAATCACTGAAAGTCGAATTAATCGAACGAATTAGCGTGTCAAAGGGTTAAATACTTAACATTTCAAACTCGTTGAATTACAACGATACGGACGATTGTAATCAATCTTTGTCCGTGCTATTGACGAAAGTACGCTCTATCGTCCCTCTGTGATATTTCCATTTTTTTTTTTTTTTTTTTTTTTTTTTTTTCGATACATTTTGCCGCTCAATTATTGATTATTGTACAAATAATATATACCACTTTATAACAATTATATCGTAACATAATTATACGTTGTTTATTATTCTTATTGCAAGGACTAATTATTTTTATTTCATTTAACTATTCATCATATCCGATGCAGTTATCGCGCAGGTGGGACAAATGAACATAGATGAAGTTACTTTGAGTGAGAAAAAAAAAAGTTCTACCCATCGTAATAATCACTGAAATTCGAAGTAATCGAATTAATTAGCATGTCAAATGGTTAAATACTTAACATTACAACGATACGGACGGTTGTAATCAATCTTCGTCCGTGCTATTGGCGAAAGTACGCTCTATCGTCCCTCTATGATATTTCCAATTTTTTTTTTTTTTTTTTTTTTTTTTTTTTCGATACATTTTGCCGCTCAATTATTGATTATTGTACAAATAATATATACCACTTTATAACAATTATATCGTAACATAATTATACGTTGTTTATTATTCTTATTGCAAGGACTAATTTTTGTTATTTCATTTAACTATTCATCATATCCGATGCAGTTATCGCGCAAGTGGGGCAAATGAACATAGACGAAGTTACTTTGAGTGAGAAAAAAAAAAAGTTCTACCCATCGTAATAATCACTGAAATTCGAAGTAATCGAATTAATTAGCATGTCAAAGGGTTAAATACTTAACATTACAACGATACGGACGGTTGTAATCAATCTTTGTCCGTGCTATTGGCGAAAGTACGCTCTATCGTCCCTCTGTGATATTTCCAATTTTTTTTTTTTTTTTTTTTTTTTTTTTCGATACATTTTGCCGCTCAATTATTGATTATTGTACAAATAATATATACCACTTTATAACAATTATATCGTAACATAATTATACGTTGTTTATTATTCTTATTGCAAGGACTAATTTTTGTTATTTCATTTAACTATTCATCATATCCGATGCAGTTATCGCGCAAGTGGGGCAAATGAACATAGACGAAGTTACTTTGAGTGAGAAAAAAAAAAAAGTTCTACCCATCGTAATAATCACTGAAATTCGAAGTAATCGAATTAATTAGCATGTCAAAGGGTTAAATACTTAACTTTACAACGATACGGACGGTTGTAATCAATCTTTGTCCGTGCTATTGGCGAAAGTACGCTCTATCGTCCCTCTGTGATATTTCCAATTTTTTTTTTTTTTTTTTTTTTTTTTTTTTTTCGATACATTTTGCCGCTCAATTATTGATTATTGTACAAATAATATATACCACTTTATAACAATTATATCGTAACATAATTATACATTGTTTATTATTCTTATTGCAAGGACTAATTTTTGTTATTTCATTTAACTATTCATCATATCCGATGCAGTTATCGCGCAGGTGGGGCAAATGAACATAGACGAAGTTACTTTGAGTGAGAAAAAAAAAAAGTTCTACCCATCGTAATAATCACTGAAATTCGAAGTAATCGAATTAATTAGCATGTCAAAGGGTTAAATACTTAACATTACAACGATACGGACGGTTGTAATCAATCTTTGTCCGTGCTATTGGCGAAAGTACGCTCTATCGTCCCTCTATGATACTTCCAATTTTTTTGTTTGTTTGTTTTTATACATTTTGCTGCTTAATTATTGATTATTGTACAAATAATATGTACCACTTCACAACAATTATATTATATTACAGTCATAGTTTATTAATTCTTCTTATTATTATCATTGTAAACAATAATTATTTTCATTAAATTTTACTATTCGTCAAACCGATCGGAGTTATCGCCCAGCTTGCGCGCGCATGTTGCGCAGGTGGAGATAGACGAAGTTTTGTCGGATGAAAAAAAAAAAAAAAAAAAAAAAAAAAAAAAAAAAAAAAAAAAAAAAAAGGAAAACTTCATCGGCTATCGCCGATCTATAAAGATCCGGGCTATGGGAACCGTTCGATGAGATAAATGAAGTTGGGGAATAGGGTATTAAAGGCCTCCCCGAGTCCTCGCTGTAGGTCCGGAGACCTGTTCCCGCGGCGAGTTCGAACTCGAGCGGGGGGGCCTTTCGTGGTCCCTCTGGGAGCTCTCGGAGAAGACCCGAAGAAAGGGCACACAAGGACCCCGCTGCTAAATGAGCTGTAATACGGACTCCCGCTGGCTCGGAACAGCTTCCCGCCCGGGACCCCACGAATCTGCTTCTCTCCCCCTCTCTCTCTCTCTCTCTCTCTCGTTCTCCTTCTCTCCTTCTCTCACACAACCGGGCATACAGTTTATTCCCACCTTTCCGGGCCTCTTCTCTTCTCTCCTCTACCCTTTCGTTTCTTCCTTTCTTCGTGCGCTCTCGTAACGGAGGAACACTCGAAAAATCTCTCGACTGTGGACAAACAGTGGATATCGTGTCTCGTGTCAAATAGCTGTTAAACTCGTCTCAACGGCTTGTCGGCCGGGACACAAGAAATTCGATCTATTTATGGTGATCCGGCGAATTTTTTAATTTATTATTATTATTATTTTTTTTTAATTCGTAATCCCACACAGAAGCGTATGAGACTTTTTCTCATTGAAGTAAAATATATTGTAATATTAATATATAATAAATGAGATTATAAAACAAATATTATAAAATAAATAAAATTATATAAAAAAAAAAATATAATAAATACACAAAATAATGTACGTTTGTTAATCTATTAAATTCTTATTGGTTTTACGTGATCCACCATCTCGAGATCTCGCCGGTATCGCGTTCACCTGCGGACAGGAGGTTGCGATCCCTTCTCCGTTTCATCGTGAAACGGATCTGTCCCCTCCTTCTCCTCTTGGCTCGTACATTTATCTCTCTCCCGTCTGGCATCAAGCCCAAACATCAATGTGATGAAAAAATCTCTAGAGAAAACTAGCACGAAAAAAAGAAGTGACACTATCTCGACGGTGTAAACATCGCCGCGTCGAGATTTGCTTATCAAGTTTTAACGTCGCTTCATCTCGTCGCGAGTCTCGTGTATGAACATTAAACAAAAAACAAAAAAAAAAAAAATGAAGGGAAAAAAATTGTCAGGAGTGAGGCGATGCTACCGTCTAGTTGCTCGCCAGACTTCGAATCGTGAGCTCGTTACCGGTATTCACATGTTTTATCCGTTTTACTCGAAATTCAAATCTGAATGTGACTGATTCGTAGATCATTTATACATCATCCATAGATCATTCATTCATCATTCATCGATCATTCGTATATCCTCCATAGATCCCCCACAGATCCTCCACAGATCCTCCATAGATCCTTCATAGATCCTTCATAGATCCTTCATAGATCCTTCATAGATCCTTCATAGATCCTTCATAGATCCTTCATAGATCCTTCATAGATCCTTCATAGATCCTTCATAGATCCTTCATAGATCCCTCATAGATCCCTCATAGATCCCTCATAGATCCCTCATAGATCTTCCACAGATCATTCATTGATCCTTCATAGATCTTCCACAGAGCATTTATAGATTCTTCATAGATCCTTCATAGATCCTTCAAAGATCATTCACAAATCCTTCATAGATCCTTCATAGATCCTTCATAAATCCTTCATAGATCCTTCATAGATCCCTCATAGATCCCTCATAGATCTTCCACAGATCATTCATAGATCCTTCATAGATCTTTCACAGAGCATTCATAGATCCTTCATAGATCCTTCATAGATCCTTCATAGATCCTTCATAGATCCCTCATAGATCCCTCATAGATCTTCCACATATCATTCATAGATCCTTCATAGATCGTTCATAGATTTTTCATAGATTCATAGATCATTTACAAACCCTTCCTCATATCCCAAGTCAATAATTTCTCCAAAAATAATGTAAACCCTCATAAAATTTCATTGTCCACTAAAAAAAAAAAAAAAAAAAGACGCTAAACAATCAGTTGTCTTTCAATCAGTCTTGCCGATAATTGCTAAATCGAATCGTTCGGAAAAAACAAAACAAAAAAAAAAAAAAATAAAACGCACGTTTAATCGTACAATTTCCGAGTGGTCAAGTGTTCGACGGTGAAGTAGGTGGTGGCTCTCGGCCGGCCTGGATCGTATATCGCGAAAGTGGTGGTGGTGGACGGTGAGTCGCAGTGGTGGAGAGGAGAATACGCGCTTGCCCGTGGCGGCAGTGAAAGCATCAAAGAACCGCGCTGAAGAGAGGAGAGAGAGACGGCCGAGAGCCCCGACGAATGCACAGCGCCAATTCACTCCGCGAGGAAGACGGTCGTCGTCGGTGTGGAGGGGGGTGGGGGGGGGGGGGGACGTTCGTATGCTCTACCCGTAGCTAAACTGCTTCCTATCCCCGTCGGAGCGCTCTCGGGAACCGCGCCGGGAGCGCGACTCTCTCACCGGTCTGTTCCATCGCCATCGTGAGTGGGGGTAAGGCAACACTCAAAGATCACGGTGACGTAGTCGCGGTAGGAACGCTGGCGCGACGCGTTTTTGCCACGCCGCCGGAAGAACAAAGTTTGCCCCCCTAATCTTCGCCTCCGCCCCCCCCCCCCCCTCCGAAGAGGCTATCGCTGCGCCGGCTGACCCGCTGCAACCCCCTCGCCCCCTCCCCCGGCCCCGTCGCGCCCCCACCGGAAGTGAAGACACTCCGAGAGCAGGCGGAAAGCCAGTGAGACGCGGCAATCAAAGAGAAACTCGAAGGAACGAGAGGGAAAGCTCTTTAATTAAAAAAAAGAGTAAAATACAAGATGGCGGCTACCAAGTGCGCAGGCGGAGCAGCTGGGACATCCTTGCAACCCTAAAGTGAACGGTTTTTTTTTGTTTTTTCGTTCCTCTCAGTGTCTCGAATAAAATTAAATATAAAGTACCCAATAAATCCACCGTTAAAATATATTATTCAATAATGTTTGAATATCCGATGGGTCTAATAAAAAAAATCTGCTTCGAAGTAATGCACACGTTGTCTCTCCGTCGTTCGCGACGTTAAACCGATCTATCCACGTTACGAAATTTAAAAAGCAGCCGCTGATAAGAAAAGAAAAATGTTTGCGATGAGAAATTTTTAGTTTATTATCGTATTAATCGCTCGTTCGGGAACTCCGTTTTCTCATAACAATATAACAACGACAATATCAATAACAAAAGAACAAAAATATCAATGAAAATAACATTAAAAATCAAAATATTAATCAAAACAATAATTATAATAAAAATCAAAATATCAATCGAAATAATAATAATAATAATAAAAATCAAAATAACAAGCGGGTAGGTGGATATACATATCCTTGGCAAGGCCGGACTCTCGCCAGCGCGCGCGCGCGAGAGATCCAAGTAATTATGTCGGCAACTCCCCGTAGACCGGGCGGTGCTGCTGTTGCTCGAACCTCCGGCGTCGCCCTCGCAGCCTCTGCTGCCGGTGCTGCTGGTGGTGCCCGCTGCCGTTGCCTTCGTCCCGAGACAAGCAACCTCGGATCGGCCAAGTGGAGGCACCGGCAGCCGACGCAGCCGCCAGCATCAACGGGCTGCTACAGCTCCGCGCCTCTCGCCATCAGGAAACGACTTTAGTTTCGAGACGAGGTGGTATCACGCCGGTTCATCAGTGACTCGGTTAACATAAACAAATCCCGCTCCGTTTCGCCGCTCGACGAAATTTGCGCGAAAAAAAAGGAAGAAAACAAAAAAAAAAAAAAAAAATAAGAACATAGACGAAAAAAAACGGTGACAGTGAAAAATCGAGTGAGAAAAAAAAAAAAAAAGGAAGGAAGGAAACTTGGATGACTCGGATAGAGGAGGATTCGAGTGACGGAAATCGAAAAGTGCGAGTGCCCGGAAAGTCCGCAGACTGAGATTCGTCGAATTTTTTTCTTTGCGTTGATTTTTTTTTTGTTCTGTTGATTTTTGTTTTTTTTTTTTTTTTTTTTTTTTTTGGGGGGGGGTTTTGTTACTTTTATTTTTATTTTTTTGGAAAGTGATCGACGCGGAAGAGGGTGGGGGTTAGGAGAGGCGGAGAGAGCGGGAGATTTGTGGAAGTCACGGGGAATTGTCTGCAGTGTAAAAAGGTGGAAAGAACAGAGGAGAAGAAGAGGAAGACGCAGAGGAGGGAGTGAGGAGCGCTGATCGGCAGTCTTCGGGCTCTTCGGGAACGAGGGGCTGGAGGGGATGGAGATGCGCCCCGTTCTCGTGGCTATCTGCCTTCTCCTCGTCACCCCCATCACCGGATCTTTCTGGTTAGTCGAAAAAATTAAATTAAAAAAAAAAAAAAAAAAAAGATTATAGCGTTCGATGTTTCCATTCGTGTGTTGATCGTCATCGAGACTTTCGCTCTCTTCGAATCGAATCGGAGGCGACAAATCGAGCCTCGAACTTTCCATCATGGCTTCCAGTGTCAAGGAGACTATTTTTTTTTTATTTTTCTGCGATGATTCTTGAGCTCACACTGCGAGTGATAATTTGCTTTCTTCCGACTCGTCTGACGTGCCGCACATTTTCATTTCTATTCAAGTTTTGGAGTCGATCTTCGAACTTTATTTATTTATTGATTTTTTTTCAAGGTTGAACTTACGACCAAACATAAGGAGTCAATTAAATAATCAAACGGCACAGCTCCGATTTACCGTCGTCAATTCGAATCTTGTTGAGGAGCTGCAGGTTAGATCTATAAATTTCTTTATTTTCTCGATCGATCGAAATTCGATCTACTACCGATTTTCGGTTACTCACATGACTGCGAGAACTTATTTCCAGATATAATTTTCCAGTTTAACAATAAAACACATTACAGTTTCCATTTTTTTTTTTTTTGCTTTTCCGGTCCGAAAATCATAATAAATTATCGTAAGTCACGTCTCGCCGATTCCCAATGTTTCGCCTTCGCCACCAGCTCGGGGTACAAAACTCAGGTTTTTAATGTCTGAAATATGAGGGGAGAAAACGAGCTCGTCAATAAATTAATTAAACGCCACAAGCGCTTTTTACCGTCATTAATTTGAATCTTCAAGAAGATCTACCCGTTCGATCTATAAGTTTCTTAACTTCCTCGATCAGTTTAAATGTCATCTACTACCGGTTTCCGGTTGCTTTCACGGCTGCGAGAACTTGCGCCAATCATTATTTTCCAATTCCAGACATTGCACGCATTACACTTTCAATTTTTTTTTGTCCAAACATCATAACAGAATGATTATTGCTTACGTCTCGCCGGCTCTCAATGTTTCCACCTCGCCACCAGCTCGGAGGTAAAAACTCTCGTTTTTACTCTCCTAAAAATGAGAGAAAAAAAGATGCGCTCGTTCGAAAGATTTACAGTCGTCAAGTTCTCCAGAGGCGATCGAGGTCTTAGTTTCAAAATTTCACTTACTATCGTCTTCCGGTTGCTCCCAGGGCTCCGAGAACTTGCCCCAATCCTAATTTTCCAATTTCAGACACAAACACATTACACTTTCCATTTTTTTTTTCTTCATTTTTTTGGTCCCAACGTCATAACGGTATGATTATTGCTTACGTCTCGCCGGCTCTCAATGTTTCCACCTCGCCACCAGCTCGGAGGTAAAAACTCTCGTTTTTACTCTCTCCTAAAAATGAGAGAAAAAAAGATGCGCTCGTTTGAAAGATTTACAGGGGTCAAGTTCTCCAGCGGCGATCGAGGTCTTAGTTTCAAAATTTCACTTACTATCGTCTTCCGGTTGCTCCCACGGCTTCGAGAACTTGCCCCAATCCTAATTTTCCAATTTCAGACACAAACACATTACACTTTCCATTTTTTTTTTCTTCATTTTTTTGGTCCCAACGTCATAACGGTATGATTATTGCTTACGTCTCGCCGGCTCTCAATGTTTCCACCTCGCCACCAGCTCGGAGGTAAAAACTCTCGTTTTTACTCTCTCCTAAAAATGAGAGAAAAAAAGATGCGCTCGTTTGAAAGATTTACAGGGGTCAAGTTCTCCAGCGGCGATCGAGGTCTTAGTTTCAAAATTTCACTTACTATCGTCTTCCGGTTGCTCCCACGGCTTCGAGAACTTGCCCCAATCCTAATTTTCCAATTTCAGACACAAACACATTACACTTTCCATTTTTTTTTTCTTCATTTTTTTGGTCCCAACGTCATAACGGAATGATTATTGCTTACGTCTCGCCGGCTCTCAATGTTTCCACCTCGCCACCAGCTCGGAGGTAAAAACTCTCGTTTTTACTCTCTCCTAAAAATGAGAGAAAAAAAGATGCGCTCGTTTGAAAGATTTACAGGGGTCAAGTTCTCCAGCGGCGATCGAGGTCGCTCAAAATTAGACCAACCTCTCGTCCCTCCACCACGCTCTCGCTTTCCTTCGGGACAAGTGAGAGTCTCGCCGTTTCGCCCCGCGCGACTTCCAGCCGTGAAACGTTTCCGAAGTGGAAGGAAAAACGTGCCGGGCGGAGGAGCGCCTAAGTGGACACGCCGAGCGCGCGCGTTAACTTTCCTGCCGGCGGGCTTTTCGTCTCAGCCGAATGGCAACCGGCAGCCCACTACTCATACGCACACGCACACGTGACAGCCATAAAACCGCGAGTCTCAAACAAACAAGATGTCATATGCTTTGCACAGGCTCAGTTGGCGCGTACTTCACCTAGACCCGGCTCGTTTTGGTTCATAGGTGTTTTCCAACCCCGGATACACGTACAGTTATAGTTGTACACTTCGTGCTCGTGCGCATGCGCGCCGAATTTTTTTTTTTTTTTTTTTTCCCCCTCCGACACCGTTGCGTCAGCCTCGAATCACGACTCGGAAAACTTAAGGGCCCCGATTCTCGGAGAATAAACATTGACGGAGCTGAGCAGACGCCGGTCGACGAGTCTTACTCGTGATGCGCAGTTCGCATCCGGATTATCCGGAGATGACGCGATTCGCACGTCAAAAATTTCGTTCGATGGATCAATATATGGAGCTGTGTAAAATTGTAATCGACGATTATGAAATCGTTTGAAAATAAAATTTTTATTCAATAATAATAATAGTTATACATTATTATATTATTATTATTGTATAAAAATGATAACATCCATAGGTGTTTTCAAGCCCGAATGCAGAAACAGTTATAGTTAAACACTTTGCACTCGTGCGCATGCGCACTTTATTTTTTTCCCTCCACACCGTTTCGTCAGCTTACAGTTACGACTCGGAAAAACTTAAGGGCCCCCACTTTGGAGAATAAACATTGACGGAGCTGAGCAGACGCCGGTTGACGAGTTTCACTCGCGATGCGCAGATCGCATCCGGATTGTCAAAAAATTTCATTAGATCGATCATTCCGTTACATAGATCGTGAAAGAGTTAATCATCGTTTTAAAAGATAATCGACGATTATCTAATCTTTTTAAATAAAATTTTAATTTAATGATGATAATAATTATACACTATTATATTACTAATATTGTATGAAAGTAATAATAACATTAGATTCATTAAACTGTAATTATGTCAACGAAAAAAATCATTACAAGTTAAAAATAAAAAAAAATAAAAAAAAACGTAAAAAAGCTTCGACGAAAGAACGGTCGAAGAATGGAGTGGAAAAAAAAAAAGTGAGGAAGGTATTTTAACATCGAGGCTGTGTGGAGTAACGCTCGATACCCCGTGGAATCTCATTTATATCTCCGAGGCTTTTTCATCGGCGTCGATCAGCCGCGCGCGATCGATGCCGAGGCAGAGAATTAATTACCGTGGGAATCGATCTAAGCCTCGCTCGACTATCGATTCCCTGGAAAGCGCGGTTTATATGAACGTTAATTATCGAGTCTATCGACCGTTAATTATCGTGTACTGCGCGTACGAGGGCCCTCCGCGGGACCGAGCCAGACCGTGCAGATATAAACTTTAAATAGTGTATACATATATAGATACATACATATATATATATATATATATATATATATATATATAAATATTAACGGCAAGTGAGAGTGCGTAATACCGAGCGTGTACGCACTCTGCGTTCACTCTCGGTCCGTTCGAGACTTCTAAGCCTCTCTCGCGAAAGTCCGAACGGGGAATCTCTTCGGTATTATACAAAGTCATGCGCGCATGCGCACGCGTTTATTCCCAGTCTCTCGTACTACGCAAGAGTACTTGGGCCACGCATTAAACATTATGTGACGCACTTTTCAGTGGAGGTGTGTATCGCTCATTCTCTCTCTCCGCGCACGGCCGCGACTCTCACCGCTCGTAAATTACTCGGTCTAGCAGCCGGTACTCCCGTTCGGTATGCAAATGTTTGCGCTCGGCGATATGTGGGAGACGAACAAGTGCGAGGAGAATGAAAAAAAATATATATATATATATATATATATAAAATAATCATAGTTGTCGACGCTATCAGTAGACGTCGACCTTTCGTAGGAAACGTTCATAAGGGTTACGTTGATGTTTTGGTTTTTCTTCTATTTTTTTTTTGTTTTTCATTAAAAAACCAGTTCTTCATTTTCTGGATGATAAATGTCCAATTTTACTGAATTTAAGTATTTTGCTCTTCCGGATTTAGGTCGTTTTATTTTGAATATTAAGTCTCATAACTGACGCGCAATTAGCTCCGTGAAGGTCCGCATAGATCAATAATGAAAATCGCAAGTCAATGATTTTTGCACGATTTCCCAAAATTAATCACATTCCGTCTTATCCCAATTTATTTTTACATCGTCTCTTTCCGCCGTTGCTATTACACGAGAAACTTGATTTTTCTTTTTTCATAATTCAAAAAGCATTTCTTCATTTTCTCGATCATAAGTGTCAAAAATTTACTCAATTTTAGAATGTTCTGTCTCACGATAAGGTCGCTTTATTTTGAACATCAAGGTGTACGACTGACGTAAAAGCAGATTCGTGCAGTAATAAAAATCACGAATCAATGATTTTTTTGAACTATTTCCCAAAATTAACCACATTCCGTCTTATCCCAATTTATTTTTACATTGTCTCTTTTCTCCGCCGCTGTTCCACGAGAAATTTGATTTTTCTTTTTTTTTTGTTTTTTTCATTCAAAAAGCATTTCTTCATTTTCTCAATCATAAATGTCAAAAATTTACTCAATTTTAGAATTTTCTTTCTCACGATTTAGGTCGTTTTATTTTGTCCATTAAGGTGGATAACTGACGTAAAAGTTGATTCGCACAGTAATAAAAATCGCGAATCAACGATTTGAGCACATTTTCCCAAAAATCACCCACGTCTCATCTCATCCCCATTCCAATATATATTTCCATTGTCTCTTTCCTTCGCCGCTCTCCCACGAGATATACTCCGCGTTCTCCTCGCCTCTCTCGTCCCTCCGACTCCGCGGTCCTCGGGACGAAGAGCCGCGACGTCGCGCGGGGTCTTTAAGGGGGCGTAAATATTGGTTTACGATTTAAAGCGAGGATTTCCGCGTTTGCTTGTGTATCCCCGATCCTCGGTCTCAGCGAGAAGTCGTCCGGTCCTCGTCGCTGCGATCCTACGTGTCAGCACGTTTTGCTCGAATGCCCGTTCCTCTCTCTCTCTCTCTCTCTCTCTCTCTCTCTCTCTCTCTCTGTCAGTCTTTCCCCTTTTTCGTCCTCTCTTTTTTCCCTCTTTCTTACGATCTTTCTTTTCCCCCTTCGTGGCCGTTCGGACTCTCACCGAGCAACGAGCAGCTCGGCAGCAACAACTCCGCTGTCTGGACACGGGGACGCGTTGTTTGATAAATATATTAGTAGAGGCTCTTCCTCGTCCTCCTCCACCTCCGCAGGTTTGTTTCGATAACAGGTATTTAACGACCTGCGTGCGGGCTCCTCGGAATTTCTTTCTTTCCCCCATTTGTTTTCTTCCTCGTCACACACCCGACCGAAACTGCGTTGAAACCTCTCTCGGACGTTGAATAGTCGCCTCGCCGTTCTGTATGTATCTCCGGCGCGGAGACGAGAGTGTCTCTAATACCTTCATCGGGCAGTCACGCAGTCATCTCCACGAATCGCCGGTTCTGTACCCGCTCGGTTCCGTTTCTGCTCGCGACGAATACCGCGCGACGAGGACGGGTCAGCTCTGCGTATGCGTGGGCACACGGGAATTCTTAATTAAAATCCTTTTGTTATCTGCGCGACGGCTAAAACCCGACTCCCGTATCTACCTGGACGCATGATTAGCTACTCTACTCCGATGTTCCTTCTTTTTTTTTTCCTCCCGACCGCGCCTCTTCGAGTCGAGTAATTTAGGGACGTTTCTGTCACTGGCTTCTTTCTTTTACAATTAAGTGATCAGCGATCGTCGAATTATTTTATATGCTATTTCAGTGGAATGCGAGGTTTGAAGTCGAGATGGAACGGACAGAGAATCGAACTTATGGACGGATAGACGGACGGACCAGCGGACGAATAGATGCACGAACGGAAGAATAGATGGACCGATGGACGAATAGATGGATCGATGGACGAATAGATGGACGGGCGGACTAATAGATGAATGGACGGACAAATAGATGCACGGACGGACGAATAGATGGACCGATGGACGAATAGATGGACGGACGGACGGATGAATAGATGGACGGACCGACGAATAAATGGACGGATGAACGAACGGATGGATGGACGGACGAATAGATCCACAGAAGGACGAATAGATGCACGGACGGACAAATAGATGAATGGACGGATGAATAGATGAACCGATGGACGAATAGATGGTCGGACGGACGGACGAATAGTTGGACGGACGGACGAATAAATGAACGGATGGACGGACGAACGAATAGAGGGGCGGAAGGACAAGCAGATGGATGGATGGACGAATAGATCCACAGAAGGATGAATAGATGGACGGACGAAAGAATAGATGGACGGTCGGACGAATAGATGCACATAAGGACGAATAGATGCACATAAGGACGAATAGATGCACAGACGGATGAATAGATGCACAGACGGATGAATAGATGGACCGATTGACAAATAGATGGATAGACGGACGACTAGAAGGATGGAAGGACGAATAGATGGGCGGAAGGACAAATAGATGGACGGATGGACGAATAGATGGACAGATGGACGAATAGAGATGGACGGACGGACGAATGAATGAATAGACGGATTAATAGACGGACGGACGGGCAAATGGATGAACGAACAGATGAATAGATGAACGAAGGGATGAATGGATGGACGGACAGACGAATAGATGAACGAACGGACGCACGTATAGATGGATGACCTGCCGGACGAGCAAACAAAAATCCATCATCTGCCATCCGTCCTTTCCTACTCGTATCCGACTCCACTAATGAATTCAACGTCGCGAGATAATTTTCAAAAAAAATCTCACACAGCCCATCTTCGCATCCCACGCCGCATGTCTTTCTCCACATCTCCCAGTCGTCTCGCCTTTTTTTCTCCCCGCATCCATCGCCTAACGGTATCAAACAACCCGCGCAGAGTCCATTGCGCCACGATGCGCAGTTTCGACCTCTGGTTTATTTCTCTCCGCGAAACGTTGGAACAGACTCTCCTCCCGTACGTTACGCTCCCGTCGATTTCCTCGTCTCGTTTCGCGACTCCGCGCTCAGCACTCCGAGGAATCGAGAAACGAGCCAAAGCGGAGCGAGCCGATATCCACGGGAGCCTTTCTCGCGCGCTCGCTCCGCTTCTTCTTCCTCTTCTTCTTCTTCATCCTCCTCTTCCCTCGCCCGGCAAGAGATATCTCGTGCCCGCGAAGCGCTCTCTCCGCCGCGGATACCAGACGGAGAGAGAACTTCTCCGCGCGCTGAGAGAGCCCAGAAGCAACGGGGTGGACGGGATCCTGTCGACTTACAAATTATACGCGCTCAACGAGATTTACGGTGACGCCGGAGCGAGACCATTGTCCGTCCTCGCTCACTTCTTTACTTCTTTAACTTATCCTCGCCTTTTCTACTTTCTCGTTCTCTCCTCCGTCCGCTCCGATCCTCCATTCTCTCTCTCCCGGACGGAACCATCACCGTCACGACCACGATCGCGCCACCACCGAAGCTTCTTTGCTTCCTTTCCCTCATACTCCTCCTATTCCTCTGTTTTCTTCCTTCGCCTCTTCGACTTCCACTCGGGCGTATGTCGAGGTACTTTCTTCGCGGTCCGCCACTGGGACTCTCGTGTGTGTATGCGGTGCTCGCCGAGTACCGTGCGGGACAGGGCTATGCGCGAAGGGGACCGTCCTGCCGATCGAGGAAGGGACGAGGACGACCGCGGCGTCTTCCTCCGGAGTGGCCCGTCGAAAAAAGCCGGGAATGCCGGGTCCTCTTCGGACGAAATCGAGAATCCGGTCGCGGGCTCCTCCGCGAGGTAATCGCCTTCGGCATGAGATGAGTCTCTTCTTCCCGCGAGCGCGGGGGGACTCGTCGGAATTTCGCGTAGGAAAGTATGTAAGAAAATTGAGGGTTTTTCAAGGCCGGCTTGACGATTCAGTCTTGGGCGAGATCGAATTCACGCGGTTTTACAGCTGTTCGGGATGTCGAGGTTTAAAAGGCGCGATTTCCGGCTATATATTATATATTATATATTATATATTATATATTATATATTATATATTGTATCATGCGCTTATACGACCAACAATTGACGACTTTATCAAAAAGAATGCTTAAAGTAAGCGTTTAATAATATGTTCCAAAGTATATATATATATATATATATATATAATGTTTGTATGCGAATTTATATTTAAAAAAACTCATATTCATTGCGTATGTTATTATTATAATATTCTTTATTCATAACTCGATTATCCGAATAATCGTTAATCCGAACTGGTCTCGGCCCCAATTGGTTCGGATAATCGAGTTTCTACTGTATTATATATGATATATTATATACTATATATTAAAGCATGCTCCTGAGCGTGAAAAAAGCGTGTAACGAAAAGAAGTAAATTTTTTTTTTCTTCGGAAATTTGAGGTTCTTGGCTCGGTTCGCGCAATTAGAGATTCGTATTGGTGTATCGGCGCGGTAGTGCACGGTCTGATAATGCGATATCCTCGGGTTCGCGACGGTAGGTATCCGCGGCGAGCGCGAACTCGGCCAATGAGCCGCGGTGGGCAGTCCGCGGGCACCTTAACGCTGGTTGGACCACCCGATACTCCCACCCGGGGTAACCTGATATCGCTCTCCTCAGGTTCTCGCATTTTCTATATACTACAACGACCGCGTTGTGCTCCCCGACTCACTACATGCAATCATAATCGCGGGTTTTATTGATAGTGACACGAAGCAGGTTATCGCTCTCTGACACTCCCGAATATCTTCGTGCTGTCTTATCTAAGATCTAAAAAAAAAAAAAAAAAAAAAAAAGAAAACAAACGAATTGGGGCCATTCTTAGGCTAACTTTATCTTCGCGTGACTCTGAATATAACGCAAAGGATTAAGTTCAATGTGACCGAAATTTATCATTAAACAATTCGCGATTGAGCTTGAACCAAATTTCAAGGTGAAACTTGAAGTTGAACTAAATTTGAAGGTCAAACTTGAAGCTGTACTAAATTTCAAGGTCAAACTTGAAGTTGAATTAAACTGGAAGGCTTGAATTCGAACTAAATTTGAAGGTGAAACTGAAATCCGAACAAAATTTGAAGGTCAAACTTGAAGTTGAATTGAATTTGAAGGTCAACCTTGAATTCGAACAAATTTCGAAGGTCAACCTTGAACTTGAAGAAAAATCGAAAGACAAACTTGGATTCGATTTAATTGGTTTGTGACCGGAAGTGACATACGTGAAACCGTCACTTTCCCTTTGAAGAATCTAACATTTCAACCGGAAATGGCCTCGTACGGCGAAACGTCACCGATCTGAAAATCTCATATTCACTTATATATTCCAAGATCACGAAAAATATTGAAGATCGAAGCTTTCAATGTAGGGCCGCTTCGTTGCCTCGGCCGGAACGCGCGCGCACCTCAGAACAGCAAAATTAATAGCGTTACGAGAAAATTTGTTGCCGCCGGCCGTCAATCCGCCGGCGAATGGGCTCAAAATATCGCGTCAAACAAACGCCACAGCTCAGGTGAGCACAACAACCGTCAGTGAGCCGGCAATGACACGGCTATCAGGCTAACGGGGTTGCGGTTAACGACGACGGATCATATAGTATGCCACGCCGGCCGGCGAACGCGCGCGGCCCATCGCGTACACACGTACATACACGCGAGTCCGTCTCGCGGCCGCGCTTGTGCTGGAAGAAGAGAATTCGCCGCCGCTCGTTTCTCGTCGGCGGACCGGACTTCGGCCGGACTTTTCTCGGTCGCAACTTACAGCATAGCGGACCAACTGATTTGCTCTTAAATCAGTACCGCTCGCCCGGTGGCGTAACGCGCCGAACAATGAGACCGAGTTACTCGACGCACATTCCCTCGCACGCTCGTTCCTCTTTCGGTTCCTTCTCACCGTATCCCTCGCATCTCCGCACTCGTTTTCAACTCCGACACGAACCCTCGCGGCTCGAACGCACCGTCTCCCTATCGCAGGCCGTTCGGACGCGATGGACCACGCGAATTCGACGCGGCAATGCTGCGGCGTGTCTAAAACGTGCGTTATGTTGTTTTCGTTTAGTTTTATTTTTTTTTTATTTTTTATTTTTTTTTTATTTTTATTTTTATTTTTATTTTTATTTTTTTTGCAGCGACTCATACGCATCGGGAGTGCGTGCTGTGGCTCGGGAGAGTAAGTTACGCTCGAGGGTTGTCGAGGTTGACCGTGCGAGGATCTCAGAAATTTTTATCGGTCGAGCGGATCGATCGACACTTTGCGCTCGCACCTTGGAGAACGGTTTTCGTTGTCCCGGAGAAAAAGGCGTCGAGCTCATTTATTTTTGGTGGGAAAAATTAAATTTAATTTGGTTATTTATTATATTTGGTGTATGCAAATATATTAATATTTAATTAATATATTTGGTGGGAAAAAAAAATTTAATTAATTTTATTAAAATGTCATTTATTTCTGGTGAAAAAAAATTACATTTATCAAAATGTCATTTATTTCTGGTGAAAAAAATTACATTTATCAAAAGGTAACTTTTTTTCGCCAAAAATAACTCAGCTCTAACCGTTCTTTTTGAACGGCGATGAAAATTGTTCTCCAAGATGCGAGCACAAAGTGTCGATCGATCCGCTGGAACGATTAAAATAGTTGGAACTCGAAGAATTTTTTAATTCTTTTTTTTTATGTAAAAAGGGTGTTCCAGGTAATTCTTTCGCATCAAGGAAGAGGGTTTGTTCGTAATGTGTTATTTTTCTCGCCTCGGAGAAAGCTTCGGTTTCGCAACGAGAGGAGAGACGCAAATAATACTTCTTTCGAGAAAGAACGTTTATTCGTCCCTATACGCTCTTTTTTCTTTTGTGGTAAAAAAAAAAAAAAAAAAAAAAAAAAAAAAAAAAAAAAAAAAAAAAAAAAAAAAAAAAAAAAAAAAAAAAAAAAAAAAACAGAAAAGGAAAAAAAAACCACAAATTTCAAGACAATGGCGCAACGTCATCGAGATTCCGGCGGAGAAGGAGGACACCACAGCTCGCGGCGTTGCGCGTTCGCCTGACCCTTGCCACCAATTTGTTCGCCCCGCATTCTCAACTTATGTCAGCGAAAGTTTAATTTTTTTTTAGCTTTGTGAGCTACCGCGCAGGCCGCCGCAGACACGAGTTCTCAGTCTTTTTTTTTTACTCGGTATAAATTTCCCTGTTTTATGGTATTTTTTTTGTTCCGCGCTCGTTTGGCGAATGTGTGCTGGTCGAGTTATGCCGGGCTCGTCTCATTCGTTGTGTCTATGGGACGATGAGGCAGCCCCGTGGCGCGAGCGAGTCGTGCGATACAACTATGTATAGACGACGAAATATACGAAACGAGGCGAATGTGCGTAAGCACTTTCCCCGACGAACTCGAGTGATCGAGTGTCCTCCTTGAATATTTCATTTTTCCTCCCCTCATTCGCCCCGCGGAGCTCTCGTGAAAATCCCCCCGAGGAGTAACGAGAGAATGATTTACCGGCTGGATTAAGGAGGCTCTTTAGCCAGCCGGGCCATCGTCGACGGTCCCGGAGCGTGACTTTTTCACTCGCGTTCCGTATCTTCAAGATTGCGCCTCTCTCGCCTCAAGGCGATCGTTTTTTCGGACGGCAAAATAGGCCCGAGTAATTTTTTTTTTTCTCGCTATATCGACGGAAAAGAATTACTCGGGGCCCCGAAAAACCCCTGCCAGATCTTCGAGCATCGGAAGAAATCAGTTTCCCAATTTTACTCATCACACCCAAGCACGAGAATCCTTCCAGTACCGACTCAGAAAATAATTTAGGTATCAGAGCCGAGAAAAAAAAAAAAAAATGCCCGTTACTCCGTATGGTTCAATTCCCACCGAGTTTCCATTTCTTTCGCGGCCCTCCCGTTCCATATAGACTCTCGCGAGTCTTCGGAGGCATCCGAGGAATTCGGTGGACGTTCTCCTCCCAACAGGCTTCCCCGTCCGCGTCCTCGATCCGCTCTTCTTATCCTTCTCTTTCCTCTTCTTCATCTTCTTCTTCTTCAGCGATTTCTCAGCCTTTCGGCGGCCCGAGAGATTTTTACTGCACGTGCACATGCGCACGGCTGTACGCAGTTTAGTATTCCTCACGCGGCGGAGCGCTCGGGAGCGCCCGGCGGGCCCTCAGGAGCACTCAGGAGCCCTCAGGAGGCGAGGGGAGCCTTTCCCCTCCGCGCTCTCGCCTGGTGGTGGGTGGGGGAGGTCGACCGGAGACTCTCCCATGCGAATCGGGCGGCAAAGTGGAGTCGAAGGGCCCCGGAGGAGAGCCAACACAGCAAAAGCAATACGGGGGCCCAAAGAGCCATCGGAAGGCTGCTGCTCGACGGAACGCGCGTTCTCTCTCTCGTCACTGTCTATCCAAGCAGACAGCGTGGAGCAGCCTTCGAGCAAAGTGAGTGCGTCTAATGAGGCAATAAATAAGTCGTGACTGGCCTAACCGGCCTCCTCTCCACGCTTTTAGTTTCGCGACCACGAACCCACGGGGACGTGTCCATCCTCTTCTTGCGCTCTCGCCTCGCCCTGTATCGGGAAGCTCGCGAGCGCGAGTGCGCACAATATATACGCATCACCCTCCCGATCCTCTCTCCGTGTCTCTCTTTCGCTCTGCATTATTCCGACGCCCAACGACCTCTCGAATCGAGCGAGAAATGCGTCTAGAGATTTTTGCACACCCTGCGCCGATCTTTTATCCACGAATTCTTGGAATTCCTTCGAAACGGCGGGAGATATCCTTGATTTGGAGAAAAAAAAAAAAATGGCCGAGGGACGGGTTTCGCGGATTTTTGTCCAATTTTGCGGTGGCAAATATGAAGCGGGATTAATGCCGGTTGAGTGGCCTCAGACTCGGGTGGATTGTCGGTGGAACATTTTTTCAATTTCATGCCGAAAGAAATTTTTCCGGAAAATTTTTTGGGACCCTCGCACGATGGTGCTTTCTCATTTTTTTTTTTTTTTTATACCAAACATTGGGAATTAAGGTAGTTATGTCGCGAAGGCAATCTAAAGTCATGTGCATAAACTTGTTGTCGTTGTTGACTTGTCGTAATTTAACTATCAAATTTTACTTGTACAAAATTTCGAAGGCTTTTACCGACCATTTGAATGAGTAATTAGATCTTGAAGATCAGTCTTTTTACACGGCGCTTACGGGAGAGCTGCCGACATTGATCTTCAAATAAAGAATTAACATACTTATATCTCAAATATTGAGATAAAATATGAAGTACTGCCGACTTGCGAATCAATCAGGAATTCATGCGCAACAAAAAAAAAAGTGAAGTCAACGGACTAATGTTCAATGGAACTGTGATCAAAGTGCACGGTCTCGGACCAAATAACGTTTCCTAACCGAAATATCGTGAAAATAAAGTAAAATCCATACTAAACAAATAATCTGCTTACAAATAATCGATTCTATCTAATTGCGAAGATTTTCATAGATACTCTATTATTATTTATAATATTATTGATGCAGACAAAGTACCAAGTATAATGAATTTTTCATGTCATATAGACGCTGATTTCTGTGACTCCGGCGTACCGACATAGCTACCTTAAGAAGAAATCATCTCGATGACACACATCCGTGTATTCTATCGCGCTAAATACGAACGCGATACCAGTTTTGCTCCGAAGTCGACCAGGTCGTTGATACCCAAAAAAAGATATTTGTAACAAATTTTATCATTTTTTTTTACTATCAAATTTTATGATCCAGCCGGAGCAGCTTCGACCATTTCCCGAAAAGATCGTTTCATCTTCGCATCGAATCTTGCCCGAATAAAAAATCCCACCCTCCGAATTCCGCGGAATACGCACCGAGCCGATTCAACATTCGCCCCAACCCCATTTCGTCCGCCAGCGTCCCACAAATAGTCCGTCCCGTTCAGCATCTCCTGGGTGGTCATTCGTCCGCGAGATAAGAAATCGAATCCGTCCGATCGAACGGGGCCGACATTGGCCGCGAGACACATTCGACAAGACTTCCCTCGAGCCCAACCAGTCCGGTACCGAGAGCTTAGTTATACGTGCCTATCGTACGTGCCTCGTCCTATCGCACACGACATTGGCCGGTGCTTACCGCCTCCGTGGTGCCTCGTACCGTACCTCTTCTGGACGTTTTACAGCCCGAGAGAGCCGACGAGACAAGGACGACGGGCCTTCGCGATTGTCCTTAGACATCGCTCCTCGTATCTTCCTCCCGAGTATCGCCGAGACTCAGCCCTTCAATCGACCAGGTTCGCAATTCGCTCGCCTTCTCTATACGACATCCGTTTTATTCCCCTTCTTTCATTTTTCTTTTCCTTATACCAAGTCGGCTCAATTGGTCGGGACTGCCTCAGGACTTCCTTCGCCCACTCCGGAGGAGAGATTTCCCCGTGCCGTTTTCCCTTTCTCTCGATCATCTAAATCTCTGAAGCTCTCGTCCGGCTTATCCTGGAGTGACTCGGACGTATTGGCCGAGTAAACTGTAGCTGGCCTATGCCGCGTATCGCCGAGACTCGGCCCTTCGCTCAATCGACCAGGTTCGCAATTCGCTCGCCTTCTCTATACGACATCCGTTTCATTCCCTTTTTTCGTTTCTTTTCTTTCCCTTATACCAAGTCAGGCTCAATTGGTCGTCACTGCGTTAGGACTTCCTCCGCGCACGCCGGAGGAGAGATTTCCCCGTGCCGTTTCCCCTTTCTCTCGATCATCCCAAGCTCCGAAGCTCTTCGTCCGGCTTATCCTGGAGTGACTCGGACGTATTGGCCGAGTAAACTGTCGCTGGCCTATGCCGCGTATGTATATGCCTCTTTAGCCTGTCCCGTTTATCTCAGAGTTCTTTTATCTTGCTCCCGTTGGCGACGACGTCGGGGCTTATTTAGATCCCGCGGTGTCGATCCTCGGGCAGTACGAGCAGAGCCGGGGCGAGCGACGAGGCCAAAGTCAAACAAACCGACCGCCGCGAGAGGAAGAAGAAGACGAAGAGGAGGAGGATAAGAGGCGCGTGTCGCCGGCACTCGCGGCTTCGATGTGGCGAGTATCAGTATTTAGCTGACGTATGGCCGAGGATCTCCAAATTGTTTATACGTCGAGAGAGGCGCTTGGGGATCGTCAATGTCCGAGTCTGCAAGTGACTTGACGATGCTCTTTGACTTTCGGAGATGAGAGCGATGAGGAAGAGGCGGAATGGGATTTAACTAATTGCGAGGAATTGCGACAGGACGGAAAGCGGATCAATGCTGAAATAGACTTTTCATGATGCTCTTTTTATTCTTGAGATTAATTGAACTGTAAATTGCAGGTGCGAATAGCGGTCAGATCGATTCCAGGAATGGATGATACCTCTGAGGTAGGAATTCTTTTAATTGCCGGCCGCGGCTTTGATGTAAAAAGTTTTGGTATTTAGCTGATGTGTGAGTGAAGATGTCCAAATTGTTTATACGTCGAGAGAGGCGCTTGGGCATCGTCAATGTCAGAGTCTAGAAGCGCCTTGATGCTGCTCTTTGAATTTCGGCGAAGAGACCGGAGAGGAAGAGGAGGAATATGGATAATAGGGATTTAACAAATTGTGACGAATTGCGGTAGGATGAAAGGCAGATCAATGCTGAAATAGACTTTTGTTGTTATTGGTGTTTTCATTGTTGAGATTAATTGAACTGAAATAAATTGCAAGTGCAAATAGCGGTCAGATAGATTCGCGGAATGAAAGATGGCTTGGAGGTCGTTAGTATTTGAGTTTAGAAGTGCTTTGATGCTGCTCTTTGAATTTCAGAGAAGAGTTCAAGGAGGAGGAGAAGGAATAGGGATTTGACAAATTGTGACGAATTGCGCTAGGATGAAAGGCAGATCAATGCTGAAATAGACTTTTGTTGTTGTTGGTGTTTTTATCGTTGAGATTAATCGAACTGAATTAAATTGCAAGTGCAAATAGCGATCAGATAAATTCCAGGAATGAAAGGTGGTTTGGAGATCGTCAGTGTTTGAGTTTAGAAGTGCTTTGATGCTGCTCTTTGAATTTCAGAGAAGAGTTCAAGGAGGAGGAGAAGGAACAGGGATTTAACAGATTGTGACGAATTGCGCTAGGATGAAAGGCAGATCAATGCTGAAATAGACTTTTATTATTTGTAGTCGTTGTTTTTATTGTTGAGATTAATTGAACTGAAATAAATTGCAAGTGCAAATAGCTGTCAGATTGATTCCAGGAATGAAAGAACGCTTGGAGATCGTCAGTGTTTGAGTTTAGAAATGCCTTGATTGTGTTCTTCGACTTTCAGAGAAGAGACCGAGAGGAAAACGAGGATTAGGGATTTAACTAATTGCGACGAATTGCGATAGGATGGAAGGCAGATCGATGTTTAAGGAGACTTTTTTTGTTGTCGTTGTTCACGTTGTTTTTATTGCCGAGATTAATTGAACTAAAATGCACATCGCAGGTGCAAACAGCGGTCAGATAGATTCCAGGAATGGAAGATACCTTCAAGGTAGGAATTCTTTTAATTACCGGCCGTGGCTCGGCTATTTAGAGAAAGTGAAACATCAAAGTCTGCGGAGTCAGGAGGTGGAGGGTCACGTCAACATACATATGTGTAAAATAACGATGTCACTTGACTTTGAGAAAGTTTTGAGAATTTTGTAAATTTTTATATATTTTTTATAGAGGTTTCTTATAAAATATTGAGCTTAAGGCTACCTTACATGGACTATTTAGATTCGTACTAAAAAACGGTATTGGCCAGATGCTTCGGAATTTTTTTTACACGTAGTCGAGTTCCATCTTTCGACTTGTGCAAGAGGGCAAATCCATTCGTCGTACCGTTACGAAGATAAAAATTAAAATGCAATCCACCGTAAAATAAAACCAGCAATCTACCGTCGATAAAAGTAAAAATCGTCCAATCACTATGAAAAAATCGTCCAAAAAATCCGAAAAAATTCTCAAACACGAGTATCGACGATCCGAAGACACTCCAAAAATTTCGCAACGATTCCTCGACCCGTTCGCGAGGCGCGGGCCTTCGAAGCGAGCCTCCCGCGTCTGACCCGCGCGGAACTTTTCCACTACCAATCCATCGGCTCGTTCTCCTCGGCGGTTCTCCACCTATCGGCTCCACGATTATCGGCTCTCTCCACCTCCTGCCGATAATCAAGTGTCCGCGAAATATCTCAACTCCGTCCGTAATTCGCCGCAACTCGATGCAACACCTGGAATTTCATCACGGACGACGATGTCAATCGCTCCGACTTTTTTTCCCCGCTGAAAAATCAACCTCGCCGCTTTCCCCTCGCGATCTTTTGTTTTTGTTTTTTTTTTTTTTTTTTCTCCACCGCCTCGCTTTCCGAAAGGTTCTCGCAGCCTCCCTCGGCCGACGATGCGCTCTCCCGCGCCGGTCCCTCGAGTATATATCTCTACCTACGTCGGCCCGAACGGTATTATATTGCGGTTGACCATTAACGCGCTGGCATTCCCGAGAGTCCGCGCGTCGTACGCGAATGTACGCGAGCTCGCGGCATCCAACCGACGCAGAACTAATGATCTTAATTAACGTTTCGTAACGACGAAGGTCGTCCGAGGAAGAGACTCGCCGCATCGAGTTGTGTCGTGCGTTCTTCCCCGGAGCTTCATACTCGTCCGTTTCCCGAGCGCTCGCGCGCGCGGGCGAGAGCGAGCGCGTCTTCCTCGGGGCATCTTCTTCGGGCTCTTCGATGTTCCTCCTCAGCGTCCTCTTCGTGCACACCTCGCTGCTCGGGATTTTTCTCGGCCCCGAGCGCCCGCGGCCTTCGACCCCTTCGCGGTGGTTTTTGCCCTCGAGATAAAACTCTCCGTCGTCCAGCTATCTGTCTTTTCGAGTGATGAATTTTATTTAGGCTTTTATCTTGTACTTTCTTGTCGCCGGCGGACGGCAATGTCATGGGAGCTCGGTCATGCGCTTGCGAGGTCGCGTAATGATGGAACTTTAATTATCGTGCAATAAGGATGACGGCTGGCGCGTATAAATTCGTGACTTTCATCCCGGAGTTGTGGGTGGAGTGTAAATAAAAAAAATCGTATGAAATTTAATACACTGGTATCGAAAGATTTTATGCACAAACTTCTGTATTAAATTTCATGCACAATTCTGATGAAAAATCAACGTAGAACGTATTAAGAACTTTAGACATACTTTACTTTTAATAATTTACTTCTTACGAAGAAGTATGAAATTATTGTACTGGCACTGAAAGTTTTCGTGCGTAAACTGCTATATTAAATTTCATGTACAATTACCGATGAAAAATTAGCATATGATTACTTTACACTTAATCATTTACTTCTCACATAGACATTTTTTTGGAGTGATGAATTTTATTTATTTTTAAAATTTTTTTTGTTTTTACTCTTCGCCGGTGGACGGCAATGTCATGGGACTTCGGTTCTGCGCTTGCGAGGTCGCGTAATGATGGAACTTTAATTATCGTGCAATAAGGATGACGGCTGGCGCGTATAAATTCGTGACTTTCATCCCGGAGTTGTGGGTGGAATGTAAATTAAAAAATCGTATGAAATTTAATGCGCTGTTACTGAAAGATTTTATGCATAAACTGCTATATTAAATTTCATGCACAATTCCGATGAAAAATTAACGTAGAACGTATTAAGAACTTTAGACATACTTTACTTTTGATAATTTACTTCTTACGAAGAAGTATGAAATTATTGTACTGGCACTGAAAGTTTTCGTGCGTAAACTGCTATATTAAATTTCATGTACAATTACCGATGAAAAATTAGCGTATGATTACTTTACACTTAATCATTTACTTCTCACATAGACATTTTTTTGGAGTGATGAATTTTATTTATTTTTTAAAATTTTTTTTGTTTTTACTCTTCGCCGGTGGACGGCAATGTCATGGGATTTCGGTTCTGCGCTTGCGAGGTCGCGTAATGATGGAACTTTAATTATCGCAACTAGGATGATGGCCGGCGCGTTAAATTCATGATTTTCATGCCGGAGTTGTGGGTGGAATGTAAATTAAAAAATCGTATGAAATTCAATGCGCTTTTACTGAAAGATTTTATGCATAAACTGCTATATTAAATTTCATGCACAATTCTGATGAAAAATTAACGTATAACGTATTAAGAACTTTAGAGATACATTACTTCTAATAATTTACTTCGCACGAAGAAGTATTTTCGAGTGTTTTTACACCTCATTTGTCCACAATTTGCAGCCAACCAATTTCTGTTCGGTCGCCCCTACAATTTTTGTCACCCTAAAAATATCTAAGCACCGAGATTAAATTTCATAGAGTTAAAGAAGTTGTGTTTAACTTCGCACGGAAAAGTTCGCTTGAACAATAAAATTCTACGACCAGTATTTTTACATGAACAATCTTTTTCCCTCCCAAAGCGCTGCATCAACATGAAATTTCATGTCTTCGAGGTCATAACTTTTTCCCGGAGAAAATTGACTTCCGTTTGACAAAGTTTGATCCTCGGGGTCGTCAATTTTTTCCGGAGAACATTGATTTCCGGTTGAAGAATTAACGAGAAGGAAGCCCTAAAGCCCCTTCGAGCCTCCGTCCGCGATTACCTCCCGGACACGTGTGCATCTTCCCGTATCAAAAATGCGATCCTCTCGTCTGCATGGCATTTATATCACGAGTCATGGGACTTATATCTGCGGAGTCCGCGATCGCTCGACGCTCGCTGACGTTTCCGATGCGAGCTCCCAGCGGGTGCCCCGAGGCAGTAATTGTCCTCGGCCCTCCTTCGTCCTGCGATTCCCTCAAAGTTTTTGCGCCATCCGCGAGATCTTCGACGGCGCGAGGCCCCCGGCCATACCGAAGAGATAAAAAAAAAAAAAAAAAAAAAATTAAAACAAAAATAACAAAAAATTAGAAAAAAAAAAACTAAAGAAAAAAAAGGAAAAAAGACATGAAAAAAATTGAAGGTAACAGAGCGAAGCGCAAGAAGTCCGCGAGCGGAATAAAACGGATGGGGCAGGATAAATCGATGCAGAAAAATCGAAGAAACGAATACGCAACGGAGATAATAAATCCTTCTGCTCTCGGTCCTCTCTCGCCTTCGTTGCGACGAGTTGGCGTGCTGCGCGTTCGCAGGACGGCGAATCGGATTCGCCTTCCGTCTCGCTCGCCGGCAGCGCGGCCTATTCGAGACATAACTCTGCAATCATTTCTCGCAGCTACTATTATACTCCGAACGATGCCCCGCTCGGGAGACACCAACATTCGCGAGGATTGCAGGATAAGCGGCGCGACGGTGGGACGGCCCGAAACGGACCGCGGAGTCTTAATTCCGTGGTAGGGTATCATTTGGGCCAAATTTATTTCAGCCGAAACTCATTTCCGCCAAAAAGTAACTGGGTTGGAGAAACACCGTGTACAGGAATCGTGTACAGTGCAGACGGCGCTGCGAGGCTCCTCTCGACCGAATTTGTTGCTCTTATCGGGTAACTTGAGAAGCAAGCGGCCGACGAATATGAGTCGCTAACAGTTCTTCTTTCGCATTGGCGCTTCGCGATTACGCACCTTAATACCTGCAACTAATAATGTCAAGATCGCGTGTGCTCGCGCACGACTTGGGCCTTCTTGTTTCATCTGTGGAGTTACTGCTCGTCAGGATGGAAGGATGGAGGAGGAGGGAGGGGGGGAGGGGGGGCTCAATTAGTACATGGGATTCTTATTTTCATTAGACAACAAAAAAATGTTGTACTTTTTACAACAACTTATTGTCCACAAATGTCCACAATTTTTTATTTGTTAATTTTCTCGTTTTACAAACAAAAGTACAAACTAAAATTGTCAATAACTCGGGAAATAACAGGACAGGTTCGTGTATTCAAGTGAATGACGAACGAGCTTGTCACTTAATTAACAAAATTATTTGTACGAAATTTCGCATTCCGATTTTGTGAAATTCTTTTTTACTGTGTACTTTATGTTCTTTTATATTCTTTTATATTTTTTTATATTATTTTATATTTTTTTATATTTTTTTATATTCTTTTATACTTTTTTTTATTACTTCATTTTGATGTTCGTTTCTAATATAGTTTCATTTCAAGTTTACGAATTGTTATTTTCTACTGCGACATTTTGTCCGTCAGCCGCCGTTGCACCTTTCGAGCACGGTGTCCTTAGGGCGTTTGCCTCAGGATCCGAATAAAACAACAGTATAGTAAAATAACACTATTCCATTCGATTTTTCATCAATCAGATAAAGTTCAGAGAAAAAATAAAACATTTGTGGCATCACTTCCGGTTTGAAAATGTCATTATTCGACCGTTAGTGACGACATATCTAAAGTATGTCACTTCCGGTTCCAAAAAAATCAGAATTTCGGACCGAAAGTGACGTATTTTCGGTATGACGTCATTTTCGCTCGAACAATGAGCTTTTTGGTCACCTCCGGTCGAAAAATGAGATTTTTGGCCCGGATGTGACGTGCGGTCACTTCCGGTTGAAAAATGAGATTTTCGATCCGGAACTTACGTATTTCGGGTTTTCGGGTAAAATGATTTTTTTTTTTTTTTTAAGCATATGAAATAGTATACAAGATTCATGTACATGGTGTTTCTCCAACCAATTTACCTTTTCACCGAATTAAGTTTTTGTTGAAATAAGCCTTTGGCGTAAATAATTTCATATCTCCGCGGACTGCAAATATTTCTCGGGGTTCTTCGGCAAAATCTATTTTTCATCTTCAGCTCGGAGACGAGAGCAAAACGAGTCTGAGGTATTGCGCTCAGGGCCAAATAACCGAGACAACTTAGCGAGTGTCAAGGCCCGGGATTTGTGGCTTCCATAAATTATCTCCCAGCGAGCTATTCCGCGGAGTCGCGAGCTTCGCGCGTGTCCTCGCGATTCTCGCGATGTTGGCGCAACGGGCCGATTAATTTTCACTCGCGTGTGAACTTCATTTGGGAAATTGATGTTATATTTTTTTTTTTGTTTGATTTATCGTCTTCTCGGTCGATCAGGACCGTGGGCAGCCAGGTGGTGATGGATCCGATGCTGGTGTGCAAGAAGACTCGTCGCCTCAGAGGAAAACTCGCGGATATATGCCGGAAGGAGCCGTCGCTCCTCAAAGAGATCTCTAAGGGCGTTCAGGTCGGGACGCGGGAGTGCCAGTACCAGTTTCGCAATCGCCGGTGGAACTGCACGACCGTCAGGAGATCCTTGCGAAAGATTCTTCTACGTGGTGAGTCAAATCAGACTAGAAAAAAAAAAATTATCAAATTTCAAAAACCATGAAGAGCAAAGAATTAATGCATGTGTTTCGATTAAATGAAATTGGATTTGCAATATTTCAATAGCCAATAAGAGTAGTATTTAATTTTTTTTTTTATCGATATCTCTATTAAAATAAATTTAATAATAGCGTCGAATCCATTACGCAGAAGCTTTTACTATATTGAAAAAAAAAACATTATGGTGCTTATCGACGATGCGGTAACCGATTCATCCCTCGTTTCATTGCGAAGCGTTCAGACTACACGATTTTTTAAGAAAAAAAAATAGATAAAGGGTTATTGATCGGCGAGAGTCTCGAAGGGCCCAAAAGAATTCACGACGAAAGCGTGCGCGCAAAAAAATATTCCCCACGCGTGCGTACGCCTCTTTAATGAAACGATTAATCGAAATAAAAACAGTGGTTCGATTAATTAAATCTGATTTCCAGATTCCGAATGACCTATAAAATCATTTTTAATATTTATATATTTAAAATTCAATGAAATAATATCATATATTATATTATATTAAATATTTAGAAATATTAAACAAAATGTTTTTTTTTTTATATATTTAATAATAATAATATTTATGCTATTATTAATTGTATTTCAGAATCCATTTCGACGAACCTTTGCAAAAAAAAATTATTCCGCCTATCGACGATACGGTAACCGATATCTCTCAGGCTCAGCGTCCGCGCGATTGTTCAGAAGAAATAAATAAAGCGTCATTGATCACCGAGACTCTCGAAGGTCCCAAAGGAATTCACGACAAAAGCGCGCGGGTACAAAAATCTTCCCATTCACGTACGTAAAGTCCACGCTTGCGCCGCTATCAAAAACAAACCTCAGCCGACAGATTACAGGGCTCGGTGTTCGCGTTTCGGCGGCCAAGAGATAGAGGGAGGACGAGAGCGGTGGGTTTAGGCGAACCGGATGTCGATCGCGCCCTCCCCGTTCCGGCGCAGCCCTCACAACTCTAACCCCTTCGCGGGCCCCGATTCGTTACGATTAAATGCCTACTAGTCGGACCATTCCTAAAAAAAAAAAAGAACAAAAACGCCAGCATCAGCAGGTGGGAACGCTGTAACCCTTTTCTCGTCATTAAACCGCGCCTCCTCGAAGCTTGACCACTCTATTAGGTATCGTCTTCCATCAAGCTCGTCTCACCGCATTGGATTAAGAAATTTCATTTTTTTTTTTTTTTTCTCAGACATTTCATCCCGCTAAATCGCTGCGGACGATGTATTCTCGGACGGGGCTCGATCGGGCGCGAGAAAATATTTCAACGTTGAATAATATATATATATATATATATATATATATATATATATATATATATATATATATATATAAAACACCGAAAGTTGAATTATATATATATATATATATATATATATATATATATATATATATATATATATATATATATATATATATATATATATATATATATAAACACCGAAAGAGGGGGGGGGATTCGCCGGTACAGCGAGCGCGATTCCGGCCGATCGAGCAGGACATTTAAATCGAAGCGAGCGTGTTCGATAGGCCGTGTTAGCTTGCCAAGGGGCTCCCTTTCGTCCGGTTAAATTCCCTGATCGATCGATCGGCGATCTCTCACGGCTTCTGATACTATATATTTATTTCTCGGATCCTTATAGTAGCTGACTCGATCGGATCGACGCACTCTGCATGTCCTCCCATCGTATATTAGTGGCGATATGTTTTCTTAATTGAAGCATCTCTCCTTATGAGGACGTGTGTGTGTGTGTGTGTGGGTCTAATTCTTCTCCCACGGGGTTCAGCGACGCGAGAAAGTGCTGTGCGCGGGGGCCGCGACCGGGATCCCGTCCGATCGTATCGATAGATCGGACGGGCAGGTGGATTTATCATTGTTATTATTGGCGGTCCCTTATGGCACGGGCTGAAAAGCCCCCGTGCTATTTTTCAGGTGCATGTCGGTAGTGTGTAAAAAAAAATAATTATGGAAAATGGAACTGTTATTTTTCGTTAAAAATAATATTGTTCAATAAGTTTGAAAATAAAGGTTGTCAGACGTGGAACATCGGACGGCAGTGTTCGTTGCTCTGTAACTTTGAGAGAGACCTATATTTTTTGGGTCAATTGTAGTGAAATCGAAACGCCAGACTCCGACTGACGAGAATAACCTTCAATCGAAAGAAAAAAAAAATTCGGGCAGAAGTTAAAACATTGATAACATAATCCGCGATGAAGAACCGCCAGATCGCGGTTTGAAGCGCCAGGATTAATCTGTTCGGAAGGCAAGAATCTTTCGTTGAGAAATTCAACCAGAGCTGGGCAAAGTACCGAAAAGTACTTAAAGTACTAAGTACTAAGTATCGCAAGTACTTTTATAAAATACAAAGTACAAAGTACTCTTTCTTCTTAATCGGAAGATGCGGAGTTCGACGAGTATCAAATTTGGAGAAGAATTTTCAAATCAAACGGTCCTGCTCAGGGCCAACATTTTTTTCAAAACGTCCAAACTCTTCGTTTCCAATCCTTGGTAACAGACTAATCGACTGGACTACGACGACTGGACCTTGGGGTAACGAGCGGAGGTCGACTGGATGTGTAACAACTAAATCTGGGACGTATGGATCTAGTACAGTGGCCGAACGTGAGAAAGGTCTCGATTTTATGCACTAAAAATCATATTTTTGATATTTAAATGGAAAATATTCCGTTGGAAATAAAATAATTTTATGAGACAGACATTTTTTTTTTACCTTACTAAAGAGGTGCAAAGTAATTTTCACATGATTTCCTCATGTATTACAATTTTGAGCATAGCTTCCTCAAAGAGCGAAGCTATGCTCAAAATTGTACAAGTACTTTGGTCTTAGTACTCAGTAATAGTACTTGAAGTACCGTAAAGTACCTTGATACTTTGAGTACGTACTTTAAGTACCAAATCAGTACTCATGTACTGTGGGCCCAGTGTACTGCCCAGCTCTGGTTGCAACCTTAATAACAAAAGCCGCAACGAAGAACCACCAGATCGCAGTCTGACCAGGATTAATCTCTTCGGTCGTCCTGGCAGTCAGTCTGTGCAGACATTGGTTCAGTAGTTCCTAAAAAAAAAAAAAAAAAAAAAAATCTGAATCTAAAACTTCCTTGAATTCCAGCCGCAGTAGTCGTAGCGCCACGGGGGTGGCGTGCCGCGATATTATAGCCAATGTCCAAGGTTTCCCAAGTGAGCTGAATGATCCTCCCGCCTCGGTGATGAGTTCCACCTGATGCAAGGTAGCATCAACGTGAAATACGACCACCCTGTCACAGCATCGCCTTCTTGAACACCCGTCAGGCTCGAACATCCCCCCCTCAAAAAAAAAGAAAAAAAAATCCCTAACATTTTTGAGGCAATGCCGTACCGACCGACTCGGTACGGTACTCCGGGTCTCTCCCGGCGGTTTATCCTCGGATCTTGGCGATTGAGTCTTGCATTTTGACCCCTGGGAATAGGCTATCGACGCCCGGTGCACCTGGCACCCCCGAGCGACCTCGACTTCGCTCACTCCTTAATATCTCTCGTGCTTTTCTTCACCCCTCCCCCTCCCTCACTTTTGTTCTTTTCTCTTGCTCTCTCCTTCGACTTTTCTCTCTCGAACACTCGGCACCCTCGGACGCTCATAAAGACGACAATGTGCGATTATGCTTCATCGAAAGATCGTAAAGTCGCGGCCGGCGGCGAGGAACGTCTCTTGGGTTTCCCCCTCCCCCTCCCCCCCTCTGCCCCCTGCCCTCCTGCTCGCGGCGGGGTCCGATGGGCGCGCGAGCACACGCAGAACCATGGGCACGGGCCATCATAAATAATCCGCGGGAGCCCTCTGGCAGGCTCTCGTGTGCCCGCGCGAGCGTTTCGCTCGTTGCGTTATACGACTTTTGCTGTCCACCGGTCCGCTATCGAGGGGACATGACGACGTTGGCGGGAGAGAAGGAAGCAAAAAAAAAAGAAGATACAGAAAAAAAAAAAAAACGAAAAAAATCTCAATCGTGTTACAGTACTGCACGTCCCTTGGAGCCGAGACTCGCGCGACACATTACACACTCGCAATGATTTTTATTGGGGATATCTTGTTCAGACATTGCGCCATTGCGGACATTGTTTCGCCCGTGTGGAGAGGAATGATTTTTTTTTTTTTGTGACTTTAAGAAATTGTGACGTCACTTCTGGTGTTTAAATCGCGGTTCTCGACCGGAAGTGATTCATTTCCAGTATGACGTCACTTCCGGTCGATATGACGTCACTTCCGGTAAAAAAAAAATGGAGACTTTCAAACCGGAAGTGACGTATTTCCGACATGATGTCACTTACGGTAAAAAAATGAGACTTTCAAACTGCAAGTGACGTATTTCTGATATGATGTTACTTCCGGTCAGGAATGGAGATTTTGAAACCGGAAGTGACGGATTTTCGGTATGTCACTTCCGATAAAAAAATTGAGATTTTGTAACCGAAGGTGAGGAGAAAATGTCCAATTTTCTTCCGAAATGTATCTTGAATGCAACGAGTGACAGAAACATGTGAATTAAGGGACAAAATAATTTTTGTAAAATTATTTGTCGAACGTAGTCCAGGTTTTGCGTGATTCTGACGTTTCGAGGTGTATCGTCTTTCTCCCGTTCGGTCGACTCGCGTCATTTCGGTTACAAGGCGCGGTGTGTCCGGCTCGCCCACAGCGAGCGAGGACAGCTCGCCGCGGGACGTCTCGGTGAAATATACGACTTTTCGGGGCCACCCGGTGGCCACGAAAGAAACGTAACGGGGAACCCTGGGACCCTGTGCGAGACGAGGCTCTCCGAGAAAACGAAAACCTTGCCCGCTCCCGATGCTGCTGCTGCTGCCGCTGCCGCTGCTACCGGGATAACTGCTGCGCGAAGAGCGGATCGGTAGGCCTTAATTTTACCGCACCTCTCTTTTCGCATCCCACATTCGACCATTTCTTTTCCATTTCTTTTTTTCCTATCCCTCGCTTCGTTCCTCGCTCCTCTGCTTTTCTTGCATTTCTCCGTTATTCGTTACATTTTCACCTCTCCATGAAAGCAAGGACAAGTGCAGTTTGAAAAAAGAAAAACATGCTCGCAAGGACGCTGGTCCATTTAGCCCCGCTCTCTCTCTCTCTCTCTCTCTCTCGATAAGCACGCTTGAAGCTCAGGAGATGAAAAAAGAAAAATTAGAATTATCCTTAGGCCATGCATCACAGTCTCCCGATATCTGTCCAAGGGAAAATTCCTTTCCGCCTTGTGCGTCGCCCTCAGCCCTTTCGATTCTCATTTCACTCCGGGATCTCTCAATGACGCTCTCCGCTCAATTTCGAAGCCAACCGAGGTCTACGCTTCTCGTCAAACCCCCCCCCCCCCCCCCCCTGGGACGAGTTTGTACAGTGATTGGCACCTTAGGAGTAAAATTTTGGCACCTCTGCCTCTCTCTCCGTTCTCCGGTCATCCTCGGACCAACGACTGCCTCTCGGACGACATCTGTACCCTTGATACCGGTATCTGGAAGCTACCCATAGTGACGACAAGAACGCCTATCTTAATTCTCGATTGACGTTTATTTATCTGGCGACGTTTAATTTTTATGGTCGCGATCCTGCGATAGGGGTCAGGTAGCTCCCGCTGTGTGGTCCAGCGAGTCCGAGTGACCAGAACACACGGACGTGCACACGGACCTCCGTTAAACTCGTTCGGATATTCTTCGGGTGAGCGGTGTGTCGGCGTATCGGTATTAGTGACGACGACTAAGAGTTTCTGGTGCTGTTCTTTTTTTTTTTTTTCTTGTCCCCCTTGCCCATTTTTTTTCATTCGACCACTTTCGAGCTCCCAGAGCGCTCGGATACCGTTGAGAGCCGTGCGGAAGACCCGCAGCATCCCTTAATTGAGGGTTGCCGCGTGTCCAGATAAGAGAAACACGGGCGTCAAACCTCGGTGAGAACGCTACCAGGAAACAAAGAGGAAAGAGCCTGGAGAACTCCTATTAGAAACAAGTATCGTCGAGGATTCGAGGCTCGATGATAAATCGTTCGATCGACGGAGCTCTTATTCCGGGTTGGAAAGGATGGCATTTTTCACTACCCATGAGCAAGATCATTTTCAATGTCAATGTGTGGCCAAAGTTAAGTTCGAAGTCGGCTTTAGGATCGCGCATTAACAGCGTTTTTAGTTCGCACTGTAGTTAGAATTTTTTTTTTTACTGAGGAGCAGGAAGAAATAAAAGATACCGCTACTGATATTGCTGTTGGAGCGGTCAAGTCTTCCAGGCTCACACTGCGCTGGACGCATTAGTTAGCGCCAGTTTTCCCCGAGAGGACGAACACTTAACACCCGGACGTTAACTCGCTCACCGGCTTGTTTCATTATCGTGCCTGTTCCCATAAACCTTCTTTTATTATATCACTCTATCCCACTAAGCTCCAAGCTCAATCGTACAGGCTGTCGCAAGAATTATCGAATATAATGTATGCTATCACATCCGCGACTAAAAACTGAACAAACTTTGCCTTTGATATTTTTCTCTACGATGCGTAGTTATCGAGTTACGTGGCGCTGAACTTTCAGCCAATCGGAGGTTCCCGCGCCCGTGGCGCCATCTGCGCTGTGCGCGCCTCATTGGTTGAAAACTGTAATCGCTCGTATCTCGCAAACTACACATCGTACGGGATTTTTCCAAAGACGAAATTTGTTTAGTTTTTCATCGAGAATACGAATTCGCAATTGTTTAATCCAATTTGTGGTCCGTCGTTGACGCAATCTCAAAAGACTCGGCACAAGAGACAGAGGTTATGATAAATGGATGTTAATATGAAGAAAAACTTGTCGTCGATTCCCAGCGGGCGTCGAGGCGAAAACGTAGACGAATCCGGTCATGGCCGGTGGGTGTAGAGCGGCTCCTCGAATTCCATTAACCGCGGAATAACCGGGCGAGGTATGGCAAGAGAGTTCGAATAAGCGAACTCGGCGAGTCTCTCGCATAATACCAATACGTTATCGAGTTTATTGGAGATTCCTGGAGATTACTATCGGAGTGAGATATTCGGGGTCTCGCTCTGGGCACGCACACGTACAGTATATCAAGGCGAACACTTATATACGTTCACGGGCATATAGATATATAGATGCTTATAAATAAATGTATATAGTATAAGTTTTTAACGTAGCGTGTTGAGCGCGCGAGCGTTTACGAGCCTCGCTCGGTCGAACGATCGGCATTTACTGCCAAATAATTAGCCCCGATTTAGTGGCGATTTCATTTAGCTCTCCTCCCGGCCGCCGTATTACAGATAACTGCAGTGCACTGTTCATTCAGCTTCTCTCTCTATACTCCCGCGATGAAACGAGTCGCCGAAGTGTGTGCACGAGAAGGAGAGCAGGGGGATGAAAGTCCAGAGGAGACCACCGTCGTCGACCCCTTTTTTATTACGCGTAAACCGTTCTCTTTATTTCCACGAAGTTTGACCAACCGCAGAAGCGACTCTGCCTCGCTGCTCTCCAAAATCGACCAACGGTGAACCAATGGTAGGATAAAAGCGCCGAATATGACCGAGTCCATGGACCATTGATTTACGTACTAATCGGGGTGGGCCATGTTCACCACTTTTACCCCATTCCACCATTTTTGTTTCGCGATGAAAATCTCGCTTAGATGAGGTACTCCGAATGCCGTCATTTGCCCTAAGACATTCATGAATAAGCAATTCCTCCCACCACTTCATGATCGTTGCATGATTTCCAACGAAGTTGGAACCACTCTTTACCCTCCCCGAACATCGACGCGCTAATCGGCTTGGGCGATTCTCGCTACTTTTACCCCATTCCATCATTTTTGCTTCTTGATTCAAAGAGGTTTTCCGAATGTCGTCATTTGTCCTAAAGACACTCATCAGTAAGGAATTTCTCCCGCCTCTTCATACCTGTTGCATGATTCTCAACAAAGTTTGAACTACTGTTTACCCTCCCTGAATTTCAACGCACTAATCGGGTTGGGTCATCTTCGCCACATTTACTCCATTCCACCATTTCAGTTTCTTGATCCAAACCCCGATCCGATGAGGTGCTCCGAATACCGTCATTTTTCCTAGACACTCATGATCGAGCAATTCCTCCCGCCTCTTCGTGCCCGTTGAACGATTCCCAACAAACTTCGAACTACTGTTTACCCTCCCCGAACATCGTCGACAGCTCGCCCCGGGCTGCCTTCAACACACCCTGTCTCCTCTTCTCGACGACTGTGCAGCAACAAAAATGCACCTCATCCACTCGTCCTGCACGACCATCAGGACGAACCTTCACGCTGGGTCCGCGACAGGGGCTTGTCAATCCTCGTCACTGCCCCACCATCCTCAGAACTCGCCTCTCTCCACACCCCATCTAAGACTCGTGTCGCACAATATTGCGAAGGGTTTGCGCAAAATATTATTGGCACCCCCGACGGTGTCGGGTCGCTGCTGTACTGGCATTGTTGTCCATCCTCTCGCCCGCGCGACCTGCAGTGTTCCCGAGGAACCTTCGATACGGCGCTGATGAACCCTCGGCCGGGTCGCGCCTGGCCAACCGACTCGCTCCAGGGGGAACTCTCGTTCGGCCGGGCGAGAGGACAGCAACCCGCTGGGTGGCCTTTCAACTCACTCGATCGTTTCGTCTTTCCTTTTTGTCGGTATCGTTGTTTCTCCCCTCTCACTCGCTTCTCGATACGGAAGCTACGCGCATCACTCCCCTCCTATGGGGATAACAAATTTGCATGATTTATTTACGACCCCACCGGCGCACCGGGAACTCGTGCTCGCTGACAATGGGCACGGGAGCAAAGAGGCGGAAGGACAAGTGCCGAGAGATGAAGACGCAGCCGGTGGTTGTCGAGACTTCAAGGTGTGCAGCCTTCAGTCAGACTCTCAAGTTCTTCTGACTTGACCTTTCTTTCCTCGGTGCCTTTTTTTTTTTTCTTCCTCGCTGACAATGAGGACTCCATGAGCGCCGATCATCGGGGGTGGCTCGTCCCGAGGAAAACCAATTTTGACGCTCGCCATCCTCATCGCCGGGTCTCCATGGTTGGATCGAGAGGTGATCTTTTGGAATCTTGGCGCGAGACGAAAGACGGACTAACGGTAGTTCGGACGGTGGCGCGAACTGAAGACGACCGGGACTTTTCTTCGCGGTCCACCGGTCCAAAATTGTCTATCGACGGCCATGGCGAACGACTGACGGAACCAATGCGATTTTCTTGGGTTTTTGCAATGCAGGTCTGACGGGGTTTACTTGGAAACGGGGAAAACTCTATTGAGTCGCGGACGTGAATGGGCGTCTAATAAACTGTACTGAAGAGACATTTTCGGTGGCAAATGGTCCTCGGTTCGGGAGCCAATTTTCAGTTCGCTACTCAATCTTTGGTTCCGACTCGGGTTCGAATTTGCAGATGAAGCGTGAATTTAAATAATCTTAACTGCAATAAACTTGAATCGTCGGACTTGTGTTTTTTTTTTTTTTTTTTTTCGGACAAAAAAACGAATTGTCTGGAAAACGTCACGGAACTAAGCGATCTCGGTAAAATGGTTTTTATTTTGAAATACAGTATTTTTTAATGCGATTTTTTTTTTTTTTTTGGATATGCAACTCCGACGGAGTTTACTTGAAAACGGAGAAAACCTCTATTGACTCATCCGTGAATCGATGTTTAATAAACTGCACTAAAGAGACATTTTCGGTGGCGAAATTGTGCTCGCTTTAAGAGACCAATTTTAATCTGGCCTCAATATTCGATTCAAACTTGGGTTCGAATTTCAAGTTGAAGTGTGAATAAAAAAAAAAAAAAAAAAAAAATCCGAACGGCGACTTGTCTTTTTTTGTCGGACCAAAAAATAAAATCCCAGAATAAAGTGATTTGGATAAAAATGGTTAGCACTTTTTTTTTTTGTAAAGAGACTATTCTTGAATGCGACTGTACGATCGAGTCCTCGAGGTCTCGGTGGTGAAGCCGGTCTTTATCGTCGCCTCCTCGCGAACGCACAAAGGGGATTGACAACAGCAAACAGTTTAGTGTCCCGTACGTTTATTGTATCGGTACGTGGACTACCGTACGTTTAACGTTCTACGGGACAGGCCGCCGCTGTTCGTGCTGTTGCCGGTGCGCGCTTGGTGCTCGTTCGCGAAAAGGAAAGAGGAACGAATGAACGAACGGAGGACAGATCTGTTACTCCGGTTAGACTTCGCCTCTCGGTTACCACTGACATTTGAATGCTCGTATATGTACCCCTCCCGTCGTCGTACTCGTCTTCCGATCGGACAACGAGGGTAGAGAGATAGGAAGAATCATTGCAACCAAACCACCGAGAAGGAATATATTAAGTCGAACGTAAAACAGTAGCCCTGTCGAGTTAAAAAAAAACAACTTTTTATTATGTTTTTTTTTTTTTTGGTCAAATTCTCTTTTCGACAATGCGCTGCCCGGATCGTCGTCGCACTCTCAAAAAGTTCATGTGTCACGATATTATCTCGAACATAAGTCGAATTTCGAGTTTTTTCATTGCTGCCCTTTTGTTCCTGAAGTAATTTAGGTTAGGGTCCTTTTCACCAGGTAAAGTGAGCTGGCGACGTACCGTGTGTTTCTTAATTCATCCGTTGCTGTCGTCGGCTAAACATTCGAGATGAATTCCGAAAACATTTGAGATGCATCACACCCGTTCCTTCACCCACTTTTCTTTGCTCCTATAAATTACCACTTTTCCGTCACTGGTTGCATTTGGGAGACATTCCAGAATTTTTTTTTTTTTTAATTACTTGTCTATAACGTCACTTCCGGTTTCAAAATCTCGGTCTTTAACCGGAAGTGACGTCACAAGGAAAAACGTCACTTCTGGCATCAAAATTTCAGTCGACTGGAAGTGACGTCATACCGAAAATACGTCACTTCCGGTGGAAGATCGAGATTTTGAAACCGGAAGTGAGGTTATACCGGAAATACGTCACTTCCGGTGGAAGATCGAGATTTTGAAACCGGACGTGAGGTTATACCGGAAATACGTCACTTCCGGTGAAAGACCGAGATTTTGAGAACGGAAGTGAACGGAACGGAACGGAACGTTATACCGGAAATACGTCACTTTCGGTGAAAGATCGAGATTTTGAAACCGGAAGTGACGTTATACCGGAAATATGTCACTACCGGTGAAAGATCGAGATTTTGAAACCGGAAGTGGCGTTATACCGGAAATACGTCACTTCCGGTGAGAAAGACCGAGATTTTGAAACCGGCAGTGACGTTTTTGCGTATGACATCACTTCCGGTTAATGATCGACATTTTTTTAACCGAAAAGTAAGGCGGTGTTCACGCGCCGCTTTCGATGTATTTATTGCAAATATGCATTAGTACATTGCGGAAGCAATTGTTCGTGTTGTACCCTGCTTTTCCGTAAGATAAATAGACGATTACGCTATCACCTATTCGATTCTGCTCGTTCTGCCTCTGTATCGAGTACCATAAGGCTTTTGCGACGCTCGAACGCCGCCCGATGTTTACTTCCCCATCTCGCCCCTCTCATTGAATATTCCCGAGTTATTTACGGGCACCCGTCGAGATTTATACGCCGCGTCTCGCGCGAGCCAAGTCTCTTCCCTCTTCGCGTTCGCATGTGCAACCCCCTGCGCGCGCTCCCACTTCTTCGCCCGTTCAGCAATGCGCGTCTCGCTATTAGCTCCCGATTCAGCTCACGCTCTCTGTGCGCGCATTCGGTGCTCGAACAACTCCGAGTATTTTCTCGCTCCTGGTATAACGCCCGTTCATTTTCGCACGACGCATTTTCTCCTACTCTCACGCACGACCTGCGAGTTTTACTCGCGTGTGCAATTTTCAATATCCGAACCAATCTTCTTGTAACATTTGTCCCGTTCGAATTATTCAAACCTCACGAAAAAAATGAGGCGATCGCTTTCATTTTACAACTCTCCAACGTGTTATTTTATATTTCAAATTGTGATTACTAAAATTACTAAAATTACTAAAATTACTAAAATTACTAAAATTACTAAAATTACTAAAATTACTAAAATTACTAAAATTACTAAAATTACTAAAATTACTAAAATTACTAAAATTACTAAAATTACTAAAATTACTAAAATTACTAAAATTACTAAAATTACTAAAATTACTAAAATTACTAAAATTACTAAAATTACTAAAATTACTAAAATTACTAAAATTACTAAAATTACTAAAATTACTAAAATTACTAAAATTACTAAAATTACTAAAATTACTAAAATTACTAAAATTACTAAAATTACTAAAATTACTAAAATTACTAAAATTACTAAAATTACTAAAATTACTAAAATTACTAAAATTACTAAAATTACTAAAATTACTAAAATTACTAAAATTACTAAAATTACTAAAATTACTAAAATTACTAAAATTACTAAAATTACTAAAATTACTAAAATTACTAAAATTACTAAAATTACTAAAATTACTAAAATTACTAAAATTACTAAAATTACTAAAATTACTAAAATTACTAAAATTACTAAAATTACTAAAATTACTAAAATTACTAAAATTACTAAAATTACTAAAATTACTAAAATTACTAAAATTACTAAAATTGAATTTTAAACAAACCTCTTGGCTGTCCAATGCCCTTCGATCACCCTTCCCGAAATGACTCAACTGTAATTCTCTCGAACCCGTTCATCACAAAATTATAAATACCATCGATTAATTTCCTTCGCACCGTTGTGCATGCGTTCAGGATTATATTCTCTCTATTCGGTGTTTCCGTTTTATTACACACACACACATACAACTTTGGTCGGTAGGATCAAGTCCCGAGGTCTCGAAGAGGTATATTAGCTGTCGTCGTTTCTCGCGGTCTCCGCATCGCGTTTCGTTGGGAAACTTACTCGCGGTCGGTTGATGCACGGGGGGGGGGGGGCGGCGGATGGAGGTGGGGGGGGGGGGTGGGGACTTGAGACGCTTCGGTCCGAACGTGCGGGCACGTTCGAGAAGAGAGCATCTCGGACGGACGGGGGTGTCGCGGACGAAGATTAATGCCTGGACCGTAGACGTTAAGAGCGACGACGAAGATGCGGCGACGAGGTGCCCCGAGCGAAGGCACCGAGCGAGCGAGCGAGCGAGCAGAAGCAGAAGCAGAAGCAGAAGCAGAATCAGAAGCGTACTCCCTTCGTTTCTGTTGGACTGACTGGCGTACCGTCGGACAGACAGATAGATGTATATTTATACGAAAGAACGTGCGGAGAAGAGAGAGGAGGAGATGCGACGAAGAGAGCGACGGAGGAAGAGGGAACGAAGAAGAAGAGCATGAAGAAGAAGAAGAAAAAAAGCAAAGAAGAAAACAGGAAAAGAAAAAAAAGGAGCCGAGGAAGAATTGTTGCTGGAGAAAAAGAGTGACTGCCTCGAAACGCGAGCTCGAAGGTAACGGAGGAAGAATGGATAGGAGAGATCGAGCGTGGTCCGAGTTACCAGTTTCTCCGATGAGAATAAACAGCGGAGCCTGAAGAAGGCGAAGTAGCAAATAGCCGACGGATACGCGAAAAGGTGGCTCCAATTGCGGGGGAGTAAGACGGAACACTCAACTCCGTCTTGCTCTTCATTCGGATACTCGTACGCGGGCTTGTATGTCCTTCTTTCGGTGGAGGAGATTGACACGGGCTGGTATTGGCGATCTATTATAGGCGACGATCGAATCGTTCCGAACGGTCGCTCTCGGCCGCGCTCCGCGAATTGCTCGTCCGCGGTGCACACCGACGTCCGCGTAACAGATAGGGCATTGCGCGGAGCCCGTGATAAATTTCGCGTCGCGAAACAAATCACCGTGGAAACAAATCGCGCGGGCTTTCGCGTTCTGCGCGCAGAAACGTGGCCGAGCTGGACTCGACGATAGCATCTGCGAGGTGGATGCAAACGACGAGTAAGAACGCTCTAGGGCCGCGGTGCACTGCGATTCTGAAGAGTTGTCGCTTCGAGGAGACTTTTACTCGACGGGACTGCTGTCGAGCTTCTGTATTCGTTGGATTCTCGCGGATTGGCGAAATACCGCGAGTTGCGGAATACGTCGACGAGATGATAGAGCTGGGTTTCGTTTGCGCGGATTTTTTTATGGAGGTTTTTGTTCCGTTGAGGAGATTGTGTAGTTTTGACGAATTTTGGAGGTTTTAAACCCTCGCAAACTGTTGGTAACTCACTTAAACCTGTTTCAAGTGGTTTAAAGCGGTTTTCTCTAGGTTAACTATCTTGAAATCATGTTAAATACCGGTAAGATTTGAGGATGCAGTTTCGCAGTCAGAACTGTCGAGCCATGGTACTTTAAACCCTCGCGAAGTCGCTCTAACTCACTTAAAGCTGCTCCAAGTGGTTCGAAGCGGATCTTCTCGAGCTTAAGCATCTTCAAATTACGCAAAATATCCATAGTGAGAAATCTCGAACTGTGGTACTTTAAACCCGCGCAAGTTCATTTTACTCACTGAAACCTATTTCAAGTGGTTTAAAGAGGTTTTTTTTTCGGGGTCAATCATCTTTAATTTATGTAAAGTACCGATCAGATGTAAAGGTCCAGTTTCGCAGTCAGAACTGTCGAGCCATGGTACTTTAAATCCTCGCGAAGTCGTTCTATTTCACTTAAACCTGTTCCAAATGGTTTGAAGCGGGGCTTCAACCCGTTTAATCATCTTGAAATTATGTACAATGTCGGTAAGATAGAAGGTTACATCTCCGTCAGAATTGTAGAACTGTGGTACTTTAAACCCGCCCAAGTTCGTTCTACCTCACTGACACCCATCTCAAGTGGTTTAAGGAGGTGATTTTCGGGGACAATCATCTGTAATTTATGTAAAACACCAGTGAGATGTAAGGGTCCATTTCCGCAATTAGGGTTGTCGAGCAATGGTGGTTTAAACCCTCGCGAATCGTCCCTAACTCGCTGTTGCAAGTAGTTTGAAGCGCTATTTTCCTGGATTAACCGCCTCATAACGCTACAAAAAGGTTTCACTTTTTAACCATTATGTAGACTACAGCCGCGCCGTTGGTACAACGTAGCACTATGTAATCGATCGACAGTGTTTTCACGGTGGTTGGAAAGACAGTCGATGGAGCCATGCGCACGATATCCGGCGATCGAGGCGCAGCGCAATCTATACTTACACCGCATGCATTGATGCAGCGTGAACGCACCGTACGACGTAACCCACAATGGCTCTGATGCATCGCTGCAATTACGCGAACGAACGCGAGACCGCTTACATAATCCGCCCGGATCAATTAATCACCCGGTGATTTACGGGTGATTCGTTAATCCTTCGTACCAGGAGCCCGAGCCTCGTCGACGTCTCGCCGGTTGTCGTCGTCGCGTATATAGACCCGAGTTTCGATAAATCAGTCGGCGCGGATTCTTCGCGAGGCTCGCTCAAGATCTTCTTCGAATCTCCTCTCTCAAACCAATGGCCTTATTGATTCCATCCCACGAGCAACATTTATCGAATGCCTTGATCTTTTTCTGATCAAGATCGATTTTTCTCAACATGCGAAAAAAGTCGACGAACCATACGGAGACACATCTTTTTTTTTTTTTTTATTAAAAAAGAAGTAGTTAACTTCATATACACAGTAAAAAATGTTTGTACTTTTTACAAGTTATTGTCCACAAACGTCCACAATTTTTTATTTGTTTATTTTCTAGTTTTACAAACAAAAGTACAAACTAAAATTGTTAATGACGCATGAAATAAAAGGACAGTTTCGTATATTCGAATAATTGACAAACGAATTTGTTACTTATCTAACAAAATTATTTTTACGAAATTTCGTATTCCGATTTTACGAAATTATTTTCTACTGTGTACGAAGAATTAATATCTTTTTGTGGCCTTTATTGAATCCATCCCATGAGCAAAATTTGTCGAATGTCGTGAACTTTTTCTGCTGAAGATCGATTTTTCTCAATGTGCAAAAAAAAAAAAAAAAACTAGGTGAACCACACAGAGAAACGTTTTTTTTTTTTTTAATAGTTAACCTCACATTCGAGGAGTTAATATCCAAATTAATTGTCCATCGAGCCGATCAGTGCAATTTTCACTATCCTGTCCTGGCAAAGATATCTTCGGGAAGCGCTTGGATCAGAATCACGAATACCATGCCTGTTACACGCACAACGGAGGTATGCAAGGTACACATACGTATAAGCCATATCCTCATGAGAATGGGAATAATCGGGAGACGGAAGGAGAGAAAGAAGTCCCGAGCGCGCGCCCGATATAAATCACTTTGGATCAATTAGACACGAGGGAGATCGCGAGCCGATGATCTCGCGGTATCCGCGCGCGCACCCGTGGAGAGGATCTCTCCCCGAAGAACCTCTTATTCTTTATTTCTCCGTTCGATCCTTCTGCCAGGTGCACGCACGAAGAAGCTAAAACGAGAACGACGAAGCAACCAACTTTTGCAACCAAACACTACCTTACTATCTTGCCTGGTGGGAATGACGTACAGGATCATTGTTGGTCGAGGTTGCGCGAATACTGGCCAACGCTGCGCCGATACTGGCCCTGTATGACCCTTCCAAAAGACTTCGCAATTACCGCAAAGTTCACGTATCGCAAAGCGACCTTGCCCAAAGAGTACAAAGAACAAAGTGATCCAAGCAATCCAAGTGATCGAAGTAAAACGATCGAAGAACGTGGTCAATGGTCGAACCTTCGGGTCGGTTAGACTTTTTGTCAGGTCGATTGGAGCCTCCGGTTCTCAGGACCTTGAGAGAGTTATTTCGTAAAGAGATCACGGGCCAGAAGTTGAAGAGCACCTGGACGGCAAGGGAAGCCGATGACGATGAAGCAGTCAATTTCTGCAACCAAAAACTACCAGCAATGACGTACAGCATCAGTGCCGGCCAACGCTGCGCCGATACTGGCCCTGTGTGGCGCGCCCAAAAGCCTTCTCGATCGCCGCAGAGAACAAAGTGATCCAAGTAAAACGATCGAAAGACGTGGTCAATGATCGGACGTCAGAGTCGGTTATGCTTCCGTCATGTCGATCGGGGCTTCGCGCTCTCAGCACCTTGAGAGAGTTATTTCGTAAAGAGATCACGGGCCAGAAGTTGAAGAGCACCTGGACGGCGAGGGAAGCCGATGACGACGAAGCAGAGCTGGATAAAAGCTACAAGTACCTACTTCTAGCTTTTATCCTACTTGTCCAGCTCTGCTTTTGAAGAAGTCAGGTTCATACATCGCCTGTTAGAGCTCACTAGGTCCGTCGGGCGAAGTATGGAGCTCACTGCTTTTTTCGCTCTCCTTCAGTACAGGTAGTAGGTACTTGTAGCTTTTGCCCAGCTCTGCGACGAAGCCGTCAATTTCTTCAACCAAAAACTACCAGCAGTCTTGCTTGGTGGGAATAACATACAGGACCAGTGCCGGCCGACGCTGCGCCGATACAAGCCCTCTGTGGCGCTCCCAAAAGGCTTCCCGATCGCCGCGAATTCTACGTATCGCAAAGCGACCTTGCTCAAAGAGTACAAAGAACAAAGTGATCCAAGTGAAACGATCGAGGGCCGTGGTCAATGATCGGACCTTCGAGTCGGTTATGCTTCCGTCATGTCGTTCGGGGTCTCCTGTTCTCGGCACCTCGAGAGAGTTATTTCGTAAAGAGATCACGGGCCAGAAGTTGAAGAGCACCGGGACGGCGAGGGAAGCTGATATCTGCCTGGATTCACTTCTCTTTCTCGATTTCCAGCCCGATGTGTTCCTCCTTCGTTCGTCCCGGCGGTCAGCAGCATTGGTACCGGCCCCGGCTTGGCCCGCTGGCGAGCCGCGCTCTGGAGAACCACCGGCCCGCTGGGCTCCAACCTCCTCTCTCGCTCTCTCGATCGCTGACCAGCCAACAGCCAACAGCGATATCAAGATCGCTCGTATAAAACTATCGTATCGTTTAAATACGCACTGAAAGGTGAGGCGATGCATCAGGAGATACGCGGCCGGTGGCAGCCCACGGTCCGTCGGTCCGTCCGTCCGTCGATCCGCGCCGAAGATATCCTCCTTGGAATCCATGGGAACCACCGAGAACCAGGCTTGAAAACCAGCGCAGCTCGCGCGAGCCAGCTCCCTCGTTCCTCCGTTCGCTCGCGCCGAGCCACGTATAACCCCTTCTTTTACTAGCTACCCGCTATGCCGTCCTTCGACTCTTCCACACCCTTTCTCTCTTCGGCTCATTCATACACACGGCTCCGAGACCGAGTTCCGTACTCTCTTGCTTCGTGAATCATTCTACGGGGGCAAAATGGACCTGTAATTTTGTTGTGCCCGGCAAAAATAAAATTGGCAATGAGAGTCCGTTTTGCCCCGCACTTCGCGGAAGCTTATCATTAGAGCTGTACATCTTCGCAAGGGCTCGACGAAACTTTACAACATTTTTTCGCCGCCCTCGCAGAATCATTACGCATCTTCCTGAATTATTTTCCATACTTCATCTATAATATTTCCTTTCCAAAAAAAAAAAAAAAAAATGGTAAAAATCATTTTCAAAATTCATTTAAATAAATAAATACATGTCTCATTTTATCGCGATGTCTCTCGCCCCTCCGAGCCGACATTTAGTTTTTTATGCCCAGCGAGAAAAAAGCAAAATTCGTAGCAATAGTTCGTTTTGCCCCGCCCTCCGCCTCAGCTTATCACCGAAGCGGTGCATCTTAGTAACGGAACGAAACTTTAAAACATTTTTGCGCCGTCCTCGCAGAATCATTACGCATCTTTCCGAATTGTTTTTCATATTTCATCAATAATCTTTGCATGCAAAAAAAAAAAAAGTTAAAAATAATTTTCGCGACCGCGCTCCGAATACACCCTGCGAGATATCGAATCTACACGGAATTTGCAGTACCAGCGTTCCACATCCGCGAGCTTCGATAAATCCTCGGTGACTCTTGTCGCCGCATTCCTCATCGGCGGTGTGCCATTCGGCGTAAATTTTATTTCTCATTTTATCGCGATGTCTCTCGCCCCCTCCGCGCCTCCCGCCGGTGGGACATCGATGCGATCCGCCGGTATGACCGTCGGCTCTCCCGTCCCTCGTTACGCGCCTTTAAGGAGAGCGAAGGCAGTTAACGTAATTGCGCCGGAATTGGCATAAAGCTTGAGAGAGGAAACACGTCGGGCTCGCTTTAAAGCCTGTGGAGTGCCGCTTTACAGTTTCTCTGCGTTGCGTATTGTATATACTCACACATATACATATCCATATACATACATATATATATATATATATATATATATATATATATATATATACACACATACATACACACACAATCTGGTACTTACGCGCCATGCGAGTCTTTCGCCGCGAGAGCAAGGTAATCCGATCGCCAGAGCCGATACCTTCTCCGGCTTTCTGCGCTTTTCATCCATACAGATTCACTCGGGCTCTCGCATGATCGCCAATGATGCATGGTGGTGAGGCCTAGCCGCGTCGTCCGGTTGCTCACTTGACGGATCTCCTTGACACGAAGCAAAAGCGGCAGAATCGGCATCGTCAGCCCGAGATCCCCGAACGATTCGCCTTCGTACCCCCGTTTTTTTTTTTTTTTGCTCTCCCCCTCCGACGTTCTGCGTACGTGCGATTCCTCCCGGATCCATCCGCCCTTGTTCGCCTCACGCGGATACGGTTTACTCCGTAATTGGTATGGCATTCCGCGGCGTTATGAGTTAATTCCCGTCGGATCGAGACCCCGAGATATCGGGAATCGAGTGAAAGAGTCAACGCGGGATAACAGTCCGAGGGGAGTTCGCGGTTTAACGATCGTATGGGACGAGGAGGAGCGGCTCCCTGATGGCCGTTGGATAGAATTTTAATGTATGGAATACCTTGGAGAGGAGGCGAGAAAGGATTCCGCGAGATCAGGGCATGGATTCGAGATAAAATGTCAACGCGACGATTTTTAAAACAGGTGCGGCTTTGCGGAAATCGGATTTGCAGAGGGACAGTGCTGAGTTTGGTAACGTTTGATGTGAGAGCAGATTCGGTATTTTCAGGAGATTCCTGATGAACGATACTTAGGCGCTGATTATCGTAAGGCCCACTGACGGGATTCTTCTAGGCTCTGAGTTTGTTTGTTTGCTGACAAGGACTTTGAATACAAAGTCCTTTTTTAATTGATCAGAGCATATTGGAATAATCAGGCTCTGATTATTGTAAGTCCCACTAAGGGCCGCCTCCAACAAATCAGAGTGATTTGCAATAATCAGGCTCCGATTATTGTAAGTCGCACTAAAGACCGCCTCTAATTGATCAGAGAGACTGGGAATAATCGGGCTCTGATTATTGTAAGTCCCACTAAGAGCCGTTTCTAATTAATCAAAGGGACTTGGATTAATCAACCTGTGATTATTGTAAGTCCCACTAAGGACTTCTCTAATTAATCAGGGGAACTTGAAATAATCAGGCCCTGATCATTTTACGTCCCACTAAGGACATCTGTAATTAATCAGGGGGAGTTCGAATAATCAGGCTCTGATTATTGTAAGACCCAATGGATTATTCTAATTCTCCCTGACGGACAGCAAAATTTTCTTGACACGTTTCACTTAAAAGTTCCGCTACGGAAAGGTTTAACACTTATCACTGTATAAATGACCTTATCGCTCTATAATCATCAACTCGAGGAAACAAATTCGATCGCTATAAATTTTAATAATGAAAAAAGGGAGGCCCCGATGTCCAACGAATGAATGAAATGTCTCAGAGAGAAGATGGGTGGAAGGCCATTGAAGATTTGCAAAGCCCGGATGTTCGGACAGGTGAAAGAAAGGCGAAAGGTGTGTTTGACGACTATATAGCAGCTCGAATCACCGGTATGGCAACCGAACCAGGACGGGGAGTAGGAGGAGTGCGTAATCTAAAAATTTTTTAAAGGGATGGGACTGCCGCTCGCGCTTATTGTTCGGCTAATGATGGAGTGGAAACGTGACAGGTGAAACCCAATACAGCTCGTTCTTCTACACACTGCGCTATATGGAATAGCGCGTTGTTCCATCGCGGTCGCCGACGCGACGTTCTCCAGACGCACCCTGCGCCGAATCTGTATAAACTACATGTATACGTATGTGTGTATATACTGTCGAGGTCGACATTGTGGGACCGAAAATTCTCCCAAGACCTTCGCGACTCACTACATGCCCCGATGGGCATTCCTTCCCAACATTCATCACCTTCAAATGAAACAAGCAATATAAATATAAATATAAATATAAATATAAATATAAATATAAATATAAATATAAATATAAATATAAATATAAATATAAATATAAATATAAATATAAATATAAATATAAATATAAATATAAATATAAATATAAATATAAATATAAATATAAATATAAATATAAATATAAATATAAATATAAATATAAATATAAATATAAATATAAATATAAATATAAATATAAATATAAATATAAATATAAATATAAATATAAATATAAATATAAATATAAATATAAATATAAAATGCGACGACTATGAGGACGATATTTGCAGGTCGAACGTCTTCCAGGAAACATTTTATTTGCCTCATTGCATGTCGCATGTCCTTAGAGTGCCGATGACTGTGCAAATTAGATATTGCCTGAGCTAACAGTGACTCCCCGCCGGTGACCGGTGCGGCTGTCGATTGACCGCACGCTATTACGTCGGCGATGTATTTGGCACGCATGAGATACTATTCAGCACGCATTTTATACCGTACCAAGTATAGCAGATATCCGTGAGAGATATACGGTAATTCGCGTGTTTGCGTCAGTATTACCGAGAACGGGAAGCTCTTTATACCTATACGCACGAACGGTGCACTGCTGCAAGGATCACGAAAGAGTATAAAAGGTATAATAGCCGGAGCGAGAAGCATACACAATTTTATAGATATACAGACCATTATAGCACATGCTTCGCCCTGCAGGTTATTTTTCTTTACCAATTCACACACGTACATATATAGATATATTTATATTTATATATATATTTTTTACATGGAACTGGTAATAGCTGCATCGGCGTTCTGCAATTTACGACATGTTCACCCATGATACGCAACGTAATTAGTGTTATCTGCAGGTGGCCTAGATCAGCACGTGTCCTGATCCTAACCGAGCATTTACGTACCACGGAGACCTAAGCTACCGTGAAGATAGCTACGCTGATAGCGCGATCTATTCGGAGCCTGTTACAGACTGCAGAAGCTTTTTTTTTTTTAAATGTACCAGACTATATCACGCGCTGCTGGGATTCGTTGAGGCTGGAGCGCTCACAGTGGGCTCCTTGATTCATCCATTCCTGTCGCTGTTCACGTTCGAGATGAATCTCAAATACATTTGACGCGTTTCACAGACGCTCCTTTAGTCACTTTCTTGTATTCCTTAAGTCACACGTCACTGGCTATATTCGAGATGCATTCGAGAGAATTTTCTTTTGTATTCTCGAAAAATCTTTATTTTTACCGGTAGTGACGTCATACTGGAAATGCGTCACTTCCGGTCTGAGAATCTCAGTTTTCAACTGGAAGTGACGCTATACGGGAAAACGTCATTTCCGGTTTAAAAATCTAACTCTTTTGTTACCGGAAGTGGCGTCACACTGTGAATAGCAAACTTCCGGTTTGAAAATGACATTTATCGACTGGACGTGAGATTTTTCCTGTATGACGTCACTTCCGGTCAACAGCCGAGATTTTTCAAGTCGGAAGTGACGTTTCTCCGTATGACGTCACTTCCGACCAATAACGGAGATTTTCAAACCGCACATGGAGTTTTTGAGATTAAAAATGGGATTTTCATACCGGATGTCGCCAGATTTCGAAAGTGCGTCATCATGTTCCGAACATTTAAAAATCTTTGTTCCACGAGCTTTTAATTGGAGCGCTTTATTTATAAATTGTTTTTATTTTTGGTATTTCAGATACCAGAGAAACTGGATTTGTCAACGCGATAACAGCCGCGGGGGTGACTTATGCGGTAACGAGAGCCTGCACGATGGGAGAGCTCGTCGAGTGTTCTTGCGACAAAGTCACCGCAAAGGGTGAGAGAATTTCCAATATGCATTTTTTTGTTGTTGTTTATTGAATTTTATTTTATCAAGGGTATGAATTACGGCAATCTAACTTAAATATTTTCCTACGGGTTCGCGAATGCGCAGGTCGCAAGCCCGGTAAGCAGGTCCTGGCCGGAAACGCCGAAAAAAATAAGAACGTGCCAATCGAGGGCGACTGGGAATGGGGCGGTTGCGGCGATAACGTCAATTTCGGATTCAAAAAGTCCAGGGACTTTATGGACGCTCCTTATCGGAAACGCAGCGACATTAAGACGCTCGTCAAGTTGCACAACAATGATGCTGGTCGTCTGGTAAGTTAAATTTTGAAGAAAAAAATAATCCCTTGTCACAAGCAAAGAAAAAAAAAAATCTCTTCATCTCCGCATTTGGCATGAAATCGCACCAAATGAGCTGTAATCAAGCTGATTAATGTAACTAAATTTATGATCTGTTCGAGTCAGAAGAGGCTAAAATCCAAAATTCCGAAAAAAAAAATTCCACAATCATCATCGAGAGTCTAAAATTGCAAAATGATTATTCAGCCGTCTGAAACTTTATGAGAACCGAGTGCAAGTGTCAGGGCCTTTCCAGTTCCTGCATCGTGCGTGCCTGCTGATGAAAAATTCGGATTTTCGTCGAGATTGAAGAAAGAAAAACAAAATTACATTTCGCCCATAAAATCTCTTTTAATCTTCGCAATTGTCATAAAATCCCATCATAATGACCTGAAATCAAAGTGATCAATATCATTTAATGAATGATCTGTTTGAGTCAGAAGGGGTTAAAGTTAAAAATTCCCAAATAATTGCACAATCCTCATCGAGACCCTAAAATTCCGAAATGATTATTCAGGCTGTGAGAAACTTTATGAGAACCGAGTGCAAGTGTCACGGCCTTTCCGGTTCCTGCACCGTGCGTACCTGCTGGCGAAAGATGCCGTCTTTCCGCGAGGTCGGCAACCACCTTAAGGATTCGTTCGACGGCGCCGCCAAGGTGATACCGAGCAACGACGGTCACAACTTCATGACCGAAGGTCCGACGATCAAGCCGCCCGGTCGCTTCGATCTCGTCTACAGCGAGGATTCCCCGGATTTCTGCAAGGCGAATCGCAAGACCGGATCGCTGGGCACTCAGGGCAGGCAGTGCAACTCAACGAGTCCGGGTGTCGAGGGGTGCGAGCTTCTCTGCTGCGGTCGGGGCTACGACACGAGGGTAGTCAAGGAAAAGGTCAATTGCCAGTGCAGATTCAGGTGGTGTTGCGAAGTCACTTGCAACACTTGTCTCGTCAAAAGATCCGTCAACACTTGTCGCTAGTCCGGTCCACGATATTCGATATCATCGCTTTCCGTCGTTATTATCGTTCTCTCATCCTCGATCGCGATCTCCGCCCTGGCGCTCTCTGACAGGAGAACCGGACGTGACGTCATACGAGGGTTCGTCATTTCCGGTTTCGAAATCTCGATTTTTTTTTATCGGAAGTACGTCACTTCCGGTGGAAGACCGAGATTTTGAAACCGGAAGTGACGTCATACCGGAAATACGTCACTTCCTGTTTAAAGCTACACACTTCTCAACCGGTCGTGACGTTTTCCTGCAATACGTTACTTCGGGTGAAAACCTGACACTTTCAAACTAAAAGTCACGGTTTTTCGTATGACGTCACTTCCGGTCAAAAACCGAGATGTTTCAAACTGAAAGTCACGAGAAAATCTCGATTTTTGACCAGAAGTGACGTCATACCGGAAATATGTTACTTCCTATTTGAAACATGACACTTTTCGATTGGAAGTGACGTTTTCATGTACGACGTCACTTCCGGTTGGAAACTGAGGTTTTCAAAGCGGAAGCGACGTTTTCCCGTACGACGTCACTTCCGGTAAAAAACCGAGATTTTTCGAACCAAAAGTTCCGCCCTGGGAGGTGTCATGGCCGCCGAACGACTCAGATTTGATGGTTATGTCTCCCGTATTTAAGAAATTTTACCGTCCAAAACGAATCTTTTGACTCGATAAAGAAAAATTAAACATCGAGGTCGACGGAACAGTCAGATGAATCTCCAATTTTAACTTCCGAGCTTCCATTTCGTGTATTTCTCGTCTTAACCAACGGGTACAGAATTCTTGATCTCTTTGGGTACAAAAAAAAAAAATTGGGTACATGAATCGCGGTCGTTGCATTAAAAAAAAAAAAAAAATCGCGAATCTCAAGTAATCGACTTATGGATCGAAATGATCGATTTACATACTTTTTTCTTCATTTTTTTTTTTGTATTTTTTGTAATCTCGTCGGCAGCTTACCGGTTCTTTTTGAACTCTCGAGAGCCCTCGCTCAATTTGTGATTTACTCCTACGTTATTATTATTATTATTATTATTTTAATTATCATTATATATAAATTAAGTAGCTATATATACACACACACGATAAATTAGTCCATATTAATTACGTCTATTTCATATATATCGTTATTAATCGTAACTTAATATTCAGTCGAAATGAATTCGCGCCTCGATAATGCGGCAATACGTATTCGTGCCTCGAGCTATATGTTAATATTATTGGCGACGTGTGTGGGGCAGCAGCAGGAGTAGCGATATCGTCGCAGGACTCTCCAGGGCAGGTCCTCGTCGTTTAATCATAATTAATTATCGATTCTGCGATATCCTCGATCTTTTTTTTTTTTTTATTCTCGTATAAAATCATGTGTATTTCGTGTCTGTGTGTCCGGTTGATGTTTCGCGTTCTTTTTTTTTATTTTTATTTTTTATTTTTCACCCGTTTCTTCCCTACGAAGCTTTCCACGTATCTCCGATTTCGCGCGTGTATCGTCCACGCTAAAAGTCGAACGACACGATTTTTTTTTTTTAATGTTTTTTCAAACGCACAATAATCGACTCGGTGTGTATGTAAATTCGTTTTTTTTTTTACCTAGGTAGTACCAGTAAAGATAATGAACTTTAGCGTCGATTTTAACGAGAAAAAAATGCTCTCCGATTATATTTCTTCGTTTTGTACATAAGACTGAAATGAGTTTTTCTTCTTTTTTATTATTATTATTTTTTATTATCGTTTCAGACGTGATATTTAGCCTTACGCCCATAGATGTGCCTGCAATTGAGTGAATGCTAAGAAAAAAAACGAAAAAAAAAAATCAAATTTTTATCGAATAAAGTGTTCGTACAGCCTTGCAAACCGTCTTTAAGCATCGATCGTTACGGTCCTTTATTCTTAACCATTATCCGAATTCCCAGTTGAAATTTCGTTAAAAAAAATCTCTCTAAACCACTTTTTAATCATTTTTTTTTTTTGTCCAGGAGACTCAACCGTCCTCAACATCAAATCTCGAAAGACAGGTAAGGTTACGAAAAAACAAAAATGCTCTCCGATTGTATTTCTTCGTTTTGTTCCTAAGACTGAAGTGAGTTTTTCTTCTTTTATTATTATTATTTATTATTATTGCTATTATTATTTTATTATCGTTTCAGACGTGATATTTAGCCTTACATCGATCAATGTGCCTGCGATTGAGCGAATGCTAAGAAACGAAAAGAAACCAAAAAGAAAATCCAATTTTTATCGAATAAAGTGTTCGTACAGCCTGCAAATCGTTTTTCGGCATCGATTCTTGTATTATCTGAACTTCCGGTTGAAATTTCGAAGGAGAAACCCTTCCAAACCACTCGTCAAATCGAGTCGAGTCTCGTGAACAAAATATTGTCCACGAGACTCGACTCTCGAAAGACAGGTAAGGCAAAGAGAAAACAAAATCTCAATCCAAGAATCCTTTTGACACGTTTATTTAGCGTGTGAATGTCTCTAATCTATGGAACCATTGCTTACCGAGACGTTAATAGTCTTCCTCGTCTCCTCGGAAGAATGAACGAGCCTGTTTCGCTTGTAAAGTTGCCCAAGCATTATATCCTTTCCGCGAGGCCGTAAATAATAAATACACGAAGATACACGAGTACCGAAGTGGATTCCGAAGTGTCCGGGACAGGCTCGGATCACGATAAAGAGTCGAATCGGGTGGAATTAGGAGGAAGCAGCGATGACCGGCGAACGCCTGGCCACGCCGTGGCCGGACGTCGAGCGGTCTCCTTTACTGTTTCGTGCAGATGCGCAAGCTTTTACCGGTAATTTAACTTTATAGGGACGCCCGATCGACAAGACGAAGAGCAACCGGACGAGCGGCGACGACGACGAGGACGAGACGGAACAAGAGAAGACGGCAATATAGCAGCGCGGTCTTCACTCGTCGCGTACGCGTCGATGAAACGCGACGATGACGACGAAGCGGAGAAAAAAAAAAATAAGGGGAAGGAGAAGGACAGCGAAAGGGTTATAAAGAACTCCTGTCTACATCTCCTATAAAATAGTTTTACGACGAGTGAGGAATTTCGCGTGATCATAAAGCGGCTGGGCGCGTATCGCGCGTACAACGCATCATCGCGCTTTCGAGCATACGCGCTTATCCTTTTCCTTCTTCTTCTTCTTCTTCTTCTTTTTCTTCTTCTTGTTTTTCTATGTCTTGTTCTTCCGATTTTAGAGTCTTTCCCTTCATTTCTCCGGTGCTGAGGTCGATACGCGGTGAAGGAAGGCACCGCAGGTTGGTCGGACGAGAGGGAAGGTTCTGGGTAGTTTGATAAAGAAGGAGAAGGATGTTGGTGAAGAAAAGACCAGGGATAGCTCTTGGTTGAAGAGAAAGAAGAACCGAATCGTCGATGGCACATGACGTAAGATTCGCTTATTGGATTTAAGTAATTAAGGTGTTTGACGCTTCTTTTGTGATCTGACAAATACTTTACCGAAATTTGACGAACACGTTCATTTTTTTTTATCAAATTCTTTTTCTTTTTTGGTGAAGAAAAGACCAGGAGTAGCTCTTGGTTGAAGAGGAAGAACCGAATCGTCGATGGCACACGACGCAAGCTTCGCTTATTGAATCGAAGTAATTAAGGTGGTTGACCCTTCTTTTGTGATCTGACAAATACTTTACCGAAATTTGACGAACACGTTCATTTTTTTTTACCAAATTCTTTTTCTTTTTTGGTGAAGAAAAGACCAGGAGTAGCTCTTGGTTGAAGAGGAAGAACCGAATCGTCGATGGCACACGACGCAAGCTTCGCTTATTGAATCGAAGTAATTAAGGTGGTTGACCCTTCTTTTGTGATCTGACAAATACTTTACCGAAATTTGACGAACACGTTCATTTTTTTTTTTACCAAATTCTTTTTCTTTTTTGGTGAAGAAAAGACCAGGAGTAGCTCTTGGTTGAAGAGGAAGAACCGAATCGTCGATGGCACATGACGTAAGCTTCGCTTATTGAATCGAAGTAATTAAGGTGGTTGACCCTTCTTTTGTGATCTGACAAATACTTTACCGAAATTTGACGAACACGTTCATTTTTTTTTTTACCAAATTCTTTTTCTTTTTTGGTGAAGAAAAGACCAGGAGTAGCTCTTGGTTGAAGAGGAAGAACCGAATCGTCGATGGCACACGACGCAAGCTTCGCTTATTGAATCGAAGTAATTAAGGTGGTTCACCCTTCTTTTGTGATCTGACAAATACTTTATCGAAATTTGGCGAACACGTTAAGGAAGCAGAAGAACCCAATCGACGATGTACACGAACGCAAGTTTCGTTTATTGAATTGCGCCAATTAATAGATCTAACCCTTTTCTGCCAACAGTTGAGTATACTTTTCTCTACCGAAATTTGGTTAAAAACGTCATTTCCGACAACATTTTTATTCATTTAATTCATTCATTTTTACACGCTAACAGAATGAAAAAAAATACTATGTTTTGTTCTTGCAATTTTACAGTCTTTCCCTTCACTGCCCCGGTGTTGTGATCGATGTGCCGTGAAGTTATGGACAGTTTAATAGTGAAACAGAAGGGAAGACCAGGAATACACTACGCAAGCTTCGCTTATTGGATTGAGGTAATTAAGCGGTGTAACCTTTTTTTTTTTTAACAAATAAGCCGAAGCTTGTCTCTGCCGAAATTTAGTGAACAACGTAATTTTTAACAAATTTCAGTTTATTAATATTTGAACCCGAACAAATAAAAAAAAAAAATGAAATTACCGTCGCAACATTTTTTGTACGGTGTGACACGCTTCGTAAAATATTTTTAAAAATTTTGGGCGCATATTGAAGAAGATATTTTTTAAAATACGAAGTTGGAGAGTGAGCCGTTGCCGAATGAGAGGTGGAGAATTTTTGTGGGGGGGCGAAAAGAGAAGGGGATTTTTGTCTGCTCTACTCCGCGTTCGCGCAATTAACCCCACCGCTTTTGGGCCCACGGGGCGCGATTAGCTCATGGCCGAGAGATTGGTCTGCCTCGTCTCGGCTGGGTGGTCCCGAGTCCGGGATAATTTGGGCCTGCCGAAGCCCGGGCGTTCGCTCCATCGTCGTCTTTTTTTTCGTTCGTCGAGGGAAAATGGCCCCTGAAATTGGCTCGGGATCTTACCACGGCGCTTCGTCACGATCGTTCGCTCTCGGGACGCTCGCTCCTCGAGAAAAACGCAAAGACGATAAGAGTGGAAGTGGCAGAAGAGTAAAAGTCACACGAGTTCTATATTTAAAACTTCAAAGTTCGCTGCGGTCGAAGACGGCGATTTTTCTTCGTTTCATCAAATCTCGAAAAACAAAAAGAAGAATTGTTCCTCCTTTCACACAAAAAATAATCAAATGATGTTATTTTTGAGTGTTATTTTTGCACAGTGTTTATGTTTAACGTTTCACCAAAAAATCAATTTTTCTTGCTATAAAATCTTGAAATACAAAAATTCTTTCCTTTTCACAAAAAAAAAAAAAAAAAAAAGAAATAATAAGATGATGTTATTTTTGCGTGTTATTTTTGCACAGTGTTATTTCGACGTGTTGCCAATAAAAGATTGAAGAAAGAAATTATCGCCCATCCCACGCTCCACGAAGTGGAATAATAACACCCGAAGAGGTCGCATAACAATTTCAGTGAATGGTGAGTAACTGCAAGCAAACAAGTAGTATGAACTCCGAACGTGCCGGCCGTCGTGGAGCGCACACGCTACGAGAGAACCGCGCGCACGTTCGCGTTTTGTCCATTACTCTCGCGTTATTAATCACGCTCGCATTTGCGGGTTTTGTACTTGTCGTCTGGTGCGGCTGCACCCCTCCGGGCGAACACACGCGAGAGGAAACTGCACGAGTGTCGTTCTCGGCGACTCATTGTTCCGGGTTTAAACGTTCCGGGAACAAGCTGATTGTTTGGCGTGGGAGAGTTTCCTCGGGACAGGCACGACCGTACGTATATAATACCTGCTCAGTGCATATCGCAGTAACAGTCGTTCTTTTTTATGTTTTTTATTTTTTTTTTAATTTTTTTTTAATTTTTTATTTTTTTTTAACTGCCTCGGCCATTCCTCGAACCCTCCGATGGCGATTTTATATCGACTGATTCTTCAATTTTTGAATTAACGGTACGTAAAAAAAAAATAGTATTTTAGGCAATTAAAAAAATTGTCGAAGTAATTTTCTAAAACACTGTAAAAACGCAAATATTCGCGTAACAATCGACTAACTGCTTTTACGAAAGAGGTTAAAACGCGTTGCTTCGAGTAAAGAGCCTTGGCAGCGTCTCGCCGTAAATGTACTTGTCTCGAGACGCTGCCGCGTCTCTTAATAAAAAAAAAAAAAAAAACCAAGAAAATAAATAATTATCTCTAATGTCGAGAATATTACGCTACTCACCGGTGCCTCATTATTCAAATCATGGCATACTTAAAGACGCGTGTAAAAATGTGTGTAAAAAAACAGCGTCGTTGTTTTACAAACAAACAAAAAAAAGTATATTGACAACGCACCACAATTTTGATACGATCGAAATCGCCTTAAAAAAAAAAAAAAAAAACAAAAAAAATGGCTATATTAAAAAAAAATATCTCAGATAACGGACATAACGTCACGTGCAAAGTTTGTCAAGTGCAAAAGCAAGAAAAAAAAAAAAACAAAACAAAAAACCGGAGCAATCGATTAATTAAACTAATTATTTTATCTACTGCACTCTCGATAGATCGTATCTTATCGCGATAGAGCGAACTAATTGATAACCCAGTTAAATCAGTAGCGCCGATGCCGTTGCGTACTTTAGGATTTAATTATCCCATCATCGGCCGAGCCGGGCCCACGTACGTATCTGTAATTGGTGATATTACGTACGAGATCGAAACGGACGCAGCGACGCGGTAGGTATATCATATACATATATAATACATATATATGTATATATATATATATATAAATATGTACATACGTTAATGTTGGCCACGTATAGACGCATGATACTCGAGTACGAGAAGCGAGGACGACGTAGCCGAAGACATTAAGACGCCGGAGGTGGTCGCGGTTCACTCTCTCGGCGCTCGGTTATACATTGGCTCTTTGGCCACGGGGATACACACGGGGAGAGAAAGAGAGAGAGAGAGAGAGAGAGAGAGATATCCGGGACGCCAATATTAATTAAACGATCGCATAAGAACCGACAAACTGGCCGTACGTTACACACTTTATTGCCGGTACCAGCGAAGGACGTTAAAATGTTCCAATCTTAATTAGGTAGGTGTTTACAGGAGGATAATTCCGAGCGTGTTGGTCTTTTCGAACTCTCGTACACACTCGTGTCTATGCCGTGCCCGTTCACCACCCTCTCTCCGTCGTCTCCGTACGTGTGTATCAAAAGGCGTTTTCGCTTTCGAACCGACGGACCGAGCGTCTACGGCTCGCTCGACCGAGACGCGAGAAACGATCGGCATGCTCGCATCCGCCGCCGCTTCGCTGAAGCGCGATGATCATTTTTTTAATTTCGAGTTTTTTTTTTTTTTTTTTTAGGTAATGCGAAGGGAAGGGGAAGATATGTATGTGGAGCTGGAATCAAGAAAAAGTTGAAAATGCGGTGATTTTTTTTTTTTTTTTATGAAAGAATTCTTAAATGGGTATTCAATATATTTTAAGTAATTCTAAGTCAGGCGTGATGATGATGATTTTTTTGTTCTGGTGGATATGACGGGAAAAGGAAGAAATGTATGTGAAGCGAGAATCGAGAAAAAGGTGAGAATGAGGGAATTTTTTTTTTTTTTACGAAAGAATTCTTAAAAGGGTCTTCAATATATTCGGAGTAATTTTTAGTTACTCTAACTCAGGTGTGATGACTATTTTTTTCAGATAGACTTTTCAGGAAGAGAAATAAATGTACGAGGAGTGATAATCAAGGAAAAATTGAAAATGCCGTAATTTTTTTTAATAAAAAAATTCTTAAAAGCTACTCTTCAATATATTTTAAGTAATTCTAGCTCAAGCGTGATGTTGATTTTTCTTTCTGACAGTTGTTAAGGGAAGCGGAAGAAATGTGTGCGAAGCGAGAATCGAAAAAGATTTGAGAATGGAGGGATTTTTTTTTGGAGGGGTCTTCAATATATTCGGAGTAATTTTTAGTGCTTCTAACTGAGGCGTGATGACTATTTTTTTTTCAGATAGATTTTTCAGGAAGAGGAAGAAATGTATGAGGAGCGAGAGTCAAGAAAGAGTTGAAAACGCGGTGATTTTTTTTTATGAAAGAATTCTTAAATGCGACTCTTCGATATATTTTAAGTAATTCTGAGCAAACATTCAATAAGCTTTAACTGTCGCGGGGGGGGGGGGGGGGAGATGGAAAAATGTGAAAAAATTCTCGAAATTCTCTCTGTAAAAATTTCATAGGGATCCGTTGACCGATTTTGAAAATGCATAATTTTGAGTAGCGTAAAAAAAATTCTAGACAACACGTCTTCGAGCCTAAAGCCTTATTTCCCATTACAGCGTCGATTCGCGATAGAAACTCAAGGGACAACGATGGAAACGTTGTTATCCTATCGATCGATCACACTAGGAGAATTCCCACAAAAATACCGAAACGTCAATTCTTCTCCCTCGGGCATTTAATTCGAGCTGAAACGAGGACACTCCTCGGATAACTCGGGATGCGCGAGATGCGCGAATAGAGACGGGAGTGCGATGTCTCGTTGGTGTATGCAACGCATCCCGTCAATTGGGTCTCGTTAGAGACACGCGTTTAGAGACACTTAACATTCTCCGAGTGAGTTAGAGAGATGCCTCCACTTTTCCGAGCTACGCGAGGCCGCATCTCCGCGTGACTCGGATAACTCGATATTCCCTCGACCGGTCGGCGATACCGGAAGTTCTTGGCCGAGTTTGCACCAAGCTCCGGTAGAACGGTACACCTGTCCGATCTCCTCCCTCCCCTTCGCCCAGCGCTAATCGCGACGGCGAGAGGAGAGAGAGAATGGAGTTCTATGGAATTTAAAAATTGAAAATTTACATTTCTGGAGAGTTACCGGAAATACGTCACTTTTGGTTTGGAAATGTAATTTTTTGACCGGAAGTGACGTATTTTCGATATAACGTTATTTCCAGTCGAAAAATGAGATTTTCAAACCGAAGATGACGTACCATCAGGTATGACGTCTTCTCCGATTAAAAAAAAAAATGAGATTTTCAAACCGGAAGTGACGTATTTCGGATGTGATGTCACTTTTGGTTGAAAACTGATTTTTTTTTTTTTGAGACCGAAAGTGACGTATTTCCAGTATGACGTAATTTCCGAAATAACGTCACTCCCAGTCGAAAATTGTCATGTACAAATTGGCAGTGACGAATGTCCGGTATGACGTAACGTCGGTTCGAAAAGTAAGATTTTCAAACCGGAAGTGACGTATTACCGATATAACGTTATTTCCAGTCGAAAAATGTGATTCTCGAAGTGGATGACGTAACCTCGGGTCGAAAAGTGAGATTTTCAAACCGGAATTGACGTATTTTCGTTATAACGTTATTTCCCATAGAAAAATGAGATTTTCAGACCGAAGATAACGTACATCCGGTATGACGTCTTCTCCGATTGAAAAAAAAAATGAGATTTTCAAACCGGAAGTGACGTATTTCGGATGTGATGTCACTTTTGGTTGAAAACTGATTTTTTTTTTTTTTGAGACCGAAAGTGACGTATTTCCAGTATGACGTAATTTCCGAAATAACGTCACTCCCAGTCGAAAATTGTCATGTACAAATTGGCAGTGACGAATGTCCGGTATGACGTAACCTCGGGTCGAAAAGTGAGATTTTCAAACCGGAATTGACGTATTTTCGATATAACGTTATTTCCTATAGAAAAATGAGATTTTCAAACCGAAGATAACGTACATCCGCTATGACGTCTTTTCCGATAAAAAAAAAAAAAAAAAAATGAGATTTTCAAAGCGGAAGTGACGTATTTCGGATGTGATGTCACTTTTGGTTGAAAACTGATTTTTTTTGAGACCGAATGTGACGTATTTCCAGTATGACGTAATTTCCGGTTGTAAACCGATTTTTTGAAACCGCTCGTGACATATTTCCGGTACGTCATTTCCGATTTAAGAAAAAAAAAATTTGTTTTCTGGACCGGAAGTGGAGTATTTCCGGTCTACAAATGGGCGTGTCACATACGATGATGGTGCACAGTAGTTATGCGTCGCGTTACTGTGCACAATTCACCGAGATGCACATAATAGAACCAGAATAGTACGATAGAGAAAATGTTTATCAGTTCCGCATAAAATTCGCTGCCTCGCATAAATCAACTCGAACACATGCCTCACAGTTCTTCATCTCCGACTATCTCTAAGTGCCCTCAGCGGAGAGAGAGCGCCTCGTATCTGTAATATCTGCACGGAAGATCTTTGCGTCTCGCCAATAACGCTGAAAATCGGGCTTTCCGGCTACCAGAAAGGCGCGAATTCGGTTACCGTTAGAAAATTCGTCTCGCGCAATCTACAATTTTATTTTAATTTTTTTTTTTTTTTTTCAAGCAAAGCAGACACGAATCCGAGGATCAATCTTCCGCAGAGAATTCTCCGTATCTCGGATAAATCAGCGGACATGGTCAATATCTTATGGCTCTTGATCTCCGACTATTCGCCGTACGTGCATCTATGGAGAGTAAGCCTCGTATCTGTAATAGCGGCGCCGAAGATCTTCGCATCTTAAACTGGCACGTACATAATAACTATTTACGATTTACTTTGCCGAACATCGGACGTACGTGCTCGTCCGAGCACACGTACACATTCTCATGATACTGTTATTACCCGTAAATATACGAGGATATGTCGACGGTTAATGGAGGCGAGCAAGGTGGAAGGCAATATTTCTTTCTGCCCTCGTCCCGCAAACAACCATACCGATCGCGAAATATCCATAAGCAAAGGATCGATAAGTGGGACTAATTGGCATTCGGCGCTGATCACGAGATCTAACGTTACGTATTTTCTATCGCTTTGCCGGCGAACAGCTCCGTTAACGAATGTTTTCCGAGGGCGCGCAGTGAAAAAATCGCGGCGGCCGAGGTTTTTTTTTTATCGATGACAAGTCGAAGTGCATCCTCGCGCTTCGTTCACGAATCGTCAATTTCAGGCTCTCGATTTGATTACTCGCATTTGCTGATTTCTCCATTCGGTGTTCTTCTCTACCGTGATTTGCAAAAGAAATTATTCGGCATAAAGTGAAAATCGGAATATCGGATCGGGGAAGAGTGTAAATAGGGCGGATTTCCGTTCCCGCTGGAACGGAAAAGCTAAAAACGGCTTTTCTCATGCCGGAAACTTTCAACGTAAACAATTTATTTTAATTGAATCACGATTGCGAAGCATATTTTTTTAAATGCTCGATGATCTTTTAGGATCAACGAGCCGAGACTTTAGTCTTGGCTCGTAATTTTATCCGCGACAAAGCAATTGTTTTTTTTTTTTTTTACCCATTCGAAAAAAAGACACGTACCAAATAATTTGTCTAGACGATACTCGCGCCGTATCTCCAAAAATGTTCGTAAAAAATTACAATTAAATTGCCATTGCGAAAAATATTGTATTCATTTCGCGTTGATCTAAAAATCTCGGCTCTTAAATTTTCTCTGCAAAAAGGGCAAATTTTTTTAAATCCTCTCATAAAAAAGTACAAAGTTGTACCCAACAATTTGTCTGGATGAGAGTTGCGCTGTAATCTCCTGCAATATTTACAAGCAGATATGTCTCGTATATGATCTGATCTTCGTTCAAAGCTCTCTCTCTCTCTCTCTCCCTCAGCAGCAGCAAATTTTTTTTTATCCCTTCGAAAAAAATACACGTGCACCAAAATAATTTGTCTAGATGAAACTCGCGCCGTATCTCCTACAATATCCGTAAAAAATGTTAATTATTTAATTTAATACAATATTTTTTTATCTAAAAATCTGGGCTCTTAACTTTTCTCTGCAAAAGGGTAAATTTTTGAAAATCCATTAAAAAAATTCATTAAAAAAAGGGCAAATTTGTACCCAACAATTTATCTGGATGAGAGTTGCGCTGTAATCTACAATATTTCCAAGCAGACATATCTCGTATCTGATCTGATCTTGGTCCAAAGCTCTCTCTCTCTCTCTCTCTCTCACCCTCAGCAGCAGCAGCAGCAGCAGCAGCGGCTTTGAAACCCGGAAGTGGAAAACTATAGATTTCACGCTTGAAAAAGGCGATCCACTAGAGACGAATGAAAAATTTCACGGAGAAAGCCCTCTCGCCGGTGAATTTAACGTGATCTACAACCGAACTATTACATACTTTCCGGCCGAGTGTCCCGGGCAAACTCGAGTTACACACCGGACGTAGTGCCGCGGCTCTAGCTCGGAGCCGATAATACCGTGTCTCGGATGGAGGCATAAAGACGAGCCCAACAGCACAACGGAGAGGGCACCAAAGACTAGTATAACAGACTGTTCGGTGGACGTCGATAAATATTGCTCTCTCGGGCGCGAGGCGCGCGCGTTGTATTATAACGTCAGAGAAATAAAAGAGAAATAAAAGGACCGTGTGCTCTCGCACTATGCTTGCAAAGTTTCACAGTGTGTATTATAGTACGGAGTTTAAAAAAAAAAAAAAAAAAAGGTACTTTACAAGAATGAGAGTCGGAAGAGAGAGAGAGAGAGAGTTCGAGCGACGGGGCATAAAACAACGAAAATAATAAAATAAAATATGCGAATAAATAACGACAAATAAAAATAATAATGATAAATCATTGTTTTGAATAAACGAACAAAAAATAAGAAGGGAAAAAAATTAAAAAAAAAAAAGGTACTTTTCAAGAATGTGAGTCGGAAGAGAGAGACTTTATGCTTATGTTTATGTTCGATTGACGGAGCATAAAACGATCAAAATATAAAAATAAAATAACCTAATAAATAAAATGAAAAAAGATAATAATGATAAATCATTGTTTTAAGTGAATCAATAAAAAATAATAAGAGAAAAGAAGTAGAAAAAAAGGTACTTATCAACAATGAGAGTCGGAAGAGAGAGTTTATGTTTGTGTTCGATTGACGGTGCATAAAACGACGAAAAATATAAAAATAAAATAATCCAATAAATAAAGTAAAGCAAGATAATAATGACGAATAATTTTTTTTTTTTTTTTGAAATAAACAAATAAAAAATGAGTAGAGAAAAAAAAAATGAGGAAAGAGTTGAAGGTGGAGTGGGAAGGGGAGGACATTGTACGCAGCGCTCATGGGGCAATGTAACCATACGCGGTCGTAAAGCCGTGCCAGGATAGCGTGGCAGGCAAAAACCCTGTTGAGGAGGCCCGAGAAACGATGGAAGAAAGAAAAAGGAGAAAAAAAAAAAAAAAAAAAAAAGAAAGCGAACGACGAGGAGAAAAGACGGGGAAGGGCTGTACCTTGACTTTACTTCGCATATATACATACCTTAATACATATCTATATTATAGCATACATATTACATACTCCGAGGGAAGAGTCGCTCGCGTGCTCGCCCCACGGGGCAAACACCGTACAATATCAGCATAAGCTGCAAGCTGCACTCTCAGTGTATGGGACATTCCGACTCGGACCGCTGGCTTCCTGGAGGCAATGATGGAATTCCTTGATCCTGGATCGTTCAAGATTCACGATTCTTTAATCGATTCTCGTCGCGAAGTAAATAATTACCTGGGTTTTTTTTTTTTAGAATACCAAAAATTCAACATCTACGAGTATAAAAAAAAAAAATTGTGTCCGATCATTATTCCATAACAATTCTAGACGCAACTGCATAGAGTTGCATTGAAATGCGTTCATCATATCTTTTATGATGCAGTTAAAAAAAAGCTTATGAAAAAAGAATCCAAAATACCGAAGACAAAATATTTCGCGTTTGCGTAGAAAGCCCCATATGTTGGTTCACGCTTTATACGGTCGAGTGGGACGCCGACATCTTTATCCGCATCGGGACGCCTCTGATTAATCCTCGTTAATACATTTGAAAAATTCAAAACCTAGGGATATCAAAAATAAAATCGTCTTCGGTATTATTCAATAATATTCCTGGACGCAACTGCAATTAATTGCATCGAACTGCAATCACCGCCGCATCATTCACGACGCAATAAAAAAAAAAAGTCTTCTCCAAAAAGGCTCCAAAGCCAAAATCCTAACGAATTTCAACTTGATCTCATACTGTTATTATATTATCTGATTTTTTTTTTATTTATGTAAAAGGGCATTTCCCATAAATACAATAAATAAATAAAATCCATACGCGAAATAATTGGCGTTCGCATAGAAGGTCATATAGATTGGTTCACGCGTTACAAATTTAAAAAATCAAAACCTAGGGATATAAAAAATGGTGTTCGGTACTATTCAATAATATTCCTGAACGCAACTGCAATGAATTGCACTGAATTGCAATCACCGCCGCGTCATTCACAACACAATAAAAAAAAAGTTTTATCCAAAAAGTCTCCAAAATCAAAATCGTAACTAATTTCCACTCGATCTCGTACTGTCATTACATTATCTGAATTTTTTTTTTTTATGTAAAAGGGCGTGTCCCGTAAGTGTAATAAATAAATAAAATCCATACGCGAAATATTTGTCGTTCGCATAGAAGCTCCCATAGATTGGTTCACGCCTTATACGGCCGAGCGAAGCGCGCACATCTTCATCCGCGCCGGAGCACCTCTGATTAATCCTCATTGATAAATTAAAAAATTCCAAACCTAGGGATATAAAAAATGGTGTCCGGTACTATACAATAATATTCCTGGACGCAACAGCAATGGAATTGCATTGAACTGCAATCACCGCCGCATCATTCACGACGCAATAAAAAGGCATCTTCTCCAAAAAAAGGCTCCAAAGTCAAAATCCTAGCTAATTTCAACTCGATCTCATACTGTCACTATATTACCCGAATTTTTTTTTTTATGTAAGATTTTATGTAAATAAATAAAATCCATACGCGAAATATTCGGCGTTCGCATAGAAGCTCCCATAGATTGGTTCACGCGTTATACGGCCGAGCGGGGCGCGGACATCTTCATCCGCGCCGGGGCGCCTCTGATTTATCCTTATTAATAAAACTTTAAAGTCCTGTTAACATGTGCTGTTCGAGCGGCCCATAGAGGGGCTCTCTCTCTCTCTCTCAGTGGCTGGGAGGGCTTTATTTTTCCGTCGTTGTTTTTTTTTTTTTATATATTAAAAAAATAATTTTTTTATATATATATATATTTTTTTTCTTCACCGGTATCTCGCGATGTCTCTGAGGATATCCACGTCGTCGGATCGCTGCGCGCGACTATCCCGTGCGGGGCGCAGCCGATGGGGTGCCGAAAGCTGAGCGATCCTCGTCCCTCCCTCCTCGACGTGCAGCGAGATGGTCCACATGGACACGGTACCGGGCGAGCTTCGGGCACGACGACCACACATCGACGCCGCTCACCCAGCGGGACGTCCGATGAGGATCGGAACGCGCGGGCGTCCGGACGCTGTTTCACCGCGACGCAGCACGTACGTTTCTCCTCGCCCCCCCCCCCCCCCCCCCCCCCTCCTCGATCTCTTACACGGCTATATAACAGCGTCAGCGGCAGCGCAACGGGCAACGATATCAGGCATTATTAAAACTACATAAACACAACGGGGTCCGACGAGCGGGATATCGAGAGGGAGAGAGAGAGAGAGAGAGAGAGAGCGGCCTCTGAGAAGCGAGTTATGCGCCGGACACGGCTGTGAATTAAGCAGGGGCGACGACGACGGGAATAAAGCGAGAGGCGCGCGCGAATAAAGATCGTTTGCGTGCGAGCATCAATTTTTTTTTTTTTTTTTTTTTTTTAATTCTGTCGATTTTTTTTTCTTTTGGGAGAGGATTGCGAAATTTCAGGGAGAGAAACGGACGTTTGGGGTGGATTAGGTCGTTGGGGAGAGAGCGGAGATGACATGGATTTTTGTGATCAATTTTTATCCGCACGATCGCATGAAGCAGACTTTAAAGCCACTGTAGGCATTTTTTCAGAATTTTTCTACGGACTTTTATCACCTAAAAAATATTTTTAAGTTTCTGTTTTTTTTTTTTTTTTTTTTTTCATTCTGTCGATTTTTTTTCCTTTGGGAGAGGATTGCGAAATTTTTGGAGAGAAACGGACGTTTGGGGTGGATTAGGTGGTTGGGGAGAGAGCGGAGCTAATATGGATTTATGTAATTAATTTTTATCCGCACGATCGCATGAAGCAGACTTTAAAGCCACTGTAGGCATTTTTTCAGAATTTTTATACAGGTTTTTATCACCCAAAAAATATTTTTTAATTTCTGTTACTTTTTATTTATTTTGTCGATTTTTTTTTTTGGGAGAGGATTGCGAAATTTTTGGGAGAGAAACGGACGTTTGGGGTGGATTGGGTGGTTGGGGAGAGAGCGGAGCTAATATGGATTTTTGTAATTAATTTTTATCCGCACGATCACATGAAACAGACTTTGAATCCACTGTATACATTTTTTTCAGAATTTTTCTACGAGCTTTTATCACCCAAAAAATATTTTTAAGGTTTCTGTTTTTATTTATTTATTTTATTTTTTTGCTGATAGTGAGAACAGTGGAATATCTCTGTTATCTCTTTGTCGTGTTATGTCTGTTGAAGAGCCGCACGGAAGCCTTCGAAATTTTTATGACATCTTCCGAAAGTTGCTACACGAGTTTCAGAATTTTTTCAATTTTTTTTTTCCCCACTCTTTCTCGATGTGATATACAGTTTTTTACTCCGCTCGCGCATTTGACGTAAGAGAGAGCGTGCTACGGTGTCTTTAAAAAAATAAAAATAAAAATTAGAAAAGTGGATAACCGAAGTAAAATCGATTTTACATTTCGGACGAGAAGAGTTTGAACTTTCGTGTTTGATATTTCGCGAACACCCACGGTCATTTGATTCTTAATATTAAACGCGAGGGAGTCTCGAGGGCTCGCTCGGTTTCGCTCGTGGGAGGTACGAAGTTATGCGGAGAGCTCCAAAACGAATTTCGCTCTTTCCGTTTCTCTCGGCGAGTTAAGTCGGATCGCGCGGCGTGTCTCACCGGCTAAATGCTCGCATTAATATTCCGTTTAAAGTGGGCGGACGTGCGACATGAGCGAGGACAACGCGAGCGAGCGTGGGGCTGCAAGTGCAGAAAACTCGCTCGACAATGTACCCTCCTCTTTGCTCGCCAACTCTGAGCCAAGTTTGTTCTCTTAATTACACTGCGTGGCCTTAATCGACGACGGGAAAACAGAACAGAGACCTTACCGTTTGTTTGAAGCTCAAACCTTATTCAATTCAGAGCCTCAGGTTCAATCTACAGTTTACACTTCACTTCAAACTTACGTTCAAAAGTGCCAACTTAACTTCGAACTTGAGTTCAAACTTGAGTTCAGATTTGAGTTCAAACTTGAGTTCAAACTTGAGTTCAAACTTGGGTTCAAATTTGGGTTCAAACTTGGGTTCAAACTTGGGTTCAAACTTGGGTTCAAACTTGGGTTCAAACTTGGGTTCAAACTTGGGTTCAAACTTGAGTTCAAACTTGAGTTCAAACTTGGGTTCAAACTTGGGTTCAAACTTGGGTTCAAACTTGGGTTCAAACTTGGTTTCAAACTTGGGTTCAAACTTGCGTTCAAACTTGGGTTCAAACTTGGGTTCAAACTTGGGTTCAAACTTGAGTTCAAACTTGAGTTCAAACTTGAGTTCAAACTTGAGTTCAAACTTGAGTTCAAACTTGAGTTCAAACTTGAGTTCAAACTTGAGTTCAAACTTGAGTTCAAACTTGAGTTCAAACTTGAGTTCAAACTTGAGTTCAAACTTGAGTTCAAACTTGAGTTCAAACTTGAGTTCAAACTTGAGTTCAAACTTGAGTTCAAACTTGAGTTCAAACTTGAGTTCAAACTTGAGTTCAACCTTGAGTTCAAACTTGAGTTCAAACTTGGGTTCAAACTTGGGTTTAACCTTGGGTTCAAACTTGGGTTCAAACTTGAGTTCAAACTTGAGTTCAAATTTGAGTTCAAACTTGAGTTCAAACTTGAGTTCGAACTTGGGTTCGAACTTGAGTTCGAACGTAAGTGCAAACTTAACTTCAAATGTAAGTGCAAACTTAACTTCAAACTTAAGTTCAAAATTGAGTGCAAGCTTACGTTCAAATTTAACTTCAAATTTAAGTGCAAACTTGACTACAGATAACTTCAAACTTGAATTTAAACTTAAGTTCGAATTTGTGGCTATAAATTACAGCCGAAGTAAGAAGTAAGAAGATTCGACAAAGAGAGAATCACGGGAGGGATCTATCGCTCACCACCCGCGAAACAATGGTGGCTCCTTGTCCGAAAAAAAAAAACAGCTTCATTAGAGCTCGCATCGCTGGAATACCCGACGAAACGAAGCCGTATGCTTGTCATTGTCCGTCCGTCGGTCCTCGCGTCGTCGATGCTCGATCGCATTGAGCTGCAACGACGATCGATCGATCGATCGATCGATCGATCGGCGCTCAAGCTGCCTTCTCTACTCAGCGTTTCTTTAATTCTCAGTGTTATCAGCTGATGTTCATCTTTTCCTCTCTCTTTCTTTGTGTACCACGACAATGCGCACATCAGGAAACAAACACGTGTTAAGATTGTCGAGGAAACTATAGGATCGAGCTAGAGATCTTCATCCAGTGATAACACAGTTTGTATAAAACTTTATAAACTTCGAAACGATAAATCGTGGAAAATGAAGAACAACATTTCACTCGACGCACATCACTTTTGCAGATTCCACGGACAGACGAACAGGTGTGCAAAACACAAATGTTCGATTTCGATATAAAGCGACTTTGCATTTGAGCTGGGCTTGTCCGACTGCTCGAGACCCATGAATCTTGCGTATTTACATAGAACGAAGGGTTTTTGATCTTATTTTATGAGCTGGAGCATCTACAGCAAGCGAATAACTCAAATATTAAATTATTCAGGAAATATAATTTTTTTTTTTTTTTTTGTGGATTTTAGAGAATGTAATTTTTTGTTTCTATTTTGGGGTATGTAATTTATAATTATATATATATGTAATATATAATTATACATATATGTATGTAATATATAATTATATATATATTTTTTTTATTATAATATCATCCTCCCTTTCGTACCTCGTATGTGACGAGAAAATTAAAATACCTTGCACATCCAGAAAAATAATTTATTTGACGGCCACCGTTTATTTAGATTAAGTACAATATTTATTTGATTTAAGTAACTTATTTACATAATTGAAATGAACGTTTACTTAAATCAAATAAATATTTTACTCAATATAAATACGCGGTGGCTGTCAAATAAATTATTTTTCTGGGTGCAAACATGGTTCGCATGGAATGTTTTTTTTTTTTTTTTTTTTGCATTCTAGAGCAAAATAAATATTACTTATATTTATTTTCAATTTTTTCTCATAACAATATCGTCTTCTCTCGCATTCCTCGTACGCGACGAGGAGATAAAAATACCTCGCCGATGTTGTTTGGGGACAAAAGAGTTGTTTCATACTAGCAGTGACTCCCGCGAGGAATAATGCAGCCGGGATGCGTTTATCTCTCGTATTATGCGACTGGTAAGGGTTCAGCGATCTCGCCGATGTATCTCGCCTCCAGACGCTAAGTGAGCCGTTAGTTAGCCGCGGCAATTAGCACCGGGTTCGTCGATGCTCTGTGACACAGACCCGGGCGCAGGCGTCCCCGCGGTTTGCGGCTCGCTCGCGCGTTCCCGAGACGAGTGACGGAGCGAGATGAAAATATCCCGGCGCGACGGCGAAGTGAATAGAGGAGACGCGAGGATCGGGTGGCAGCATCGACCGAACCGGGAACGTCGAACGTGCGCGTCCTCCGAGAGAGAGAATGCCTTTAAGGACCGTTAAACGATCCGTCAATAGCCGATCAGGCGTGGTTGCCCACGCGACCGGACGCGCCTGAAGATCCGCAACTTCTCTCCGTACGTGGCTTCTTCGGGGGGCCTCTTAACGACGACGAGGAGAAATAGTAAACTCTCGCTCGCTCGTTGACTTCGGAAGATAAAGAAATGAACAAAAAGATGAAGAAGGAAAAGATCGAGGCTCTTATAGGGGCCTCGGAAGCAGAGATTCACTACACTTTGGAGACTGCGCGAGACGTCTCAATGAAGGACGATCAACGAGTCGAACGAGCTGGCCCGCGAGGAAACGCGAAAGGGTGGAAGTTCCTTCGGTCCACGTCAAAGAAGTTGGCCGGCTGCGATAGTGCTACTTTCAATGGAAACTCAATAGACATTGAAGCGATTCATCGAGGTCGTTTGGCCAATTTCTCATCGGGCAAAGCGGGCCGACGACGTACAGTGTGTTCTTTAATTCATGCGTTTCTATCGCCGGCTAAATTCTAGTCACATTGCGCGGAATTTAAAAAATTGTCTGTCTGTAGTCACTTCCGGTTTCGAAAATCTTGTTTTTTTACTGGAAGCGACGTCACACGGGATAATGCAATTTCCGGTTTCAAAATCTTGGTTTTTGGCTGGATCTCAGATCATACGCGGAAACGTCACTTTCAGCCTCAAAATCACGGTTTTTTACCGGAAGTGACATTTTTCCCGTATGACGTCATTGCCTGTACCACGTAATACTTTCCCGTGTGACGTAGTTACACAGTGAAAAATAATTTCGTAAAAATGATTATGTTAAATAAGTGACAAACAAATTTGTCACTTATTTTAATATACGAACCTGTCATTTTATTTCCCGTATTATTGACAATTTTAGTTTGTACCTTTATTTCTAAAACTAAAAAATTAACAAATAAAAAATTGTGGACGTTTGTGGACAATAATTTGTTGTAAAAAGTACACATTTTTTTTTTTACTGTGTACTACCTCATACGGGTAGTTTACTAGAGGGGGGGGGGGGGGGGGGGTGGGGCAAGATGGGCCCTCTAAGCAAATAATGCGCCTACAACGCTGCCAAAAGTATAATTTATTGATTGTTATCCAACAACGATATTTTTACAGTTTTATGACGCGTCCGAAAAAGACAATTGTCTGGGACGTCTCGCTCCAAACAATTTTTAAGACGGGTAGCCCGTCTCGGGTTACCCGTAAATTTTTCAAATTTTTTTTTTTTTTTTTTTTGGTGTCTCATTTTGCCCCGCTTCCCTATTTTGCCAATTCTCTGCTTCTCTGTCATTGTTCACAAAAGATTTTTTATTTTTTCTTCCAAGTATTTATATGTTTTTAAATAATTTTGGGGTAGCCCATTACGCCCCGTGTCGGCCTGATTTTTCACTAGCCCATCTCGCCCCGGGGTGCCGATATTGCCCCGATTTGCCCTACGTCTGTTAGATACGAAATCGATCATTTTCACGGTTTAAAATTTTTCGGGAGTTAAATTGTCAATTATGCAAAAAAAAAAAAAAAAAACAACAACGTAACGGAGAATGAGGCGGGCAGTCCAGAGAAATGAGGGCATGAAGAGGCAATATTCGTTGCCCGGTCAAATTATCGTTATTGATACGTAATTATCGAGAATAACTCAATAACTCTCCCCGCACGAATGGGTCTTTTTTTTTTTTGTAGTTGTTTTAAAGCTGCGGAGAAGAAGAGCCAATGGATATAACGCGAATGGTGGCAAAAGGGAGACAAGCAGAAGCAGCGGCACCGCGATTACTGCCGAGGCCCCGGAGGGGGCTGGGGCCCTACAATAAAATATCAATTTCGATAATGGCCAAGGGCCCGGGGTAGATGAGAGCGATTTTGACGCCTCGCTCGCTCGGCCGCTCGCCCCATTGCCCTGCGCCCCTCGTAATTACGTGGCTCGCGGAACACGGCGGTGGGTCCGGGGATCTCGAGGGTTCCTCGGGCCCGTCGGCTGGCTCTCCGTTCCCCGGACCCATCGCGCACTTTCAGTTCTACACTCTCATCGAAATATCTCTCACTTCGGTCTCGCTACTATTTTTTTTTTTTTTTTTTTTTTCTTCTATATCTCCGCCAGCGACGTCGTGCAAGGCGAAAGAAGAGCCGCGCGTTCGACAAACATTTCTTGCTCGTAATTTTCCATATTTTTGTCAAGCAAAGGGATTTTAAATCGTTTATGTATTATTGCTTGGAAAAAAAAAACAAGACTTATCCTTTCTTTCGATTTTTGTTGATTCCGAAGTAAACCAGAGCTGGACGAAGTAACGAAAAGAACTTACAGTACTTTTATAAAATACAAAGTACAAGGTACTTTTATAAAATACAAAGTACAGAGTACTTTTATAAAATACAAAGTATAGAGTACTTTTTTTTCTTAATCGGAAGAGGCGCAGTTCCACGAGTATCAAATTCGGAGAAGAATTTTCAAATCGAACGGCCCCGTTCAGGGGCAACATTTTTTTCAACACGTCCAAACTCTTCGCTTCCAATCCTTGTTAACAGACTAATGACTGGACCTTGGGGTAGTGAGTGGAGGTCGACTGGATGTATAACAACTGAATCTGCGACGTATGGATCTTGTACAGTGGCCGAAAGTGTGAAAGGTCTCGATTTTATGCATCAAAAATCGTATTTTTGAGATTCAAAAGTAAAAGATTGGGCTGAGGGTAAAATAATTCGTATATTCGTGTTCAGCGGGAAAAAATACGTCAAATGTAGCCTTTAAAAAAATATATATATATATATATCTGGTGAACAACGATTATTCAATTTTTGAGCCACTTTCGAAAAAACGTCGATTTTCGTGATTTTCGAAGGTCAATATCTCGACTCCCAATGGAGGTAGGGAAAATCCGAGGTGCTCGTCGTGTTCTACGGGAAAAAAATACAAAAGATAAAGTCTTGTCCGAAGTTTTAGAAGCGTTTTATCGGTCAGTTTCAGAACGTTGAAAAACACGAAAAATGGACTCGAAAGGGGGAGCTTTGCAATTGTTTGACGACATTTTTTTTTCCTTTTTTTCAAATGAACTGCCACCTATTTCGACGTATTTTTCCCGCTGTACACGAATCCGCAGATCTTTTTGGGGCTAAAGTACAGTGAGACATTGAAAGTCTCGATTTTACGCACGAAAAATCGTATTTTTGGGATTTAAATGGAAAATATTGGGTTGGGAATCAAATAATTTTATGAGAAAGACATTTTTTTACGTTACGAAAGAGCTGCAAAGTAATTTGCACATGCTCTCCTTCCGTAGAATAGCTTCCTCAAAGAGGAAGCTATTCTCAAAATTGTACAAGTGCTTTGGACTTAGTACTCAGTAATAGTACTTACAGTACCGAAAAGTACTTTGATACTTTAAGTACGTGCTTTAAGTACCAAATAAGTACTCATGTATTTTAAGTATTGCCCAGCTCTGAAGTAAACTCCGGAATATGTAATAAAAAGAAAATTAATACAAAACGAAATTCTCGTAAATTTTCTCAAATTGGCTCTACGGAGCCAATTACATGTACGGGATGCCATTGGCTGTAACGTGACGGACAACTTTGCCGATTAGCCCACTCCGCAGCAGGTACGATGACGGTAATCCGAGTGAAGCGTATACACACACACACACACACACACACACATCTATATATATATAGCCGATGATTCGATGAAGAGCGATCGTTCACGGTGGTCCCCGTGGAAATCATTCGGTAATCACCGATTCACCGCGAACGACTCACTTCTGTCGGGTGGATGACTGGCGAAATTCGTCTCGTCGAACGCCAGAACGCTCCTGCAGTGCCCGGCAGAAGGTTTAGCTATCGCTGTACCGTAACATAAAGACTCGTATTATTCCCGGTCGGGGACTTCCTCGGCGCGCGAGAGTATCGCGGGACGGCTTTCACCCCGTTTTTTTTTTTTTTTTTTTTTTTTTTTTTTTCTATTGAGAAGTGGCAAAGGATGGAAATAGATGCTCGGGCTGAAGAGTAGACGGAATGATCGCCGGGATAATCGCAAGGTATCCTGTGCCGTTCGTTCTTCGTCGTTCATTAGCATTAATCATGACGCGCAGGGTGGCAAAGCATAGTCCGACTGCAAAGGAGCTTCCAGAACTGCAGAAGCCCCGCGACTGAATAACTTCCAGCGGCAATGGGAGGCGAGCGTGGCGAGAACTATCAATTCTCATTTGCGATTATTCTCGCTCCTTTCGTTAGCTACCTGATATCCGAAAATTACGAATTCAGCGGGAAAGTGTTTTACCCGGGGATGAGCGCTGAATTTGAAAATGTTGTATCCAAAGTATTTTGTCGATTTTGGATCAATGTGATCATGAATCAATGTGATCATGGATCAATTTAATCATAAGCCGCAAAGTGGGCTCAGCGGGACAGATAAACCAGAAAAACCGGGTATTTATTACCGGAGAGCATAGTCCGACTGCAAAAGATCTTTCAGAAGGTCAGAAGCTTCGCGACTGAATAACTTCCAGCAGCAAGGGGAGGCGAGCGTGGCGAAAACTATCAATTCTCATTTGCGATTATTCTCGCTCCTTTCGTTAGCTACCTGGTATCCAAAAATTCGAATGCAGCGGGAAAGCATCTTAACCGGGGATGAGCGCTGAATTTGAAAACGTTGAATCCAAAGTGTGTTGTCGATTTTGGATCAATTTGGGTCATCCGATTGGAATCAACGCATCGGAATGAAGTCCAGATGTCGTAAACTTCCGGTTGATCAGCTCGGAGTTCATGAAGAAATGAGCTCCGGTGTATCGTGTATCACTGGTTGTTGAGAGACACATCAGCGGTTTAGCGGACACTCGAGAACAAAGGGTGAGGAGCAGGTACACAGAAGCGAAGCAGGAACGAGAGTCAGGAAGAATGACACGGAAAGGAAGAGAGGTTGTTGTGCTCGGGTATGCTAATTTACTCTGGCAGGCACTTCGAGCCACGGGGAATCTCGTCGTTTTACCTAGAATCTCTTCTCCTTCTGCTTCTTCTTCTTCTTCTCCTTCTTCTTCTTCTTCATCTTCTTCGTCTTCTTATACGCCTTCTTCTTCGTCTTCTTCTTCCTCTGGACTCTTATTCGCGACACCGCGACGACAATTCTCGATGTCGAGGAGGAAGAGACGCTCGCGAAGAGGAGAAGATACACGGACAGAAGAATGAGAGCCGGGACCACGTTTCGCCAGGTGGTCCAATCTCTTCCCGAGATGCTCAACCACCTGGTGAAGAGTTTCTAGTTCGTGATTCGCTCATTCTTCCTCGTCCGAGGCTTTCCATCCTTCGTCGGGGAATTCAGTTCCGAAGAGCCAGGCGTTGATTCCTCGATTCGGCTCGGTTCTTTCATGAGATTCATTAGATCCAAGATGACCAATGGGAAAATCTGGGAAAGGGTGGTTTTGAAGCTCTTCCATTCTATGCCACATCTCCAGATTGGTCCAATCCTTTCCCCATAGATTTCTGTAGGCTCTTTTTCGCCTTTGGTCTCTTGATTTGCGAAATCAAGAGAAGGATCCAGGAATTGACTCTAAGATTTGCGAATCTTAGCGTAATTTTTTAGATCCTTTGTGAACTCGATGTTCCCACTTCTTCCAATCATATCCGTTTTGTTGTGTGTCGATCCAGTATTTTTCCTGGCAATTTTTGTCACGATCTTCCTCGTCGTTGATCCCTCGATCTCGCAAATATTGATCCCCTTGCAGCTTCTTTTCCTACGGTCATTGCGTCGCAGATGTCTGGAATTCTTTCGATCGTTTCTATCCTATCGATCCTTAGGACGTAACTCCGCTTTCTCACACTCCCTCCAATTTCATTCGACTTCCCACGGGAATAACGTGCAATGAAAGAAACCATCTTCGACATCAGTATCGAAGGAACCAAGACGCTGTGCGAATCTTAACGTCATTTCCTAAATTCTTTGAGAACTCAATGTCCCCACTTCATCCAATCATATCCCTTTTGTTTTCTACCTGTCGATTTTCTTTTCTGGCAACTTTTTTCATGATCTTCCTCATCTTTGACTTTTATAATCTCATAAATCTTGATCACCATCCGGCTTCTTCTCCTACCTTCATTGCGTCCCAGATATCCGAACCCCTTTTGATCCTTTCTGTCCTATCAATCCTAAGGATGTAACTCCGCTTTCTCACACTCCTTCCAATTTCATTCGACTTGCCACGTGAATAACGTGGAATGAAGGAAACCATCTTCGACATCAGTATCGAAGGAACCAGGACTCTGTGCGAATCTTAACGTCATTTCCTAAATTCTTTGAGAACTCAATGTCCCCACTTCATCTAATCATATCCCGTTTGTTTTCTACCTGTCGATTTTCTTTTCTGGCAACTTTTTTTCATAATCTTCCTCATCTTTGACTTTTATAATCTCACAAATCTTGATCACCATCCGGCTTCTTCTCCTACCTTCATTGCGTCCCAGATATCCGAACCCCTTTTGATCCTTTCTGTCCTATCAATCCTTGGGATGTAACTCCGCTTTCTCACACTCCTTCCAATTTCATTCGACTTGCCACGTGAATAACGTGGAATGAAGGAAACCGTCTTCGGCGTCAGTGTCGAAGGAGCCAAGAGAGTGTGCGCGTACAAGCGGCGTCCAGCGAACGCGGCGGTTGAACGGGTTCTCCCGGGCGAAACTGGCCGTTCGCAATATACTGCTACCAGCGAATCGGGCAACAGCAGCCGGCTGTATCCCAGGACTTACCAGCTTTCTCAATCTCGATCGACTTTCCGGCTGGACGAGCACGATTTGCTCTTAACACGATAAAACGCTAAATCGTTAATTACCTGAGCTCGCCGCGGTTGCCGATGGGGGGAGGTACCCAAGTGAGTCCGACCGGTAGGCCCGCCGAGATACAGGAGTGCGGCCAGAGGTGGAGAGGAGAGATCGACGTAAGGAACCCGCGAGGTTCTCCGATGCCGTTGCCGGTGCGGACCCCCTGAATTCTTACCATTCGCGTTGCTCATTCTCCTGTTCCTGCTCGTTCTCTTTGCTTTAAACTTTCCGTCGCTACCTAGGTGGCCTTCCTCGCGGATACGCCGCGTCCCTCACCGGCCTCACTGTCCTCACCGTCACACGCTTTTTGTACTCTCGTTTATAATAACTTTTCGTACGGTCGCGGTGAGAGGGCCTTGCGACGGGAACGACGACGACGACACGCAGAGTTCTTTCCTATATAGGGAACGCACGATTTCTCACTTTTTGTCGAGTTATGACGAGACACGACATATTGTTATTATTTTGCGTCTGGTAACGAGTAAGAAAAAAAGGTTTTTGATGTGATCAGTCAAAAAAAGACCGGCTGGCATTAATGGAACAATGTATGAAAATTATTGAATATACCTTGTAATCGACATCATGATCCAATAATTTTTTTGTCCAATGTATTACAAATAAGAAAGATTTGTTCAATATAATAAAATGGCAAAAAATTTGTCCAATACAATAAAATGGCGAAAAATTTGTCCATTACAATAAAATGGCGAAAAATGTGTCAAATATAATAAAAATAAGAAACTTTGTTCAATGTAATACAAAGATACGTCGCTTCCGATTTTTGGTTCTTGCATCTGTTGAATCTGCTCTGTGTGTTTTGCGAATTGATGGGATTGTTGGTTTTCTGAAAGGGCCGCGAGCGAGTCCTCAGCAGTGCGCCGGCTGTACGCCGATGATTCGCTTCGCCACTCACTAAAGCCACCGCGAAGATCACGTTCGAATTTCGCGTCGCGGAATGACGTCCCGACTCCATTAACTCTCCTCGTCCCTCGATCGGCAATGAAAAACGAAATTCGAGCTCTGTTACTCCTCGCTCTTATCTCGCACTCCACCGAGAAATAAAGTCATTTCTGGCTACGTTCGGAAGGACGGTGTCGGGGGGGGGGGGGGGATCATAAAAAAGTAATGAAGCTTCGCCCGGTCCGGCGATGGGAGGGGACGAATAACCGTGGCGAACGCGGTAGGTAAACCCCTCAACGTTCCCCACGAGTTCCGATTATCATGCATCTCAATTCCTTTTTTTCTCCTCAAAGTGAATAGAAAAAATAAAATAAAACATATTTTCACAAAAACGTTTATAAAAATCCAACTCAAATGGAATTTCCTACGAAAAATTCGCTCGATCGACAGTTAAACTCCTCAACGTTCTCCAGGAGTTCAGTTTATCGTGCATCTCAATTCCTTTTTTTCTCCTCAACGTGAATAGAAAAAATAAAATAAAACATATTTTCACAAAAACGTTTATAAAAATCCAACTCAAATACAATTTCCTACGAAAAATTCGCTCGATCGACAGTTAAACTCCTCAACGTTCCCCACGAGTTCCGATTATCATGCATCTCAACTCCTTTTTTTCTCCTCAAAGTGAATAGAAAAAATAAAATAAAACATATTTTCACAAAAACGTTTATAAAAATCCAACTCAAGTACAATTTCCTACGAAAAATTCGCTCGATCGACAGTTAAACTCCTCAACGTTCCCCACGAGTTCCGATTATCATGCATCTCAATTCCTTTTTTTCTCCTCAAAGTGAATAGAAAAAATAAAATAAAACATATTTTCACAAAAACGTTTATAAAAATCCAACTCAAGTACAATTTCCTACGAAAAATTCGCTCGATCGACAGTTAAACTCCTCAACGTTCTCCAGGAGTTCAGTTTATCGTGCATCGCAATTCCTTTTTTTCTCCTCAACGTGAATAGAAAAAATAAAATAAAAACATATTTTTACAAAAACGTTTATAAAAATCCAACTCAAGTACAATTTCCTACGAAAAATTCGCTCGATCGACAGTTAAACTCCTCAACGTTCTCCAGGAGTTCAGTTTATCGTGCATCGCAATTCCTTTTTTTCTCCTCAACGTGAATAGAAAAAATAAAATAAAAACATATTTTTACAAAAACGTTTATAAAAATCCAACTCAAGTACAATTTCCTACGAAAAATTCGCTCGATCGACAGTTAAACTCCTCAACGTTCTCCACGAGTTCAGTTTATCGTGCATCGCAATTCCTTTTTTTCTCCTCAAAGTGAATAGAAAAAATAAAATAAAAACATATTTTTACAAAAACGTTTATAAAAATCCAACTCAAATACAATTTCCTACGAAAAATTTGCTCGATCGACAGTTAAACTCCTCAACGTTCTCCACGAATTCAGTTTATCGTGCGTCTCAGTTCCTTTTTTTCTCTCCTCAAAGTGTATACAAAGAATAAAATAAGAAAAATATTTTTTAAAAGTCGATAAAAATCGCACTCAAATATATCTCCTCCGAAACGTTCGTTCGATCGACAGCTACGAAACGAAATTGAGAGAATAAAAAAATACAAGATCTCCCGTACGAGCGTGACGCATCCAGAATCCGATGATTCCACGACCGGCGTCTAACGAGCCGGTGCGAAAACAAAAATTAAAAAATAATCCCAAAAGCCCAGCGAAAGTGACTCCGGACCAGGGAATTCGTTCTCCGATTGGACACAAATTCCTCGATAGTCGCGACGAGCAGTTCGCAGAGAGCTGCAATAAGGACTCCCGAGAAAAAATTAGAAAGCCCCTTAATAGCGAACGAGATTTCTCCCAAGGGTGGGTGTCGCGACAGACCCCTCCCCCTTCCCCCCCCCAGAGGAAGAAAAAAAAGCTCAAAACAGAATAAAAAAAAAAAAAAAAAAAACGGAAAAAAAAACGAGCGAACACACATGACCAAAGTGAAAGAACTCGTGGTCGGTGCGGAACACGCGGTGGAACATGGTTCCGAGGATAGTCCTTGCCGCGTTCCCACAGTCCGGAGGGCGGATTCCGCGCAGTCCCGAGACGACGACGACGACGACGACGAGGATGAGGATTCACCAGTAGGAGTGGCCCGGTGGAGTGGGGAGGGGGAGGGGATAGAGCGAGAAGGGATTCGTTATAAGCTCGGCGTGTTCCATCGAGGTGAGAGAAAAGATTTTGTCGAACGAGGAGTGAGAGAGGACGAGCTTCGGGTAAGGGGGTATTCGGTCGTGGAGAATCTTATAACATGCCAAAACACCGATAATTCGACGGTGTGGTCCGGCCTCGTCGGAGTATACTCGTTCCCACGCGTTTTCATCCAGCAGCGCACAGGACTCTTCGTCTTGCTCCATCTCGTATGTTCTCGTACGAGAGGACGGGGAGGGCGACGAGGAGGTTGCTCTTCGCTGTGGCGATCGGAGGATTCCTGCCATTCCGAGTGTTCGAGGAGCTCGGAAGCGACGAAGCGAGGACCGAAAGAGAGGACCCTTCTGCCTCTCGCCCTCTGGAGGTTCCCGACCGTTGCGAAAAGCCGGGGCTATCGGCGCGCTTCGCCAAGTTCCTCAATCGCAAAAACGATAAATTAGTTGATTTACGCCGGTGAGAGCGGTGGATGTTTTTTTTTTTATTTTTATTTTATTTTTTTATTGAAAATTATTCGTCGGGAGGAAGAGTCGAGCGTGGGTATGGCGCGCGCGCGCTCCGAGCTATGAGAACGGCGGCGAGGACGCCGACGAGCAGGACGAAGAAGAGCTTGCGCGACGATGGGAAAGAATGGGAGAAATGAGCTCGAGATATGAAGAGCGAGCTCGAGGTCGAGTTCCTGAGCTGATGGTTAGAGAAATTTTGTTCTTCCTCGACAACCCCCTCCCGCGTGCCTCCCTCTCCTCTCCCCCGCGGGGTGGGGGGGGGGGGGAGAATCGCGGCGGACGCGAACGAGAATCTACGGTGGAATTGCCGGCTCTGAGAATGACAGCGATTCCTGCCTCGTCCGGCTAAGAGAAAACACTCGCGGATAAATTTTTCGCGAAGCCGGCCTAAGAGCTTCCTGACTTCTTTCTCGCTTTCTTGCACTCGAGTGCGGTTCGAACGCTCTCCGCGGTGAGTCCCGATTCGCTAACTACCGTCGGTATTCCTTTAATGCCCGATGCACTTTAGTTTTCACGGTGAAGCAGCTGTTTCAGATTTTTTTTTTTTTTTTTTTTTCATTTTAATCTTTGCAAATTTTGGAAAAATGTTGGAATGAGCGATGAATTGCAAAGAAAGTTTTTTTTTTTTTTCAGCATAACGTCACAAAAATTTTTGTGTTCGAGTGTAAAAATCTAAAAGTAAGATAGTCGAGCGAAAAAATGATGTTTTTAAATTGCTTTTTCTTTTTGGAAATGATTTTTGTTTCGTTTTCGGGAGCTCCGTTCGTGCTCCTCTCCGACGTCGGAAACGATCTCGCGTACCTGCGCGTTGCGTTCGTCTCTCCGACCGGCGAGCCGCGAGTTTCTCTCATACCAGCGGGATCTGATAGAGGCGACGAAAAACATTAAGGGGTTACGGGGGTTGCGAGCCTCCTTCAGCGATAGTAATCAGTCAGCGGGAGAATATACAGACGCGGCGTATTGTAGTTCAGAAAGTCACTGCCGGGACGAGCACGCCGACGCGCACTATTATACGCGACCGATGATCGCACACGCGCTTCGCATCCCTAATAGTCCTGCGGAACACTTGCCTAGCGGACCTGCAATATCGCACGGGGATGACGCTCGAATCTTTGGGAAAAAAAAACTTCGCACGTTTCCTAGCAATTTTTTTTCTTCATATTTTATATTTATTTATTTATTTATTTGTTTATTTATTTGTTTATTTATTTATTTATTTGTTTATTTATTTGTTTATTTGTTTATTTGTTTATTTGTTTATTTGTTTATTTGTTTATTTGTTTATTTGTTTATTTGTTTATTTGTTTATTTGTTTATTTGTTTATTTGTTTATTTGTTTATTTGTTTATTTGTTTATTTGTTTATTTGTTTATTTGTTTATTTGTTTATTTGTTTATTTGTTTATTTGTTTATTTGTTTATTTGTTTATTTGTTTATTTGTTTATTTGTTTATTTGTTTATTTATTTATTTATTTATTTATTTATTTATTTATTTATTTATTTATTTATTTGTTTACGGGATGAAGCCCTTTACATATAATATGAATATAACGCCATCAATAATCAGTAATTTATGAAAGTATCTCTGCAATTAGAATAATATCACCAGTTGGCATCTTAATATAAAAATAGACAATATATATTTCATTATTTCATTATTTCGTTTGAACATTGATCACAGTGATAACGATTAACACATCAATTATTAGACTTTGGTTGCCCGATTACCTAAGAATGACGGATTTTTAATTGTATTTAATTGTATTCAATTTTAGTAGTAGTAGCAGTGAATTTATTGACAGTGCATGACATTCAACGGCTTTTGATACATGCGAGACTTAAATCACATATATGCTGCTCATTGGCCATCGACTGAAGTCCTTCAGCCAGTTACTTAATTTTATTTAATTTTATTTAATTATTAAATAATGTAATATGTAATAATAAAATAATAAAATTATTATCCATATATTTTATTTTATTTCATATTACTTTATGTTTTCGTTTCAGTTTATTTTAATAACTCGTCTCGTCGTAGCCGACGAAATGAACAGCGCTTTCTTCCACCTGCGCATCGGTTTCGATGAAAAAAATCCAATGCAAAAAAGCGCCACCCTCAAAAATTGCCAGGGTGGTTTTCTGCCCGGCTCGAACTTAACCCACGAGGCTCCATTGCAAAAAAAAAAAAAAAAAAAATCATCCTAAATTCCGCTGCCCTTTCCTTTTTCCTTCGCTCAGTCGCGCGAGCGAGAGCGCGCGCGCGCGCGCGCGCGATACTAAAACAAATTCTTGGCTACGGGAGGCTCCCAGCATCCTGCGCGAGAGACAAGAATCTCGGGCAGCCGTCCACTTCTCACGGCGGTACCTTTGATCTCTCGCTCATCGTGCTCGGTGCCCGGCCGCCGCGCGGTGGCCGCCCCTCTCGCCGGCTCATCTCCTCCACGGAGCACACACCAGAAGCAGAGGAGCACACCGGTTGCAGGACCAGAAGGAGGCATCAGGAGCGCACACAAGGATCTCGCCCCACCCTCGCGCGCCACCAACGCCGGCGACGACGAAAACGACCCTTTACCCTTTTTTAATCTTTTTATTTTTTATTTTTTTTTCCCTCGGAGCCTTTACTGTACTCTCTCTCGCCACTCTACGATCGCTTCGGCCGGGGATCTCTTTACCTTCACTTGTTTCTTTCTTGCGCTATCTCACTTAGAGGACCGGGCGAGATACCCAAAAGGGACGCCAGATGAGGAGGAAGATGAAGATTCTTACTTTGGCCCCCCCCTCCATTTTTTTTTCTTCCCCTCAAACTCCTCGCCCTCACCTTCCGAGCTAGAGGTTCATTCAGTTTTACTATTATTACACATACCTTCACGCGCGTCCGTTCTCTGCTTCTTTTTTTATTGCTATCCTTGATGCTTTGACGGATCAACGAAATCTTTTTCGGGTTTCTTGACTCTGCGGCAGAAAACCATGACGGCATTTTTTTTTTTTTCTTTAGATGAATCGGATCATGGAAGATCGTTTCGTTAATGGATTTTTCGAAATTTTTATCATTTCTTTTGAACGAGAAAAAAAACACTCATAGTCGCTCCTCCCGATTTCGCGCTACAGAAATCATCGATCGACGAAATCCTTTCGATCTTTTTCCTCTACAGCGGAAAATCATGAGGTAATTTTTTTTATGGTTTGGACCACGAAAGATCGTCGGGTTGATGGATTTTTCGAAATTTCTATCATTTTCTTAAACGAGAAACAAAAAAAAACCCCTCACAATCGCTCGTCCCGATTTCGCGCCACAAAAATCATCGATCGTCGATCGATCGCGATCGAACATTCAAGAATTCATCGTCAGTAGCTCGCGTCCATCCATATTCTCACGGAGGGGCTTGGAAGCTCGGTCTCTAATAGTTCGAGCGGTCGGATAGGGATCATCGATCGTTGATAAATCCCGTGGGAGGAAGATCGACGAGCCATTCTTACCGATCTGACAGCGATCATCGAAGAATCAAAGAAAAAAAAATGCCCTCCCTCAAAAAAAAAAAAAAAAAAAAAAAAAAAAAAAAAAAAACAACAACAACAACTAAGACAAAACAAAACCAGGAAAGCGAATGAGATAGAGAAAGGGTGAAATCGAGAGGAGATCGGTAGGTGGTCCAAGAAGTAGCCGAGCGTTGGATTGCTGTGGGAGTCGCGAGATCGTTGGGAAGGTTGCAAGGCAAACCCGGGGTGTCGGGACCATTAGCGAAGAGCGAAAGAAGATCCGAGCCCGGATGCCTGAGAAGATCTCGGTGTGCAGTAGGATATAGTAGCGGCGGAGATGCTGCCGGTTCCCTGGCTGGCTGCCTGCGGTCAGAATCCTTTTATCCTTGGCGAGCAAGGATACCTCTTCTGGATTCCTGGTCGGGCTCGCGTTATCATCGCGTGCAGCGTTCAACGAGAACGATGTAAGCTGGTGAACCGAGCAGGAAAAGAAAACTGGGAAGGGTCGCGTGTATGAGTGTGTGTGTGTCTGTGTGTGTGTATGTGTGTGTATGTGTGTGCAGCCTCGGAGGGAACCGGCGGATGGCCCTCCCACGATATTCTCTCCCTGCTCTCCTGTGCGCGAGTTATGAAGTCGTCCGGTTGTTCGAGGGAACCAGTTGGGGCAATATTTCGTCAATTGCACACGAAGCGCCTCGTCCGTATAACCCTTTATCTCCGTCCCGGTTCGGAATGGATGTAATGGGGAAAATATCGAAGGAGAGTACGACATCGTGTACGATCTCGGGAGATGAAGGGATCGAGGACCGGGGATCGATACGGTTCCGGCGATCGTAGATCGCGGCTGGAGAACGGATATCTTTCTGGGATACGGAACGAGAGATATTCATCTTGTAAAATCGTCTGGATGCGAAAAGACCTTGGGTGGTTATTTTTCAGCCTAGGATCCTCAAATTTTTGGGGAAGATGCCTCAACGTATGGACCAAAAGATCGAAGAGCCGAATCTATAATAAAGGACTCTTGAGACACATTCCGGATTTTTTTTTTTTAATATCCGCTGCATCTTCCCCTAGGATTTGAATATCTCAACTTCAAACCGAAAGTGACTTTATACGTGAAAACGTCACTTCCGGTCGAAAATCGAGACTTTCAAACCGGAAGTGACGTTACACATGTCCAAAAATGACGAAATAATTGAATGGGATTAAAGGAGGGTTTTTTTTTTTTTTTTTTTCATTCAAATTAAAACTCTCGATGTCACATAAGTATAAATCATTTTCGTTTATTTATATATTTATAATTATGTATATTCGTGTCTGGCTTATCGCATTCGCGCGCATGTGTATGTGTGTTTACGTATATATATAATATATACTTGATATATTTATTTTATTTATAAATTATCGGCAATAATTAAATCTATATGCACAAAGAGAAAATTATTAATATAATTCGCGTCAGCGCATGCGCATGTGTGCCGTTATCACCGTTATCGTGGTTGGAAAAAAAAAAATAGTAGGTTCGAGTACCTGCACTGGTAGAGTAGTTTTCCTTTCCTCTCCTCAAAATTCCTCAATAAAATACTATATATATATATAAAAATATATATATATATATATCTTCGTTCATCAATAATCTCAGAAGGAAAGAAAGAAATTATTTGAAAATGAACTTACAGAACGCACGAGCTTTATAGTCGCGGTGGTAGAAAAATAATTTAATTTTTTAATTTCAACGCCTATACGTGCTCGCTCTCTCTCTTGCTCTCTCTCACTTTCCTCTTCGATTATTGTCGGCTACTCCAATTCTTCTTCGTTATACACATCCCTAAACGCCTATTTAATTATATTTACGCAAGGATGGCGCGGCGCAATATATCATTTAATTCTAGATAATATTTACACGATCGCCTCGGGGAATCGCCAACACTCGTCATCAATTTCATCATCTTATTCTGGTTCATTTTTTTTTTTTTTTTTTTTTTTCCCCTCCAGCTGACGACGAACGTTGGCGTTCTCTCGAATTGCAAATTAATTGCCTATGTACACGCGCAGCGACGCGCACCGCTGTAGATTCGAATAAATAAAAATAATAATAGAAACAATGGATGAGTCGTAAAAAGAAAAAAAAAATCGCACGAAGCGTAGAAAAAGAGAATCGAAGAGGCAATATTACATCTCACCGTTGTGGGTTCTCGATTAATTATCTCCTCAGCTCCGTTTTAATTTTTTCGCCATTCTCTATTTATCGTTAAAAAATAATAATAATGATGAAAATAATAATAATAATAATAATAATAATATTTACCGGGATAACTTCCGTAGGCTGCTATTTACAAAAAAAAAAAAAAAAAAACAAACGACGAAGAGGTAGAAGATAATGATGACGATGAAGATGAGGAAAAAAAAATGGGGAAAAAAATGGTCTGTGGCTAAACGAAGCTCGCGACAGTCGATGCCTTATTATTATAGTCTCTCACAGCGTTTTTTGTCTTAGTCCCAAACGCCTTTTTTTCTTTTTTTTTTTTTTTAAATATATATCTTCACGCTACCATAATATTCTTACCTTCATCGTTTTCGCCTATCGCCTTCCCACCCTTTCTCACGTTCTTTCAGTCTTTAATCATTAAGGCGTCCGTACCCGACGTAATAAATAGATGAAACGTATATGTATATATATATATATATATATATATATATATATATATATATATATATATATATATATATATCGGTATATATAATTAATAATCGTTTCGGCTTAATACTGTGGCTTGTGTGTGGCGTGGCTGTGAGAAAAACGAACCCGCGAGGGATACGGAGCGTCGATCGGGACACTCCGTTCGACAGTCCTTTTTTTTAACCACCGCCCGAAATAAAAAAAAAAAAAAAATGTTCGCACGAGAAGCTATAATTAATTTTTCGAAATTTCCACCTCGCCGAACGATGAACGGAAATTTTTGCAAAAATCATATTACATTAAACATTATCAATCAAATCTGAGAAAAAAGAAAATGGATCGCGATCAATGGAATTTTTTTCGCCGATCGACGTTCGAAAATATCAAATAAAAATTATTTTCAATTAATCGTTCGCGAGCTTTTTTTTTTCGGGCTATGATAATTCTCACGTGTGTCGTTCCGAACCGTCCGAGAACTCTGGGCGTTCTTCGCCAGGAAGAGCGTGGAGTCCGGACGATCTTCCCTCCTCCCGCGAAACTCTCGAGGGACTTCCGGTCCGACGAATTTTTCCTCGAGAAATCTTTCCTGGAAGTCACTCGTTTTTTTTTTCTTAATTTTTTGTTTTTATGACGAAAATCTCTGTGGACTTCCGGTCTGGTAAATTTTTCCTCGAGAAATCTGACCCGGAAATCACTCGTTATTTTTTTTTCATTTTTTTCTTTTCACCTCGAAAATCTCGATGGACTTCCGGTCCAATGAATTTTTCCACGAGAAATCTGTCCCGGAAGTCACTAGTTATTTTTTCCATGTTTTTACGTTTTCATCGCGAAACTCTCGATGGACTTCCGGTCCGGCGATTTTTTCCACGAGAAAACCTTACCCGAAAGTTACTCGTTATTTTTTCATTTTGTTTTCAGCGCGAAAATCTCTACGGACTTCCGGTCCGGTGATTTTTTCCTCGAGAAATCTTTTCCGAAAGTCACTCGATGTATATATATTTTTTTTACGTTTTCATCGCGAAACTCTCGAAGGACTTCCGGTCCGGCGATTTTTTCCTCGGGAAACCTTTCCCGGAAGTTACTCGTTATTTTTATTTCATTAATGCGTTGATCGATCAATCTCTTCACAGACACGTGTGAATGGTCTTCTTCGTCGTGCAGACCTGACACTTTACCTCGCAGCACCAGTGAAAAGTGCACGCGCATCTCTCGACGACGATGACCTCCTGGGTCTTGTAGCCCCTTCCGCAGCACATGAGGTCGCATCCGTCGACGCCGATGCTCGTGTCGTTGCACTGCCTGCCGTGCGTCCCGAGTATTCCGAGCTTAGGATTTTTCTCGCAGAAGGGCGGCGACGGCTCGAGATAAACGAGATCCTTGAGACCGGGCGGCTTGTGCTCGGGATTGTAGGGCTTGAGCTGAAAGTTGTAGCGATGACGACGCGGCAGACCCTCGCGACGAGGTCCGTGGACCGAGTTGCTGCTCGCCGAATTGCTCGATATCGCGTTGCTGCTCGTGCGGACCCGATCGGAATTGCTGACCATCACCCTCGAGGCCCCGTCGAAGCGGTCCTTCAGATTGTCACCGACTGCCCGGAAATTCGGTAGCCTCATCCAGCACGTCTTCACCGTACAGGAACCCGACATACCGTGACACTTGCACTCCTGACGCATCTCCGACGAAACGTGCTGCAATCAAGAAAAAAAAACGGAAACTTATTATTATTATTATTATTGTTATTATTATTATTATTATTATTATTATTATTATTATTATTATTATTATTATTATTATTATTATTATTATTATTATTATCGTTGTTGTTGTTCAAAAAAATGTTTAATAAGAAAAAAGATTAAATGTCCAAAGTTAATTTTCTCAACATAAAAAATGATAATTTTTTTTTTTTTTTTTATTACAGGATGAGGGAAATTAACGGAAACTCACCGCTCTGCCGGCCTCGTTGTTGTGAAGGTTCATTTTCTCCCTCAAGTTTCTGCCCCTCTCGCCGGTGTCGACGAATTCTCTTGAGAATTTGAATCCGTAGCCGATATTGTCTGAGCAGCCGCCCCATTCCCAGTCCCGTACGGCTGACGGTGCTCTCGACTGGTGTGTGTAATCGCACGAGCACGATTGTATGCTTCCCTCGCTGCAGGCCCTCGCTATGCTGTGGGTCACCGCGGCGCTGGTTATCGCGTAGATGAAGGCCGTCTCGCGACATCCTGTTACCAGAACAACAAAAACAAACGGAAAAACCAATGGTGAGTTTACGATAATTAATAACATATTATCTTTTTGATCTCGCGTTCGTGAGGTGCCATTTTTTGCTCCGGATGGTGTTAATTGCAAAACGGGGGGAGGAGACGCAGTGGGGATGAGAATGATAAATGAAAGAAGTATTCTTTCACTTTTTAAGTGCTCCACAAATTATATCGGCAGTTTTTGATGTTGCCGACACGCGAAACTACGACGATTTCTGCATCTCATTCATTGACCACATTTTTTGCTCGACGAGACCGTTCGTCAATCATTTTCATCCGTCTCGAGTCGAAACTGAAATTTGACCTTAAGTTTGATAAATTTGATCCGTAGATCGAACCTTAGTTTGTCCTCAGATTGTCCATAGTTTGACCTTAATTTTGATCCATAGGTGGAAATTATGTTTGACCTTAATTTTGATCCGTAGGTGGAAATTATGCTTGACCTTAATTTGGATCCATTGACCGAACTTGCGATTGACCTTAATTTTGGTCCATAGATCGAACTTGTGTTTCACCTTAATTTGGATCCATTGACCGAACTTGCGTGTGATCTTAATTTTGGTCCATAGATTGAACCTACATCTGATCTTAATTTTGATCCGCGGATCGAAATTACGTTTGACCCTACTTTTCATCCGTAGATCGAGAAATGTGCCCAAAGTTTGTTCTCCAAAGTGTTGCGTGGGCGGTAAAAGCGGGCCTCACAGCGCACAGTGGAACTACGTCTCAATCCTCAGGTGTGGGAGAGAACTACCTGAGTCCGAAGGCGAGCCGAGTCTTTGGCGCAGGTGGAGTGAGCCGCGCCGAGTCTGACCTTAACCCGCACTTCTGACCGACCCGCGGAGAGGCGGGCGTGCGCCCGAGAGACCGTACGGCAAAAGAGAGAAAAGAAGAGGGGGATCGAGGGCCCCGACCTTATCTGCATAAGGCGCAGGTGCCTGACGGCACCTTTGTGTTTGAGTCGCGCGGGCTCTCGCCGGCATTGCACCAGTGAAGATATCAGCAGAAGCGAGAACGGACCCCGAGACCCCCGTGGAATCAACGCTACTATATATATATATATGTATACAAATCAGACCTCAAAAATATAGCTAATTACATCAAGCACTACAACTGGCTTTGATGTTTTTTTTTTTTTTTTTTTTTAGAGTCGAATAGTTTCGATTTTTCGTGACAAATAATTATTTACCAAATCTCATTTTTTTTTTTTAAATAAATTTTAGGAAAGTTTCACACTGTCCTAAATTTTTCAAGTAAGCAAAAGTTTATTTTGGGTACTTGGAAGACGTTTTAGATTTTTTTTTTTTTTATTAAAAGTTATATTTCATTAAGAGTTTATATATGTACAGTCGAAACCTCAAAAATATAGCTAATGACATGAAGTACTCAGTTTTTTTTTTTTTCTCTAGGTCGAATAACTTCGATTTTTCGTGACGAATAATTATTTACAAAAATTAATTTTCTTTTTGAATAAATTTTTGGAAAGTAAAAGTTCATTTCGTATACTTGGAAGGCGTTTAAGAGTTTTTTTTTTTTTTTTTTTTTTTAGCCGTAGCCCACCATTTGCTCTATCCCCCGCGCGATTAGTTAAAACTACCTTCGTTGAGATTCGAGAACCTGTTTCACATACCTGCTCCGCTAAAACTGTATAACACGTATTGGATACTACGGGATTGGTCCTTTTTTTTTTTTTTAATTTTATTTTTATTATTTGTTCTCCCACCGTTCGTTCTGTGCCTGTTGGCCGCGCGAGCAAGGGTCACACTTTTTCACGAAGCTCCGAGAGCGCGAGCTGGGAGTCGAGTCGATTAATTGCGAATTAGGGTCGAATTAAGGAGAATTGATTATTCGGGTGACACGAAAGATTTATATCGGCCGATCGTTGATAACGGATAACTATTAGTTGGCATTCCTTCGGAAACTCGTGTCGCTTTATTCGGAATCATAAATATATACGTATATATATATATATATATATATATACGTATATATTGTCGTCGAGATTTCGAGATTTCGAGATTCAGCCAGACGGGGCGGAGAGACGTGACTAATTTCTTACTTTTATCTGATAGACAAAGTCCTCGATCCTTATTGAAGATATCGTACATATACGCAGGATATATACATTTTTTTTAATCTAAATTTTTTTATATTTCTTTATGAATTTAGATTAAAAAGAATATCAAATCGAAGATAAGTTGTCTTAAAAAAAAAAAAAAAAAAAAAAAAAAAAAAAAAAAAAAAAAAAAAAAACAAGACCAGGACATTTAATGAAACATCATGTTTATATTTTCCAACAAAACACAAATAAACATAATAATAAATTGCACCAATTTATTATTAAAAGCGACAAATTTTCCGCCGAATTTCTTGATCCCGCTCCGTGACATAAATTATGAAATTATCGTCCCAGAAATGTAAGTAGGACATTTTTTCACTGATCTTAATTTTTTTTTTCTTTCTTTATCAATTTCGATTAAAAAGAATATCAATTTTAAGATAACTTATCTCTATAAAAAAAAGCGTACGTAATCGTTTGAAGAAACGTCATATTTGTATTTAAAAGAATTGTAAAAAAAAACGGCACCAATTCATAGACGCTTCGCTGCGTGAAGCAAGTGACTAATTTCCTGCCGAACTTCTCGAGCGCGCTCCGCGGCATAAATTTTGAGACGTTCGTCCCCGAAAGGCTTGCCAGTGTGATGATAAACATTGTCGAATACCGGAGTCAATTTGTCTATTTCTCTCTCCGCATTACGACGAGCGTTCTGCTTCCTTTCGGGACTTCTCTCGAACACTGGCTATCCCCGTATAATTGAAACATTTTCGGGACGTGACAGAAATTTCATACGACGCTCGTTCGTTCGACTGTGAAAAAGAAGAAGGAAAAAAAAAAAAAAAAAAACCCCGCACGCACACAGACGGACACCTGAACTGCTATATAGCTCGGACAGTTGAAAACTAGTCTACGATACATAAAGCCATACACCGGCCGAGAAGACATTCCTCGAGCCGGCTCTGGCCGGCGCGATAGCGCGTCTCACCGGGTCCCATAAGTAACCGAAACGAACGTGCGCGCCTCGCTCGAGAAATCGTGAAACGGTGGAAATAAGATGTCAAAAGCCGTTTTCATCTACGCTTCTTTATTTTTTATTTCATTTTTTTTTTTTTTTTTTTTTTTTTTTCGACGGAAGGTCGGATCAGAAGCGAAAAAGCATCGGTGAAAGAAGGCGAGGAGCGAAGGAACGGGCGAGAGATGATCGTCCGTATCCAATTTCCGAGTCGAAGATCCGAATTCGTCACGAATCTTTCCCAAGGTGGTCCTCGATGCGCCCCGAAGACCTCCGGTAGTCTTCCTCGTGGTCGAGGTGACGCCTTTTTTTTTTTTTTTTCTTTCCTAAATCTGTTCTTGTCTCTCCGTGGTTCGGGGCGAAGGGAAGGTTTCACGATTTTTCGCCGTCTCGCTCGAACGCGCGAGGTTTTTCCCTAAAGTCCCTAAACGAGAGGAGGACGAACGGGACCCTCGAGAGTGGCACGACGGAAGCGAAGACTCGGCGACGGGGCCATCGGTGACAGGACGACGAGAGGGACCAGCAAGATTTACACCGTTCCGGCCTGTTAACCCCGTTGGGGCGATCCTCTTCTCACCCTAAAAGCGAGAGAAGACTCTTCCCTCGAGCGAATTTGACGACCCGGGCTCTGCGTCCTCTTGCCCCAGCCCTCTAAATTTCATTGGTTCCAGATATTATTTGTCATCATCTCGGTGCACCGTGACCGAGAGAGAGAGAGTTACTGCCTCGCTGTCGGGAAGTGGCGCGAGAGATTTCACTCGTCTTTAACGCCGAGAGCAAAAACGTGTCGGAGGTTTGAAATAAATAATGGGTGAAATTTGCTACTTTCTAAGGGCCAACACGCTTCCGTTCGGTGGAGGTGAAAAGTGGATTTTTTTTCTAGCATCAAGATCCTTCGACCCGTTCGATGGATTCGCCACTTACACTTGTTGAAAGTGGTTCAAAGATGTTCGATTGTGTTCATGCATTTTTTTTCTATGCATTCTATGCACTTATATCGGTTCGATAATGGATTTGGGGGTCCTAAAAAAATTAGAGTTGGCAACTAATTTTTTCCAACGCTGCCGTTCCGGAGAGCTGAAAAATAGCATTTTTTTTTCGCACTAAGATCTTATTTTCGGTAAAATTAGTTCAAACATGTCGGATTTTATTTATACATTTTTTAAATTCTTTCTATGAATTTATATCGATCAAATAAAGGCTTTGAGAATTCTAAAACAAATATTAGAACTGGCAACCAATTTCCATCGCAAGTTGTCCAAACAGGTTCGATCGCGGATAGTTTGGAGCTCGACAGCAATTTTTTATTAGCATTAACATCCGCAACTTACGTTTATTAAAAGTAATTCAATTTTTTATTTCCTTTATGAATTTTTTTTATCCTTCCTATGATTTTATATCGATGCAATAATGGCTCTGAGAGTGCTAAAAAAAATTAGAAGTGGCAGCTAACTTTCATCGAAAGTTCGAACAGGCTCGAATTCGATCTCTGACAGTTCAGAGCTCGAGGGCAATTTTTAATTTTTCTTTGAAATTCCTGGAACAATGTTTAGTTAATAATAAAAAGGACTGGCGATCGTGGAATAACGCCTCGGCCTCTACGTCGCTTTTACGATGATCAAACAGCAAGTGTACGATCGCGATACACCGAACGAACGAATTCCCGTTCGACCGAGGAGAGAAGCGGGCGGGGCGCGATGTTGGAAGGAAGGCCCGAGATAAGGAGACCGAGATCGCGCATCGCGTTATCGGCATCGACCTTAAAACCTCCTCGGGCGTTAAACCTCCGGCGAACGTATGGGAAAAACCTCTCTCTCTCTCTCTCTGGAAACGACACTCGATAATCCCGCACCTGTTTGTCTTTCGACCCACCCTGCCAGACGCTTTTTTCCTTCCTCCTCAACTTCTTTGACACGGATAAACACACTTGTATCGTTCGGAGTTCCTCGCGCTCTTATCTGACCGCGTTCAAACAACCTCGCGAAAGGAAGTGCAGCGGTACGAACGGAGCAAATAAAAAAAAAAAATAAAAATAAATAAATAAAAAATAAAAAAAATTTTAAACATAGAAATTCTTCGTCTCGTCCACTCGCAGGATACACACGCATGTAAGACGCAGCAATGACTCCATATAGCAGCGATGTGTAACTACGAGGTTCGGTACCTGTCCCGCCGAGTCTCGCTCGGGTCAACAGGTGCGCCTGCGGGACGTGGATTCCGGATGACTGTGCTCATGACGTCATCGAGTCATATCGTCAAACATGACCTCTATGGCTAGTCGAAACTTTTCTTTTCTCGTAAGCAAACTTGGCACGATTTTTTTTTTTTTTCATTTGTCATCGACGATAAAATTTATCTTGCCAAATAGCTGTTAATTGTTATTTTAATTTTGTGCTGGTGAACCGATGATTTAAAATAAGAGACGAGGCTCAGTTAGTCATCAGAAATGGTCCTTTTGCCTTGCTCTTCCAACTTCGATCGATGAAGACTTAAAATAAAAGACAAGCCTCCGTAGCCATCCGGATTATGCGGGAATGCGTTCCTCCAGCTCGTCGATCGTCGAAGTTGAGCAAGATCGGATCGAGTCTCTTTTGCAGCATCGCGATCACTTTCGATATGTCGAATCGGCGTGTGCGAGTTCGGATAAACAAACAGACCACATGAATCCCTTTAAGTTGGTCCAATAAATTAAACACCATCGATTTCGTTACATTGTCGTATAAGACGAGACGGAGCAAAGCCGATCCGAGTCTTCCACTCGAGATGAAATATTTTTCTCCACGTCCAGAAAAAAAAAATGGTCCATTTTGCCCCGTTCTTCCAAGTTCGACCGATGAAGACTTAGAATGAAAGACACGCCTCAGCCATTCGAATTATGCAGGCATGCGTTCCTCCGGCTCGTCGATCATCGAATTTGAGCAAGATGGAAGTCTCTTTCGCAGCATCCCGATCGCTTTCGATATGTCGAATCGGCGCGTACGAGTTCGGGTAAACAAACAGACCATATAGGCCCGAATGGCATGTGGCACGGCAGCGCGTCTCGGCTCGGCGGTCTGCGTAGATGAGAAGGTGGAACGGACGGAGGCAGCGAAGTCCCGAAGAGCTCGCGAAACGGTCGAGACGGTGGAAAAGTTGCGGGAGTAAGAGGGAGTCGAGCGAAGAGAGCTCTCGCGGGCATGAGCGCGCTCCGCGAGATATCTCGCGGAGGCTGTGGAAGAGAGCACGGAGGCGATCACTCGCGCGCAGAGTTTTAAAGACGGTGTATAAGAGGAGAGCTCGGCTCGGAGTTGCCGAGGCCCGTGGAACCAAACAAGATGTAAAAATCACAGGAAACCCACTTGGCTCGCGGGTCACGTTTTCGCAAGAAATCGTGGCGTGCCGTCGACACATGTAGCCCATCATAGTCAGCGATTTATGGCGGCGTAACGCCACGATAAAAAGCCGTCTTGTACCATATAAGCGTGCACGTTATGCCAGGCTTCGGGGACAGGTATTGATTGAATTTATCCTATAAATGGACGATTATGTCGGGTAAGGCTCGAACGAAAATATTCGGAGCGCGCGGCTGGGCTTATCCTGAGGATACTTTTCTCCGGTGTAGGCTTCTATGTGTGTAGCGCTGGGTTATCGTCATGTGTGCGCGTGTGTACGTTCGACGATGTCCTCGTCTCGTGGACATCGTACGGAGTTCTTTCTCCGTCGATCTTTATATATCTGTTGCCAAAGGCAGCCCACTTTGATGAAGACGTGATTAGAAATGGCAACGAGTTTATTTTCCGTATCGAACGCGAGATCTCGAGGAGAGATGAGATCGAAGGGATTCCCGGATAGACGCGGAACACGGACGAGCGAGCTTGGTGTTTTTTTTTTTTTTTTTTTTTTTTTTGAGACGGGGATTCGAAATTGAGATCAAATTTGGGATCGATTTTGGGATCGAACTGGAGATCAGTTTTGGGATTAAATTTGAGATCGATTTTGGGATCGAACCTGAGAACGATTTCGGGACCGAATTTGAGATCGATTTTGGTTTCAAATTGAGATCGATTTTCGCATCCAACTTGGGAGCAATTTTGGCGTCAAACTTGAGATCAATTTTGGGCATAAACTTAAAATCGATTTTGGGATCAAATTTGAGTTAAAGCTTGATTTTATCGCCAAAGTTAGAGTTGCAACTTCAAAGCCAAAGTTCGAACTCAAGTTGTACTTTAGAATGTACTTTAGAAAAAAAAAAAAAAAATTGCGTTCCAATGTAAACATTGGAAAGCAATTTTTTTTTTCTCTAGTTACAACGTAAGTTTGACCTTAAACCGGGAAAATAAAGTTCCAACTCAAGTTTAAACTTCTTTTCGTGTATTTAGATTTTTATTATTATCATAATTATTATTGAAAGATGATGAGCGACTCGCAGTCGCAGGTTAAACTTGGTCCGGCTTAAGTTCGAACTGGAGTTTCGTGTGAGAGCGGACACGAGAGAAATTTTTGTATCGCGGCGCGATAGTTAAGGTATAAAAATAAAGTGAAAATATCTACTTGGCACGAAAATCACGCGCGACCTTCGACCCCGCGACCGGTTTACCCGAGACAATCGGACGGGCTGACGTGTGCAGCGAGGGCAAACGGTTTGGCGGAGGTGTAAGAGAGGCACGAAGCCGCGAGGACGACGAGGAGAGACGCCGGTCCAGGCCGAGAGTCGTTTTCTTCCTCCGGTGGCGCGGAGGAAATATCTTGGGCAGCACGCGGGGTAAGGCCCCACTCTCTTTCTCACTCCGCGGACCGGCGACACGACGATGAAGGAGGCAAAACGGAGCCGAGAGGAGCCAAGAAACGGCGAACCCGACGGGCGGCACCGGGGCATCGAGAGTGCGGTAGGTGGCTCGCGGCGGCGAAATGATTACAAGCCGCGAACGCACTCACTACCAGCAATAATATCGAGTACAAACTCTCGCAAAAGTTTTCATCCTCGAAAATCATTTTCTTTTTTTTTTTTTTTTTTTCAAATTATTTTACCGAAAAATTCGGCACGAAACGACCGAAACTTTAATATGATGTGCGTTTTTTTTTTTTTTTTTTTTTTTTTAATTACGGCTTTTAAAATTCGCCGCGAGTTCTTTTAGACGAAAATAGAAAGATCGCGCGCGCAACTGGGAATACGAGTTTCGCGCTACCAAAATATAAACGACGTAAAATATTACGGCATTTATTTGCGGATAGCTTTTTTTATAAATATTTATATATATATATTTTTTATATACATATTTTATATATATATATATATATATATATATATATATATATTTTATAAATTTTTTTTTTTTTATACTAAAGATCTTATACTCATTTTTGTTCTGCCTATTTACTTGTTTGCTTTAATTTTGGAGATTTGGCGAAAGATAAAATTCTATTGAAATTGTCGTATCGAAAAAATCGGCACGAGATCTTTTAGACGAAAATAGAAAGATCGCGTCCGCAACTGGGAATACGAGTTCCCCACTGTCGAAATGTAAATGACGTATTACGGCATTGCCGACGGATTGCTGTTTTTTTTTTTTTTTTTTTTTTATAATTATACTGAACGTGCAATAAATATTTTTTCGTTTTGTTTATTTTTGTTTCGCTTTTATTTAGGAAATTTGGCGAGAGATAAAATTTGATCGAGCTTGTACCCGCGTCTAATCCGGAAACGACCGTTTGGAGGCTCGAGGACCGGTATAAAGTTGTCGAACGATGAAGAAAAAAAAAAAGAAAAAAAAAAAGAAGAGAGAGACATGTATATAGATATATGTAGGGTGAACTCCCTTGGAACCATATCCCACGATCTCGAAATACGCCGAGTACCTACATACGCGTTACAGATCCGCGATACGGATCTCTCGTGCGGAGAGCTCTAGCCGGTCCAGATTAAAAATTCAGATTAGAATCTCGGGAGGATCTGTAGCGTGCGACTGTGCTCTTCTCTTTGGAATTGGGACGGTTAAACTTCGCGCGAATAAATCCAGCTTGGAAACGCGAATGCAAACTGGAGTTCGCATTTTTTTTTTTTTGAAAAAAAGAATATGTAATTTAAAAAAAATTTCCGATAATAAAAAGCTAAGTAACGTTTTTTTTTTTTAATTTGCATTAAAAAATTTAGGATAATTGGAAACTTTTGGAAAAAATGTACTCTTTGGACTACTGACAGGTGAACTCGGGTGAATCTAAAGTCGAGTTCGAATTTTTCTTGAATAAAAAATGGATGTAATTTAAAAAATTTAAATTCTTTTTATTTGCATTAAAAAATGTACGCCAATTTGAAATTATTGCAACAAATGTGTACTCCAACTCCCATATATTCGAGAAAGCCTTCTCGAGCCGTTCTACGAAATAAAAAAAAAAAAAACTATCCAGCAAGAACTTTCGAGCCTTTCTCGCTCGCGAGTCTGACAAATCGACGCAGTCGAAGAGTATTGATGACCGGCGAACGACAGCCCCGAGAGGCTAATTGTTATCGCCTTTTATCTCTCGAGCAAAACAGAGGATGAGTCCAATTTTGTCAATGACCCGCTCCATTTCCCATAGCGGACGATCCGTCAGCTTATCAACGGGAGTCTCCGCGCATCCACCGAAGTCATTGCCCTTTTTTAATTTTTTTTTTTTTAACCCTCGACAGCAAATTTATTTATTCATTCGGGCTCAAAAGAACGTCTTTTAACATTTTTTTTTCCCCATTCTCATCCGTTCAAACCGACAATGCACCAAAATTTGCACAAAAGCGAATTGCGTCTCTGCGAATTGGAGTACCGGACGATTCGGCTGGTAGCAAATTCGCCTTACGGAAAATTTTCTTATTCGTCTTAAAACTCTTAAAAAAAAAAAACCTCACGGTCTGCGCGACGGCAAATTTATTTATTTGTTTAGGCTTAAGAGAACATATTTTTAATTTTTTTTCCTCATTATTTTCCTTTCAAACCGATAATGCAACAAAAATATGCACAAAAGCGAGTACACGTCACTGCACATTTGAGTACCGAACGATTCAACATCAAGGGATGCGCGACGGCAAATTTATTCATTTGTTCAGGCTCAAGCGATCATCTTTTAAAATTATTTCCCCACTCTTTACCGTTCAAGCCCGCTAATGCAACAAAATTTGCACAAAAGCGAGTTGCGTCTCTGCGACTCGGACTACCGGACGATTCAACCGGTAGCGAATTCGCCTTACGGGACATTTTCCCATCCCCCTAAAAATCTAAAAAAAAAAAAACCACACATCACGGGGTGCGCGACAGCGTGTAGCCTTTTTTTGTTTTTTTTTTTTACGTTTTACTAAGTGGCCATATGGGGTATTGCGACATAATGGTCGAGAGCATATAGCCGCCGGGTTTATGCGAGGTGCGCGCGAGAGCGGCTCGGGGAGTAAAAAAAAAAAAAAAAAAAAAAAAGCTCGGCTTACAATCGCTCGGAGGAGATCTAAAAGAGCCGCAGGGGAGCTCTCCGGAGATCTGTCCGGGGAGCGTCGACGGGTGCGAGCGAGAGAGGGCAGCGATCGGTACACGAGACGAAGGTCCATTATCAGGTTGCAAAACATACATCTGGCCGGTAGCCCGGAACGGGGCACGCGCCCGCGGGCTCTCTCTCTCTCTCTCTCTACTCTCTGTGTAACACCACTACTCGAACGTGGGGCACGCCCCTTTCATCCCTAAAACCCTTCTCTCCGTATTACCCTTTGGGCAACGATCGCGATTTTTTTTCTTTTTTTTTTGCCCATTCTTCCTCGCAATCTTCTTCGGAGCTCTATTGCACGAGGCGAGAGAGTCGAGCCCTTCGCTGGGCGTTAAAATTGTTCGATGTCATTTCACGGTTCGGATTATCAATTTTTATCGTCTATTTTATTTCTTCTATGATTGTTCCAAGTGTTTTTATTTTTCGGGGCCAATGGGAAGGAATCTTTTACAGATTATATTCATCGTCTCTTATTGATCTGTACTGTAAAAAATTTCTGCTTGAAAATTCATAAATGTCTGTGAAGCTTTATGCATATGCATCGCTTTTATGTATATGAAATTTCGTTGACACGTATGTAAGAATATTGCGTTACTGGTATATTAAAAACAATATTATTTGCATAATATTTGCGATAATAACATAATTTTCATATACCGATGTCTTAATTTTCAATGCCATCACCGGTTATTTTAATATACAGGTATGACATTTAAGATTAAATTATTAAAATTCAAATACAATGTATACGAATTCTAATTTCATATAACTTTGTATATTAAACGTATTGTAAATTTCATAATATGATTTACAGTGTGTAATTATATTTACAAAAAACAATTTTTATTTGCGTCGCGCCCCCTCTGCTGTGCGTTTAATCGTTCGATTTCGTTTCACGGTTCGAATTAACAATTTTTCTCATCTATATTATTTTATTTTATTCTTAATTATTTTAAATGTTTTATTTCCCGAATCTTTTGCAGAATATCCGTAGTTTTTGATTGATCCATACTCGTAAAAAAAAAAAAAAAAAAAAAAAAAAAAAAAAAAAAAAAAATTAAAAAGCTAAAAATATGAAAGTAATGAAAGAAAAATTTGCACGATTGTCATCAATTTGAGAGCGAAGCGGTTGAGATTTCCGATGCGTCAGGGCAAAATCTGTTCCGGACCGATTCAGTGCCTGTCGGAATTAAATGATTTCTTCCTTCGTCTCACGCCTATCGAATTCGACCGAGGATCTGTCCTGTCGTTTAATATACATAATTTGGTTCCGCTCGTTAATCGACCGACGAAGGAGTCAGCCAAGCGGAGTCACGATTCACGATCATCGGACGAGTTATATCGAGGAGTCAATATTTGTACGTGAGACAGGCTAAGGGACGAATTCGACTCTACCCATACACACACACACACACACACATATAGATAGATATATCTATATATCTGCATGTATATGTATACGAATGTACATGGATGTTTATTCGAACCGGGTGTCAGAGTTTGGCGCCTCACGCCGCTCGATGAACGAGTCGATAAATGATCGACGAATGTGAAGCGAGAAACTATCAATCGTTCGCATCTTGCAAACGACTGTCGCATCGCGGTACCGAGAAGTTCCAGTCTGTTACTTATATCGCCGACCTCTCCTCGCGCACTTTCCGAGACGAAAAGAATATCTAGGATAATTACGAAGAGTTTACGATGTTTACTCTGATCGTCTCCAGGGCGAGGGGACTTTTTTACACTGTCGAAAGACACCGGAGGTACAGCAGACAGACCCGTCGCTGACAGCGATCTGTTTGCTGGCGAGGGACGAGATCTCTCGGCGAATCGGCTATTTCCTTTAGGATAAATAATTTCTATCTATTTTAAGTCGATTTTTTTTTCCAGCTCGGCAAAAAGTGTCTCAGTATATTATAGGATATTATTATTATTATTATTTTTTATGTCTTACGTTTCGCTTACTTTTTTGTCTTGTGGATTTTCTTATTGATTATCTTTAGGCTGATTTAATTTTTCGTCAATCTTCCGGTCGATCGCTCGTCGGCGTACCATTTTTCCCACCCCGTTTTTTTCGTGACGTTTTTCGATCTTTTTCTTTATACAAATGAAATTGTCGCTAACCTCGACCGACGATTTTTCCATAGCGATTTTTTCCCCGCAGGAAGTTCTTCGAAGGAATTTTCCAAAAAAAATTGTACGATATTGTTATTTTTTTTTTTTTTAATTAGTGTCGTTTTGTTTGCGTTTTGTCGCTTAGATTTTTTTTTGCCGCTTATCTTTGCGTCGGTACAAAGTTTCTCGCAATTTTTTCGGTCGATCGCTCGTTAGCGTAACATTTTTCCTATCCGTTTCTTTCGTGACGTTTTTTTTTTTTTTCCTTTTTTTTATATCAATAAAATTGTCGCTCACCTCGATCGACGATTTTTCCAAAGAGATTTTTTCCTCGCAGAAAGTTCTTCGTCGAGCAGTTCCATCGCCTGTTGCGAAACTGATGCTGACACTCCATTATCGCCTGGTTAGCGCCCCTCGCAACGGCCATGAGGACGCCGGGGTTTTCCCGTGCCAGGCGTCTCTGCTTTCTCCTCAGGGTGGTGTAGACCGTCGGATCCATGGGTATCGCCGCCGGTGACATCGGCAGAAGATTGTTTGGCTCGCCAGCCTTGGCTATGCCCCTGAAAAATTGCCAGAAAAAAAAACGACTTATTTACAAACTCTCCAGTCGTGAAAATGTCGAAAATGAAGCATCGCGACAACTGCGACGAAATTTTCTTCGGTCGTAAAATTCTTTCGGATCTCAACTGCGGTATCGAACCACGTGGTCGAGGGGGTGATGTTTTTTTTTGTTTTCGAATGGAAGATCGGAGGGAGATCGGCACAGCCGGCCGACAAAGTGTCCGGGAAGTCGATCGCCAGTCTCAAAGTGTTTTCAAAACAGGAGTTCTCTTTTCGAGCGACTGTAAACGGCGACACCCGTCCGAGCAATGTCGGGGAGATTTCGTGAGGATAACGATTATTTCCCAGGCTCTCACCGACCGGAAGCAAATTATGGGAATTATCTTCGGCACCGACGACTATAAAATTGACTCATTTTTTTTTCTCGACTTTTCTTTCTTCAATTGCACCAAAAAGCAAATTTCCATGAACTTCGGCCATTACAAAAAAAAAAAAAGACAAATTACCGATCCCCAATGATCAATCCCATCACAGAAAACGGCACTATAAAAAAAAAAAAAAAAATCCAAACTCGCGGCCGAAATTGCACCGAAATCGTTCGTTAAAAAAAAAATCCTGGAATTTCCCAGGCTGCAACTAACCGGAAGTATGTTATGGGAATTATCTTCCTACCGATATGTAAAATTGACTCATTGTTTTCCTTTTACTATTCTTTCTCCAACTGCATCAAAAACCAAACGTCAATGAACTTCGACGATAAAAACAAAATACCGATTCCCAATGATTAATCGCTGCAGAAAACGGCACTACAAAAAAAAAAAAAAAAAAAAAATCGAAACAGTCATTACCCCGAAGTAATTCGTCGAACGTTCGGCCGTAATTCCTCCGAAATCGTTAATAAAAAAAAAAAAAAAAAAAAAAAAATCGTGAGATTTCACACGGTTGAAGCATTAAACCGATAAGGTATTCGTAATTCTCATTCCTCACTGTAACGACAGCGTGTTCTACATGCGTTCGACGATCCATCTCCGCTCAAAGAATCTTCCCACCCCGGGGACAAAAAGGCCCAAACAACGGACCGCCGATCTTCTCGCGTGTGTCCAGCTCGTTCGAGAAAATTGCGGACAAAACCGATCTGGGAATCTGTTCACTTCGGCACCGACTTGTATGTCTCTGTCTCGAAAGGTCGCCTTCCCGTTTCGTCCTCCTCTTACCCTCGCTTGTTTAACGGTAAAAATTCTCTCCGAGTTGATGGTCGAACCATCGACGCTCCCGGCGGGCCGGGGAGGGGAGGGGGGCAAGTTGGTCACGAGAGAGATGCGTCCGATAATTAATTAATTATTTATTCAAGCCCATGCGCGACGATTCGCGACGACGAGTTACACGCTCGAAACGTCTCCTCTTTTCTTTCGAACGACTTCGAAATCGTTCCATCGGAGTTCTCTCAGCCCTTGTGGCACGTGAGAAGGTATTTCGCCCGAGTTAATTTCTCTTCTGCCTTCGCCTCTTCTTGTTCGGGCGAGTGTCCGAGTACCCGGTCGTCGTATTTTTTCGAGGACGCGCTAAAGGCCCATTGCGCACCGGTCGAAGCGCACGCGCGCGTGCATGCGCATGCGCACTCCCGGGAGTGTGGCCGAAGGGATTAGCCCGAAAGGCGAAACTGGTTCAACGGTTCCTCGTTTGTTACTCGAGCTTCTGTCCTATTTAGTTTATTTATTTCTTTGGAAGCAGTGGATTTATTGACAGTATGCCAGATGGAACAATTTTTGGTACACAGCATGACAAAACGTTGTTTGCCGTGAGAACATCAACCCGAGTCCTTCAGTCATTGTTTTATTTATTTTATTTAACTCATGCATGAAAAGTGGTACTTTTCGCACCTGCCGAGAGTGACGTAAGTGGCGCTTTAGAGCCAAGTGCACTATAAATACCCGGCGCATGCGCATATCGGGCCGTTCTCACTTTACGCACGCTTTTCGTACTTTACGCACGCTTTTCGTACTTTACGCACGCTTTTCGTACTTTACGTACGCTTTTCGTACTTTACGCACGCTTTTCGTACTTTACGCACGGTTCTCGTACTTTACGCATGCTTTTCGTACTTTACGCACGCTTTTCGTATTTTACGTAAGCTTCCCGTACTTTACGCACGCTTCTCATAGTTCACGCACGCTGGCTGTACAGCGCCACCATCGGCAGGCAGGCAGTAGCATTCGTTACAGAAAATATTATGCGATACTAGTTGCGATGTAGCGAACATTATACGCGGGCTGTGAAGCGAGTCGCACTTCACAGCGTGCGTATAAAGTTCGCTTTACCACACTTGTATCGCAAATTACTATTAGTAGTAGTAAAAGAGATTTATTGCCACAGTCAATATGTATACAGTTATTTTCTTATACTATACTAATGTTATGCCTAATGGTAATTTTACACCTTAGCATACGACCATCGACCTGAGTCCTTCAGCCCAATTACTATTAAGTAATTTATTTAATTTACTTCCAGTTCTCATTCGAGAGTAACCAGAGAAGGTTTAGAGCCAACGGCATTGGTCTCCATATTATGTTTTCTCGGTTGCGCCAGTATGGATTTAAGTTGCGCGCGTCACAATGCGCGCGTCTCCGCGAGGACGCATAATAGGCGCATAAATATACATAGGGTTAAGGCGAGCCCGCGGTGAGCGCGGTGCGATGAAGAGCGGGCGCGAGAACTCTGACCACCGTTCGGTCTATTATACTGTTCGTCATCGGGTCGAGTACAATGAGCGGATATAAATCAGGTCTTACACTGGCATGGCCGCGGAGCGAGTTCGCTGGGTAATGGGCGTAATGTACATACTCGTTTCGGAGACGGATTCCCGAATCGTATGGGAGAGAGGAGAGAGCTTCACGGACGAGAATCCCCTTGGACCGGACGACGAAGAGGTTGGTGAGAAAAAAAAAAAATGTACACACATTTTTATGTATAACTGGTCGAGTGGATGATATACGATTAGAAAACGAAACGGTTCCACGTATGACGCCTCCGTCGGCAAGACGGATTGGAGAACGGTGAGGCGTTAGAGTATAATTATTCGTTGAACGTCAAAATATAATTTGTGCAATGTAATTGCTGGATCAAAAAAGACGCTCGGCAAAATGAATCGGGGAACGGACAAGCGTTAAAATATCATTATTCGTTGAACGATGAAATATAATATGTGTTATTTTTTTATTCCATGTTGTACTTTTCTTTCTTTTGCTTCCTCATAGAGGAAGCTTTTTATTATTATAAATCGGAGAACGGAGAAGCGTTAAAAATGTAATTATTTAGCGTCAAAGGTTGAAAAAATTTTTAGTATTTATTAAATTTTCTGCTCTTTTTTTTAATGACCGTTAAACTGCTGGATCAAAAAAAGACCGTCGGAAAGATGGATCGGAGAACGGAGAGGCATTAAAATAACATTATTCGCGAGGTGAAGGGTTAATTTTTGTTATCTTTTCGTACTATCTTCCTTGTACCTCACTTATCATTTTGACTGTCAAACTGCTGGATCGGAAAAATAGATGAAAAAAGAAAACTTCGAATCAACACTCCGTCTGTGTTAATTGACGAGCGAAGGGGGTTAATTTTTTTTTTTTTTTTTTACTGTCGTGTCGAACGCGCGTGGATTTAAAACGAGAGTCCTGTCGGGAGCCGACGATTGCAGACAGGCAGCAGCGGCAGCAGTCTCGTAAACAGAAAAGCCGGCAGATCGGATCTCTCGTCGTTCCGGCTTCTAGAGCGAAGTGTATGCACCGAAGTGTCGTGTCTATCGTGGTACAATAAACATAGGCACGGTCGTTCGAGGAAGCTTAAAGTAAAACCGCGCCTGCGACGGCCACGCTGTGACGAGCGTGTCCGCACGCTCTCGGTCGTTCTCACGTGTCTCTGTGCCGTCTGTGATGACGAACATAAAAAAAAAAAAAAAAAAATTTAACAGACGAGAAGAGAAGATGACGAATCGCCCCGTCATTGCTACAATTTACGACTATAATTCCTAAAATCGATGAAATTTTTACCCGATCGTTATTCAGAGGTAAATTTTCGCTGAACGACAGATTTCAGCACCGACCAATAAAATTTCACCCACTCGGACGAAAAATCGTCTCTAATTAAAATCCTAAAATCGATGAAATTTTTATCCGATCGTTATTCAGAGGTAAATTTTCGCTAAGTCATATTTCAGCACCGACCAATAAAATTTCACCCACCCGGACTAAAAATCGTCTCCAATTAAAATCTCGAAAAACTTAAGAGACGGCGAATTTCCATCGCAGAGAAAATTCTATTCAATGCAACACGATAATAGACTGATAGATTAAATGTTTGAAAAGAAGAAAAATCAAAGCCGACCGATAATCAACGATCCTCGGAGTAAGATCCGATAAGTGATAATTTCATTTGCCGCAACGACGACACAGCAATCGACAATGTAGTAATTGCTCGTTAAAATTTAACGTGCATACGCTGATCGATCCCTCGCGATCCCGCGGAAACCGGCGACAGAGGCCGTGCAACAGCAGTCTAAAAAAAAAGAACCAACGGTATTATTTATCGGAAATTAGTCTCGGGCTTAGTGTTTTCCGCGGGCTTTGCGGCAGCCGGATGCTGCGCGCGCAGCGCCGGTAACGAGACACCCGTTTAATTTCTCGTAATTCCTCCTTAATATTCTTCCTCAATATTTTGTATTAATTGCTTCGCGTTAAAACAAAATAATAATTAATAAGTATGGTAAACTCTCATCTTACAAAATGTTCTATTTAATGCAATACAATAATAATCCGACAGATAAAATATTTTAAGAAAAGAAAAAACAGAAACCAAAAATCAATGGTATTAACGCGACAGGAGTTTAATTTATCGTCATTCCTCTTTAATATCAATATTATTTTGTATTAATTACTTCATATTTTTTTAAATTATTTAATATGGTTTATTAATTAATTAATAAGTACTGCAAATTCCCATCTTACAGAATGTTCTATTTAATGCAATATAATAATAATCCGATAGATAAAATGTTTAAAAAAAAAGGAAAGTCAACAAAAGTCAAAGAAGAAAACCAACCGTATTATTTATCGGGTAATTAGTCTCGAGGTTGGTGTTTTCCCGAGCTTGGGGGGGGGGGGGGGGCTGGAAGCGGCGTGCGTAGTGGCGGGTAACGAGACACGAGTTTAATTTATTATGATTCCTCGTTAATATTTTGTATTAATTGGGGTAAACGTGGTGAATACGGACCACCCCGATTAACACGTAAATCAATGAAATATGGACCGGTTCATATTCCCCACTTTTACCCTACTTCATATTTAAAAAAAAAATGTTAATATGGTTTATTAATTGATTACTGAGTACTGCAAATTCTCATCTTACAGAATGTTCGATTTAATGCTATATAATAATAATCCGATAGATACAATGTTGTAAAAAAAAAAGAGGAAAGTCAACAAAAGTCAAAGAAGAAAATCAACCGTATTATTTATCGGGAATCAGTCTCGAGGTTGGTGTTTTCCCGAGCTCGGGGGGGGGGGGGGGGGGGAGCTGGAAGCGGCGTACGTAGTGGCGGGTAACGAGACACGAGTTTAATTTATCGTGATTCCTCTCGGGGGTCACCAGACGTTCGGTTTGCGTTTGTTCGGTAACTTGCTGGTCTCTGTAAGGTAGATCGGAAAGAGCTCGTGCCGCGTGCAAGACATCGCCGGGGGGGGGGGGGCCGGTTTGCGTCTTCTCGATACCTGGAGAGCGGTGCGTAGCCGCGTGTGCGTGAGCGCATATCGCGCGGAGGACTTGCGCGGCATCGGCGGTTACCGCGAGTACGGTGCGCGGGTGAAAAAGACGTCGGACTTTATCGGGCGTCGGGTTGACTTTCGCGCGAGCTGATTCATGATACGAGAACCCGACGCTGCCTTTGCGCACCGCACGCACGCCTCCTCTCTCTCCGTCCGTCTCATCCACGATTGACCCGACGACGAGATCTCGCTTTTTTTGTGTCGGCGATCGATCGGAAAAATCATCGCACTTCGATCGTCGGACAACGATCTTGTAATTCCATTCGACATTTTTTTTTTTAAATTCATTTCTAGGATGAAAAAACACTTATTTTCTTGTTGTTAATCAATTAAAATACGAAGTAATTAAAATGAAATTGGCACATCCGTGCTATAATTTTTTGTTTATTGAATAATACAAAATATTAAGTAATTAATAAACAATTAGTACATCGATGCTGTAAATAATTTTATTTATTTACTTATTTATAGCAGGGACGTACGTTTTTTTTTTAAATTAATTACTTAATAATTACCCGATGCGCGAGTGAAAAAGACGTCGGACTTTATCGGGCGTCGGGTTGACTTTCGCGCGAGCTGATTCACGATACGCAGTCCCGATGCTGTCTTCGCGCACCGCACCGCACGCCTACTCTTCGCTCGTCTCATCATCGATTAAGCCGGCGACGAGATCTCGTGTCGGAAATCACAAACGTCGTTGCAAGATCTTTTCTTATGTCGTCGATCGATCGGAAAAATCATCACACTTCGACGATCGGACAATGATTTTGCAATTCCATTTAAACCCTTTTTTATTTATAGCGTGGATGTACTTTACTTTTTATTGAATCGTTTTATCGATAAAGTTGAATTATTGTCAAACTTGTTTTCTCTATGCAAGATTTTTTAGGTAAAAAAGTGCGATCATAGAACTTTTATAGTTTCAAAGTGCTTGTGACACAAAAATACAATAAAATAAATCAATGAAATAACATTAAAATGAAATGAAATATCGATTAAATCGAAGGCGAGATTCTCGATTGCTGCGTTTTAGTTTTTGTACTTCAGGCGGATCAGAAAAATAATTATCTTCGATGACTTTTTCGCGACGCAACATTGATTATCCTTGAGGGGGGGAGAAAAAAAAAAAAAATTAATCGTTCTAACTAAGCTGTCAGATCGAGTGCCTCGAGCTCGACTCTTCTAATTGCGATATTTTTTATTTACTCCTTTAAAATTGCAACAAACAAACAAACAAAAACATCACTTTCAATGACACATCGCTGCGTCTCGAAGCATTCGAGCAAAGTGTCGACATTTTTGTTATTATCTTTAATTGTATTCTCTTCGACCCCGTCGCTCGATGACAGCATCGTAAAATTGTCAAACGTCATGAACTCTAATTGCGTAATAATTACAACAAAAAAGTAAAATAAAAATGTATAAAAAATAACTCACCACCACATGGATCCTCGTCCCCGATTCTTATTCCGGCTGATGTCAGCGGGCAGCGCGGGCACCGCGACAGCCAGAGCTCCGAGCATCATCCACAGTCTCATTATACAATGATGATTAAAAAAATGACAACAACGATCTCGTCGATACTCGAAGAGTTCCTCGACAAAGCGTCCTCAAAAAAAAAAAAAAAAAAAAGATATATATAAAAGAATAAAAGAACCCCGCGAATCTCGCACCTTTTTCGAACACACTTGATAAACACTCCGCACGTTTCTCCGTCACTATACTACGTGCGAGTACATAAACGAAACGTCAGATCACCATTCTCCCGCCTTCCCTCCTCCCGTCGAACAACACTCGCAGAAAGTTCATATATGAAAAAAAAAAAAGTTTTCAAAGTCCCAAAAATAAAAATAAAAATAAAAATAAACAAAATAAACAAAACTAATAAAAACGATAACTCATCGACCAGTCCCAAAAAAAAAGTTCACCGCGATTCCTCTCCGATACGTATAAAAAAAAAAAAAACTGCATAAAATCGGCGACAAAGTCCGGAAGTCTGCGCGATTTTCGCTCGACTTTAGTATTTTTCACTGACAGTTTACGGCGGTACTTTCGTAATGCAGTTTCGGATTCCTTGCGGGACTACCCTCGGGCTTCCGATACGTCGGTGAGACTGACGTCGGTCGCCGGCTCGCCTTGGCCTCTCGGTGCTGGCCTGACTCTTCTATCTCGCTTTCTTTTTTTTTCTTTTTCTTTTTCCTTTTTTTTCTCTCCTTTTCCTTTTCCTTTTTCTTTTTTCCTGCCGTCTCGCTCTTTCTTCGGCTCTCTTTCTGGAGATCACGGTGGCGCGCGTAAACTCACCCCCCCGGAAGGTAGCCGAGGATTTGGTCCTCTCCCTCCTTTTTTTTTTTTGGTTTTTCTCCCTCTGTTACGGTGCCCACGGCCGGGCCAACTCTGGCTCGCTGTGCAGTCGAGACTCCGGACCGAGGGTGTCGCACGCTTTCGGGGGCTCTCGGCTATTTGCCGGCCGGCGTTTTTCGGGGCACAATAGAGGAGAGGAGAGGAGCGAGAGCGACGACGGGGGACGGAACGGTGTGACGGTCCTCGTCGAGGAGAGACCGATGGGGAACGACGGAACCAACACGATGGCCGATGGATGGTGGTGGTAGTTCGTTACGAGGTGGCCTAGCGGCGACGGTGGTGGTGGAGAAAGAGAACCCCGACGGACAATGATGGTTGGCGACGCACCGTGGTGGGAGAATATCCCAGAACGACCCCCGCGCAAAGAGGGTCCCGTTTTACCTGTGCGCCAACCCCCTCGGAAACGCGCGCCGGCCGCACGCCGCCCGCTACACGACAGGTGCTTCTCGAATCGATCACCGAATCAATGATATTGATTTTCACTTTCTTCTTTTCTCTTCCCAATTTTTCATTATTTTTTTAAACTCATTTTGGTGTTTTTTTTTATTCAAGATTTTTTTAAGATTCATTTCGGCATTTTTTTTTTTTTTTCGGAGCGATTCGAGCGAATTGGTTCGATTGTTTTTCTTTTTTTTTTTTTTTTTTGTGTATCGTGAGAAGACTCGAAGCCGGTTCGTCGAAATCAAATTTGTTTTGTTTTCGGGGAAGAAATGAAATGTTTATTGATTTTTGGGGCGATTTTATGATCGGCGCGATTTGTCGAGTTTATCGTGTATAGAGAAATCGAGGACCCTTCGACGGACAAGTATAGGCCTCGGCTAGCGACTGCACGCACGCGTACCTCCGCGGAAGAGCCGATCTCTCGCGGGAGCCGCGACGGCCCGCGAGAGAGAAAGCCCCATCCCCCCACTGGCAACTCTAACCGCGGACCCCCCCAAGACCGATTAAATCTCGCCCCGCCCCCTCGGACTGCCCCCTTCCTCCCTCTACTCTTAAACTCCTCTTTTTTTTTTTTTCTTATTCCTGACACTCTTCCTCTTCTTCTCTCGCGAGGAGACCGAGACTCTCCTTTTATTCTTGTTCCAGTTCCTCCGGTGATCGCTGGCTCCTCGGGTAATCCACACCGATACGCGCGACCGAGCCGGCTCCGACCTCCCTCACCTGTTACCATTCCTCGCCCGGTTCTCTCACGGATGCCCGAAACATGATTTTTTCGTTTGCAATTTTGATTTTTAATTTTTTTTTTTTTTATTAAATTTTTAATTTTTTGACAGTAATAATGGTTTTCGTAACTTTCACTTTTTGAATACAATCTTTTTGTTTGCATTTTTTATTTTCCATTCTTTACACGATAAACTCAAGGATGTCCGAAGCATGATTTTTTCGTTTGCAATTTTGATTTGGAATTTTTAAATTACATTTTTAATTTTTTTCGTAGTAATAATGGTTTTCGTATTTTCCACTTTTTTGATACAATCTTTTTGTTTGCATTTTTTATTTTCCATTTTTTTTAATCTTATTTTTGATATTTTTAATTTGTAATAATGGTTTTGGTAGTCTTTACTTTTTGGATACAGTATTTTTTTGCATGTTTTATTTTCTATTTTTTAATGTTATTTTTTATAGTAACAAACATTTTCGTATTTTCCAATTTTCGGATACAATTTTTTTATCACCGATTCTGTCTGTCCCCCGTGTTTCGACGATATCCCTTTGTCGTAGGTCAGTTCGAGCTTTGATATTCGTTCCCTATGCGGATTCGTCTCACAAAACTTCCCTCCGAACGGTTTATTTTTCAGCGTTACAATAGTTTGAGGAGAACGGGAATGATCTATAACTATGGGTCTAAAAGGGTAAATAAATAGATACGAAGATGAAACTAAAATGGATCCAAAGGGATCTTTCACGATCTCTCGGAAGATTTTCAATTTTTCAATTTATTTTTTATTATTCATAGTCATAATCGTTTTTCAATTTTGTCACATTTTGAATAGAATTTTTACCTCCGATTCTGCCTACCTTTCGTATTTCAATTATATGCGTTCTCGTAAGAAAGTTCGAGCTTCGACATTGATTGCGTATGCGGATTCGTCTCATAAATTTTCCTTTCGATCGGTTTATTTTTCGATATATCCATAACGATCCATACGATTTATCTATAACGATCCACATGGATCCATAAAGATCTTTTATGATCTCTCGGAAGACGTCGAGAAATTTATCTTCCGTCCGATTTATCGCGCGTATAAACGTGCTGTTTCGAAATTTTATTTCTTCACTTTAACATATTTAATAATTTCATTGTGCATCGTCATAAAATAATTGGCAACCCATTATCATTAATTTGTCAATTCGAGGAATCTCAATGACAGATCAGTTTTCGTCGTCTCTTCACTTTCACTTTCATGAGTCAATATCACGCATTCGCTATTGGCTCTCGATCGAACCCCGGAGCGAAGATCTTATCCTCGGAAACCGCGAAATCGTTCTTGTCGTAAACCCATTAATCATTTTTTTTTTTTTTTTTTTTTTTTTTTTTTTTCAATCCAATTCCCCGCGTGACCGACGTGTTTCGACTAAGTCGTTCGTCAGAGAGATGACACACACCGGATATGAGTCCGATATTATTGTACGTGTCTCGCTCCAAAAGAATTCCGGGAGCACGGCTCCAAAAACCAATGATTAAGACACTTCGAAATTGAATCATCCGCGTCCCCGGCTGAATGACCGGACTTTAGCGGCTAACGGAAGGTTGCAGATTTCTCGGAACGATCGAGAAACGACCTGCCGCTTTAAAAACAAAAATAAAATCAAGATCTGCTCCAAAAATTCGCGGGACCTTCCATGCAATAATTACCAGTTCTTGGCACCAGTTCTCTCTTCTCCACTGCCACGATACATTTTATTTTCTCTTCTCAAAATGTATCTTCAAAATTTCTGATATTTTTTGCAAAAAAAAATTACACATCAAATCTGCTCCAAAAATTCTCGGGACCTTCCGTGCAATAATTACCAGTTCTCGACACCAATTCTCTCTTCTCCACTGCCACGATACATTTTATTTTCTCTTCTCAAAATTTATCTTCAAAATTTCTGGGATTTTTTGCAAAAAAAAATTACACATCAAATCTGCTCCAAAAATTCTCGGGACCTTCCATGCAATAATTACCAGTTCTCGACACCGATTCCCTCTTCTCCACTGCCACGACACATTTTATTTTCTCTTCTCAAAATTTATCTTCAAAATTTCTGATATTTTTTGCAAAAAAAAATTAAACATCAAATCTGCTCCAAAAATTCTCGGGACCTTCCATGCAATAATTACCAGTTCTCGACACCAATTCGCTCTTCTCCACTGCCACGATACATTTTATTTTCTCTTCTCAAAATTTATCTTCAACATTTCTGATATTTTTTGCAAAAAAAAAATTAAACATCAAATCTGCTCCAAAAATTCTCGGGACCTTCCATGCAATAATTACCAGTTCTCGACACCAATTCGCTCTTCTCCACTGCCATGATACATTTTATTTTCTCTTCTCAAAATTTATCTTCAAAATTTCTGATATTTTTTGCAAAAAAAAATTACACATCAAATCTGCTCCAAAAATTCTCGGGACCCTCCATGCAATAATTACCAGTTCCTGACACTCTCGGCTCCACTCCCATGATAACTTTCATTTTCTCTTCTCAAAATTTATCTTCAACATTTTTTATCTTTTTAATAAAAAAATAAAATAAATATATAAAATAGAAAAAATGTGATTTTTCGACATCGGCACTAGGCTCGGTCGGATCGTTCTCCGGAGGCTCCGTGCGAGCGACCGAAGCACGTGGTTTTTGAGGGGAAGTCGTGGGCGTAACTTTCCTTGGCCACACCCCTCGCGGCTCCCACCCTCGTTCAATTTGTGATCTCGCTCCGAAAGAACGGAACTTTTGTTCGCTTTCGCACGCAGCATCTTTCTCCTTTTTCAATTTTTTTTTTTTATTATTATTTTTTCTTTATCTCGTGAGCTCTTGGTCCAGCGCGCAACATCCTCGGACAGTTTTTTTTGTTTTTCTTTTCTTTCAATCCTTGTTATATCTGCAGTCCGCTGGGCCGGAGGATCGTCGAACTGCACACGGTGCATATCCTCTCCTACCGGAGTGCAGCAGATGCGGTGCACTCGCGACTCGGATCGCGGATATATATCGGCGATGGTAAGGGGGACGAAATAAGAAGAGAAGAAAGATGTCGAAGCGAGAGGTGAGAGAGGACCTCGGGGAGAGCGAAGAGGAGATGGGATGTAAGGTGCGCGCGTGCGTGTGGGAACCACACGACGGAATGCGATCGCCCTCGAGTATCTCTATATATATAGATATATGTATGTGTATATATATATATATATATATATATATATACATACATACATATATCTATATATATAGAGCATACAGAGGACATGGTAGAAAGCACCACGAAGGTTTTTTACCCTCTTAGTCGAGGCGGAGGTTGAGCAGAAGGACGAAGGCTCACCTTGCCAGTCGACGAAATAAAAAGCATCGGAATGGCGAATTCCTCAAGTATTGGACATCCACGGGTTTTCTTATTTTTTTTTTTTTTTTTTAGGTGAAAGGAAGCATGGTTACTGTGACATCTCGCGGATAAATCATTTCGCGAGTCGAGTGTCGTAATATAAAAAAAAAAAAAAGAAAATGGATAATTATTGTGCGTTTTTGGTTGAATATTTAGGGTTCGATACATGATCTATAGATCACTGGATGAGGGCAGCAGAACGGACCATTTTAACCAATATTTTCGCGCGGCATGAATAAACAATTGATAATCATGGTGCTTTTTTATTTTAATATTGACTATTCGAATGATCTAAAAATCACTGCACACCCGGAGCAAAACAGACAATTTTTATCAATTTTTCGTGAGGCATGAATGAAAAATTCTTAATCATCGTGGCTTTTGAAAATTCGATGATTGTCGTGCTTTTTTGTTAGAACATCGAGTCTTCGAATGACCGATCGAGCGATCGATAGATCACTCGGCGAGGAAAGCAAAACCTCCGGGGCGAAAGAGATCATTGGTACCAATTTTTCGCCGGGCATGAATGAACAATTGATAATTATCCTAATTTTTTCTTTGAACATTGAGTCTTCGAGGCCATGATCTATAGATCACTGGGCGAGGGAAGCAGAACGGAATCCTCGGGGCAAACCGGACCATTTTTACCCATTTTACATAGGACACGAATAGATGTTTCCTCTCAAATGGAAGACGCGCTCCGTTTTGCCCCGGGTTTGAAATTTTGAAACCCCAAAAATCGCTTCGATCTCTACCGAATGACAAATCTTGAAACCACTCCGACATCCCCGCTGCTCGCCTACAAACGAAGTCGCGCGACGTACCGACAGGATGCTGCGGGATGGTACGAACGACGGTCCAGCGGAGGAGAGAAGATCTCTCCGTGCGGCGTGTTGCATAGAAGTCGCTCGCACCGGTGCGAGCAACTAATTTCGCGCAATGACGCCAATTACCTTTTTACCCCCGGTCGGATCCGTTTATTTGAACGGGCCGCGCGCGGCTCTCTCGGCTTTGCGGACGCGAGAAAGACCGCGCGCCTGCATGGATCCTCCGAACCGGAGAGGAAACAGCGCACCAGCCAACGCCGGAGAACTTTCCGTCCGGAGAGGACGGAAGATTAAGAGCAAAAAACAAAAAAAAATTGAAAAAGCAAAAAATAAATGAACCAAAGACGGCGGTCCGCCGCGGTAGTATTTACCGCGTTGCGAGCGGTTTATCGTCGGCAAACAAAATCCGAGCCAATTACACGGGGAATGCTTCGCTTCTGCGCTTCCAGCCAGCTCGCGCCGACATCGCGAACCCGCGAGAGCCGATTCTCGAGTGAGCTTGAAAAGCCTCGCTGCTTTTGCTGCTACACATTAAACCGAGCGGCGAACCGACCGAGTCGGCTTCGAACCGACCCGTGGCACTTTTCGCGACGGTCTCATGCCATCCGGATGGCGCACGCACTCCGGAGAAATCCGCACGCACACGGCAAACACTATCGGCGTTAGGGCAGACACGAACTTTTCCGAGTCTGCCGGACGAGACCGCTGATCGCCCGAGTCTCTCGAGCTATCGCCGGGAGACTCCACGTAAATGCAGCCGAGTCTGCCTCGCGACCTAGAAAGCACTGCATTGCATTTTTGCGTTCCAGCGGAACCGCGGATACCCCGCATAGGTGCACTAAGTGCAATCGCTGACAACGTTTCATTATAAAATTCCTCGGTGCGCTTCGTTGATTCTCGACGGGTGATTCATACTTTGTTTTTTTTTTTTGTTTTTCGCAGGTTTTATTTATCCGCATCTTCGTGGCGATATTTCGGTGGCTATTCGAATATTTTAGGCGGTTGTTTCGATTTTTATTTTCTATTTAACCTCAATAAAAAATAATCGAAAATAATAAAATAATGGCTATTCTAATATTTAGGGACTTTGTTTCTATTTTTTAATATTTTATTTTATATATTTTTAAGGACGATTTCCTCGAATAAGTATAAGGGATCGAAGATTCGATGCTAATATAAAAAATTAATAAGATAGTTGATTTTTGCGTACAACAAAAAATGGTCGTAAAATGTACGGGAATTTTTGACGATGTGCTGTGCGTGTGGTCAAAAATAAGTTTTTAGTGAGTACCAATTTATAGATGTACCCGATGGTACCGGAAGCTGCGGAGATGGTCCGGGGGGAGCTCGCACGTGGCCAGAGCCGATAGCGAGACCACGATGACCCCGAAGAGATAAATCAACGGCCGTCAAGATGAAAAGCCGCACTTCCGGTAACTAAAAGAAAAAAAAAATCGACCAGAAGCGCGAGCGAGCGAGCCAAATTCGCTCCGAGCAGAATCGGAGCACCAACCCGGAAGCTCTCAGACTTCTCGATAACAGTGTCTCTCGGGACCGTTTTCCCGACGAACTCGAACGGCGTTGATCACCGATTTTTCTAAAGATCACTAATAATCCGCGACGATCGATGAAGTCGCATAACTTAACCACGTGAGAACCATGCGAGAGGCGATATCATAACGCCGCTGAGCCCGCGAGCGAGGGCGAAGAGGAGCGCATGGACCACACGCGCGTTCGCAAAATGGCCTCCGGCCTGTACAAAGGAATTTTCCTCGGCCAGGTCTTGCGGGCTTCTCCCGGTTTCAGCGAGAAAAGGTGTGTGCGTGTGTGTGCCCGAGAGCCGTTTCGCTGCCGGTTCTGCGTGGTCGGTCCCAGCTTCCCGGTGAAAGAAAAAAGGTACGGATTTACCCGTGACACGGTCTCGACGGAGAAGATACCGAGCCCCGGGCCTCAGCCGTCCCAACGAGTTCGGCTAGCCGCTGGCACCGGACAAGAAGCTCACGGATAAATTAACGGAGCAATAAAGATCGAGATCCCGGTGGGCGATACAGCTGCTGTGACGCAGCCCGCTTCTGACTCCGCGATCCTAACGCAATGTCTTCATACGGCAGCTTCCACGATCGGGGGCGATTGGAGAGTCCCGTAAGATCGTTGGGAAAGAGCGACTTTCAGGGCTCCCGGTTTCGACACTTTCCTTTCTCCACTCCCACCGCCGCCCCCGTTTCGTGCCCAATTATTCGTTGTAGTAGTAGTGAATTTATTGACAGCGTAGAACATGGCACAGTTTTCGATACATAAGAGACTTAAGTCACGTGTAGGCTGCCAATTGGCCATCGACCGAAGTCCTTCGGCGACGATTTTTCATCTTTTTGCAAGAAAAAAAAAAAAATTAATATTACTTTAAGCCAGGGCTGGGCGGTACTTGAAGTACATGAGAACTTATTTCGTGCTTAAAGTATGTACTTAAAGTATCAAAGTACTTTTCGGTACTGTAAGTGCTATTACCGAGTACTAAGACCAAAGTACTTGGACAATTTTAAGCATAGTTTCGCTCTTTGAGGAAGCTATGCTCGAAATTGTGGTAAATGAGGAAACCATGTGCGAATTACTTTGCACCGCTTTCGTAACGTAAAAAATTGTTTGTCTCATAAAATTATTTTACTACCAACCCAATATTTTCCATTTAAATCTTAAAAATACAATTTATCGTGCACAAAATCAAGACTTTCAATGCCTCACTGTACTTTGGACCCAAAAAGACCAGCGAATTCGTGTTCAGCGGGAAAAAATACGTCGAAATACGTGGCAGTTCGTTTTTAAAAAAGTAAAAAAACAATCGTCACCTTTCGAGTCAATTTTTCTCGTTTTTCAACGTTCCGAACTGCCCGATAAAACGCTTCTAGAACTTCGCACAAGACCGGATCTTGTGTATTTTTTCTCGTAGAACACGACGAGCCCCTCGGATTTGCCCAAGCTCCATTGGGATCCGAGATATCGACCTTCGAAAATTACGAAAATCAACTCTTTTTTCAAAAATGGCTAAAAAATGGAAAAATCGTTGTTCACTCGATTTTTTTTTTGTTTCATGGCTATTTTCGACGTATTTTTTCCCGCTGGACACAAATATAACAATTACTTTACTCCTAGCCCAATAGTTTCCATTTAAATCCCAAAAATTCGATTTTTTATGCATAAAATCGAAACCTTTCTCACTTTCGACCACTGCACTAGATCCATACGTCCCAGATTTAGTTATTATACATCGAGAAGAGTTTGGACGTTTTGAAAAAATGTTGGGCCTGAACAGGGCCATTTGATTTGAAAATTCTTCTCCAAATCTCGTACTTCAGATTTTTTATTTATGTCGGAAATCGTTTGGTAACTTCTCTGGTTCTCGTTCTTACAGGCGCAATTCCCGTAGCTTCATATAGCAGAGTATTGCGAGGGTTGTTTAGCCCAATTATTATTATTTATTTTTTACGTCACTTCCATATCTTTCATTCTTCTCCAGCCTCGTCGACGCCGAGTCTGTGCGCTGGTTTTTTTCTGAGAGAAAACCAAAGATCCAGCGGCGGCAGAGTCGCCGATCGTTGACAGATAAATACCGGAGTCACCGCTCGATCCCACAGAGGCTGCCTGCGTGTCGACCGGTGAGCGGAAAACCGTAACGAATTTTATAAGCGACCCGTTATACCCTACAGAAGGCTCCCCTCTACCTTTTCTATATAATCTTTCTCGTTCTCGCGGTCTACCGCCCAGAAGTTAAGGCGCAGAAGCCACCGTGGAAGTTCCAGTAAAACGCGGAGGTAGGAGAGACACCGTGAAAAATTCCGATCGTTCCATTCATTCGGCGGAGCTTCGGGAAGGGGGCGAACGGGACGACGAGGTGGCCGAGCTGCGGAGAGGGAGAGAGGTGGGTGATTACGGAAATTAATTAATTCTTATCGAATCCCGGCGAGGAGATGAGAAAAGCCGAGTGGGATTCTCAATTGGTTGACGTTACCGTCGTGAGTTTGGAGAGAGCGAGATAGCCCGATTGTCCCGATAGGACCCTATAGGAGTGAATGGTGAACGAAGTTCTGAAGTCGTACTCGATCGAGAGAGAGTCGTCGGAAACTACCGATCGAGAGGACGAGAACCGGATCCGTTGGATGGAAATTAAGATGGAAAATTTACCACTTGATTGATCAGTAAATCTTGGAGACCATCCGTTGAAACGTGGAATAAGACCGGTTCAAATTTTTTTGATACAGACAGCAGCATCCAAAACGCTTTCGGAGGCGATAATCGCGAAAAAAAACCCATTTTTTTTTATAGTGTCATGGACTACCAAAGAACGGTCCGAAATGAAGAATGATCCACGGATCATTACGACAAAAAAGAAGGTGCACAGTGGCACAAGCTCATTGCCGCGAACAATCCGCGTAATACTGCCGTTCCTATATAAACCCGTAGCTCGTCGTGAATGGCCAATCACATCAAAAGACCATCCGGCTAGCACCGTCTCAGGCGCAGAGCCTGATGACTAAACGATCAGCGTCCAAGAGCCATCAGAAGCGCGATGCCGTTTCGCTCCATCCGCTCTCCTTCCTCATTATCAATTCCTGTTCATCCCGGCCAGTTAATCGGTAATACGGTCAGTAGCGTTACCTAACGCCCGTCCGAGGCTTCCGCTTCTCCGACTGAAGTTGACCCGACGCGTGGACGAGGCGAGATCGAGAGTGAGAAGTAAAGGAGGAGATCAGCATGAGATGCGGACCGGGGACCGCGAGATGTACGAGGGATACAGAGAGAGAGGAGGGAGAGGAAGGCGAGATGAGGTAGCTCGTAAATCTAGAAGGCCGCCAGCTCGAGTCCAGAGACGTTGAATAGGTGTAAATGAAGTTGCGGCTTGTGGGCCAACCATCTCCGGCGAGGAGGAGAGTAGCAGGCATCACCATCAGCATCGGCCGCCGCAGCATCCGTTGCCGATCCTCTGCACGGACCACCCCGGCATTCGTCGGCGCACGGCCGCGGCCACCGATGAAATGAAATAGTTATGTACAAAACCGGAGAACGAACGCCGACCGATGCAAAAGGTGACGGGATGGCGGTCTTCCCGGCTCCGTCTTCGTCCTCATCCTTTCCGCCCTCGTGGCGACCGCCATTGCGACAATGCGCGCCACACTCCGGAGCCGACTTTTCTCGCTTCTCATCCCAGCCCTCAGCAGGATTGGCTTGGTTTCTTCATCGACGTTTCTTCGTTCCTTTCTTTTTTTCCTCCCTGCACACATCTTTCTCGCTGGAGCGAAAGGAACCACCACGCCCATCTTGGACTCGCCTAAATAGGCTCGTCTACGCTGGGAACGCCGCTGGCCGCGCTGATGCTGCGACCGGCATCTCCGAGGTGGTCCTCGTGGACCAAAGAGATGAAGAGGAATAATAAAAAAAAAAAAGAAGAGAAACACGAATGGTAGAAAATTATTCGAGATGTGAAAGGTTCTCGGTATGGAGGAACCGCGCGTGAAGGATTAGCGGGTTTCGTGTAGTCGGCTTGTCGGATCGACGAATTTGTCATCGATCGGAAGATCGATGATCGATCCGCCACCGTCGTATAAACACACGTTCCACGTACCGAGAAGGCTCGTGCGGCGGAATTCCAAGTGGCGAAGATAATTCGATTATCAGGCACAACTTAGTCATGCGACTCTGTTTTGTACGAAGATCGATCGCTGCGCGCAGATCTACTGCGCACAGGCTTTTCACGGAGTGCGTCGGGAAAGAGGGAAGACAAGTGGCGGGGAAAATTGTTGAACAATTAGGGGACTTCCTGGAGGCTCCTCTTCGCGGCACGCGTCTCTGCGCGTAATCCTTCGCTATCCTGGCTCTTCCTTTCACGGGAATCCTTGCGGAGCTGGCTTTTGTTCCGCTGGTAAATTTTTGCCGTTGGAACGGCTAACGTTCGGTGCGCCGTCGCTCCGGATTATCTTTTGGCAAGTGCACGCGACGATAGAGATCGCGGACTCCGCAGCAGGTGGTTCCTGATGGTCGTCTTTTGGCGAATAAGCTATGGTTACCGAGCCACTAGATTTCGGGCTACTTACGAATGCTGGGATCCGCAGCTAATTTTATGCCACACTTTTATGCACCACGCCAAACAGCTGAGTCAGGGCCAAGATTCTAACTATCCGCATCGTCTTCGCGAATCACAGAAAGCAACGCGCTCGGTAAATCATCACGCCAAACAGGTGAAAACTTTGGACCATTTTGCAGCCGCCTTGATGAGGTCTTCTCAGGCTCGTCAGGGCCAAGATTCTAACCATCCGCATCGTTTTCGCGAATCAGAGAAAGCAACCCGCTCAGTAAATCATCAATTTCGTCCAAAATTAAGCTGCAATCGAGAATACGGCGTTTTCGAGCTAAATTTATATTCCCAGTAGAAAAAAAAAGCGATTGACCTGTTCGGTCGATGAAACTTCAGAACCTTTCTTCTGCTCTTTTCTTTTCTTTTTTCTTCCGTTCGGTCTCCCTTGAAAATTCTTTCGAAGCCGTGGGGTATGCGTAATTTTTTTTATTTTCATCTCACGCACACACCTGTCTGCCCGATGTTCGATCGGAACTTATCTAGCATTGTCCGTGAAGGTCTGACTAGCCGCATGGTCCGCGTGCTGTCCCGACAAACGTATATTATACGGGCTCGGGGTATTAGACGGTTCAGTTGCCACCGGGACACCTACGAGGATTTTTTGGGCGGGGTGCGAACACGTCGGGTCTACATCAAAGGCCTCCGTGAGAGGTAATTATTGTTTCTCGATGCCCGTGGTGGGTCTCCGAGGTAAGGCGGTGGCGCCTCTCAGCGCGCGCGAGTTCTAGGCGCTGCCGTTCTCACCCTCATCGCTTCTTCTTCTTCTTCTTCTTCTTCTTCTTCCCTCACTTTCCTCCAAGCCCCAACGTTTCAAATCTTTACTCTCTCCACCTACCCTGCTCTTTCTCTACCTTGTCGCTATGCTACGGCCGAGGCGTCGGGACGCCACGGGCCGCTTCACCCTTAATTAAGAGAAGTCCACGCACGATCGCGCCGCTCATTCTCCACGGTTTCTTTACTATTTTCACTCTTTCCACCGCATTCCGTGTGTCTCGATCACGTGAAAGCAACTCGTCCGTATCAGTACTCTTACGAGTCATCGTCGAGGCGGTTTTTCAGACTAATCAACGAACTAATGTATCCATGTGACCGTTTTTCTGACTACTTGGACAACATTTTACGAAATTTTATTAAATTTTACGAAATTTCATGAAATTTTGTGGAAGTAGTGGTAGTAATAGTGCATTCATTGAAAACATCGTGCAGTTTATACAATGTATTATACATCTCTCTATTTAGTAGTTAGCGGAGACCAGGGCAAAATGTCATAGCGGGACAAAACCGGACAGTGAGTGAAAAACTCAATCTTACAATAGATTTTGGATGTCCCATTTTGTCCCAACGATACATCAGGTTTTCCGGGGTTTTGTCTCGTTATTCCGTTTTGCCCCACTGTGCCATTTTGACCCGCTCTCCCCTGCAACGTTCATATAGGCATTGCCATTGAGCCATCGACCGGTGTCCTTCAGCCCATTTTATGAACTTTTGTGAACATTTTGTGAAATTTTATGAAATTTTATAAAAAGCTATAAACTTCTGTAGAATGTATCGCTTGGGAATGAAATAAGCAAAAAGTCACTAGATTTTCTGGGTGAGATTTTATGAAATTTTATGAACTTTCATGAAATTCTCTGAAATACTTTGATGCAACGTTATGAAATATATCGCTTGGGAATGAAATAAGGAGAAAGTCACTTGATTTTCTGAAGAAAGTATGCTGCATCGGTGGTTGTCGTGGGACGTGCATTCAGAAGAGGTCTCAATGTTAACGGAGTACGCAGAGACTGGACACGGTGACTCTGAAAGGGGACCGTCGATTCGTTCGGTGGACGCGGAACCCCCCGAAAATCGCTACCCTCGTTCGAATGACCGGACATTAAGGAAAATTTCGAGTTCGCGGTAGGTCTTCGTGGACCGTAGGCGGATTTTGTCTATTTATTTCTTTCCCCTCTCTATTCTTTCCATCTCGTTTCTCACCTTGCCACTTCCCTGCGCGAAGTCTCTACGTGCGCCCGGGCACTTCGCGGATGAAGTGATTCGCCACGGGACCGGCTTTCGCGCCGGTAACAAACAGCTCTATGCAGGCTCTGCGAAATGCATCCAACCGCCGGCGGAGCTCGCGCGACCCTCTCGGCCTCGGACGGACCGACGAGAATCTTCGCGCCAAAACTTGCAGCGAGAAAAATCGAAAAACACAATCTTTACGAGATATTTTTCGGGCTATTGTATTTCTCTACCGTGGCTTTCACCTGTTCTTTTTACCTCGTAACCATTGAGATCGTTCACCAAAATCTAAATTTTTTATTTATTCCTTTTCCCCACTCAGAGAGTCATTCCAGAAGACCACACACTGAGAAAAAAATTACATAGTAAAAGCAACATTACTGACTTATTGCCATAAAAAATAGTTCTCGGAGGGAACGTACACACTTTATAGTTACGACAATGACGAAAAATCATAGTTGCAACTGTAATTATAATTTAAGAAATTGAATACATACTATCGGAAACTGTCTATACAGACGTTCGCCCTGAGAACTATTGCTTACAGTAGAAATTACTATTCTTTTCCGTTTAGTTTTCGAAGACTCTAATTGTTAAATTGTCCCGTAAATCCGGCAATACACAGAGTAAACTTGTTGCTCACACTCTGCCGTATCGATTTCACTACAAAGAAGCCTCAAAAAAATGTATTGCCGCAAAAGTTATCCTGCCACGAAGACAGGTGTGCGAAAATACGTGTGGTTTTGCGGGGTTGGAATTTTCTTTTTTTTTTCGTAGCAATTTTTTTTTCTTCCGAATTCTGGTGATTATTATTTTTTTTTTTTTGTGTACCTTCTCATGTACCTGTTGCTTCGTGGGGCTAATTTGCTCGGGGGTAGTGCAAGTTTTTGGCCTCAGTACCGCGACGACGACGCGCAGCGGTGCGAGCGGCTCTCGGAAGAAACCACCCACTGGGGAGCTTCCAGCTCTCCACGCCGAATTATCCCCGCTGTTATGGCTAAACATTTATGTATTTATTGCCGTACAAAGTGCTCGGAAACAATGACGTACGGACGTGATCAATACGCATTAACGGACCGAGAAGAGGACGCAGTCGCGACGAGGGAAGGAGAGAGAGATTGAAATAAGCCGCTTCGACACGGTCCGCTCGGCTTCCCGGCTTGCCTACTGTTACAACGAACGTACCTTTTAGACGAGCTTCCACTATAATGTCCATCCTCTGTCTGTGCCCCTCGCTTTATGCTTCATTCGTCCCTTTCTCGACTCGAACGGCCGCCGCGAGCCTTTCCAAATTGAGACACGAGACACTTTTTTTTTTTTTTCCTCGGCAACGAAATTTCATTATTTTTCGAATTCGGAAAAAATCCATCGTCACCAACGATGAGAGATTAAACAAAAAAAGATTTAATCAATTAATTGATATAATATCAATATTTATTATTATTAATTATTGGGAAAAATGGGATTCGAAATGGAACGAATCTCACTTTTTTTTTGTTCATTGATTGATCGATCGATCGTGCAACAGGCTCAAAGTAACTTCATTCGAAACAAACTATCATAATAAATTATACGGTAAAGCAAAATTGTAAATTTGATGTAACTTCTATTGCATTAAATTTAATGAACAATTGTGACTAAAAATGCATTGAAATTAAAGTGCATTATTAAAGTTAAAGTACTTTTATATTAGAATTAGAGTCGATTGTAAAGTTTCAAATATTTTCAACCCACTGTACATTAATCGTTCATCACAATTGTACGTAAAATTTAATATACCAGTTTTTCAATAAAAACTTCCAGATCGGTACATTAAATTTCATACCAATTTTTTTGTTTTTTTTACAGTGTAATTAAAATTAATTCGCCGAATTGATTCGTCATGCGAAGATAGTTTTTCGTTGGATTACTGGGAGTCCGAGCCGCGAAATTTCTCGACCGATAAGTCTCTTAATTGATATTTTAGTCCCGCGTCCCGATAATGAGTGACGATAAAGAGCTGTTGAAAATAATGCGATAGCGTTCGACGCTCCGGGCTCGGTTCGGCCCTTCGTGTCTCTCCGTCTTTCGCACGGTCAAAGTTCCGAGGGCCGAGGGATCGAGGTAATTTTAACGATATACGCCACGAGGCAAATGATCTTCGTTATGTTCTCCGGGACGGAGAGGGCAAGGGAGGGGCGGATAGGGAGGGGGAGGGAAAGAGATTTAAAGAGGCATCGTAACGAGTCGACGAAGGGCAGAACGAGATCGAGAGCGAACCGCTAGGGAGGATCGGGGAGAGCATAATGTTTTCATTAGGTCGCGATCATTATCTGGCCAACAGAACAAACGAGCGCGAATGCTCCGGGCTAACTCATAGCGCACCGCTGCAGACATCCGGAGAATGAAAAAATACAAAAAAAAAAAAATAAAACAAAAAAATAAAACAAAAATTAAAAAACAATAAAATGCGAAAGGGACAAAGAGAGGAGAGCGAAGGAGGGAGGGAAAGCCCGCTGGTACATTAAGACGAATGACCAGCGCCGTGGCGATAATTAATTACGAATCTTGCTCGCAAAGTGTGTTACTAATATTAATTAATCCGGCCCGGGCACGAGGCATCGACCGTATCGAGGGGACTTGGAATATACCTGCAGGGAAAAAAGGTACGGCACGGAAAAAGGTATGGTCGAATAATATAATAAAAGTATATTTCTTTTAAATGTAATTCAATAATAATAATGATATACTTGTTTACTTCATAATTAATGGGCAAAGCCCAATTGCAAGTGGTTGGAATCAGCGCGAGAAATATTTGAATTAAATTAATGATTAATGATTTTAATTAAAATTAAATTAATAGCAAAGTTTATTCATTTATTTGTTTGATCCCGATGTGGCCGAGAAGAGGAAAGATGACTATAATAGACAGATAGATAGATAGATTCGTTTATTTCGTGTTCTGAGGCCCGAGCCCTCTAAGAACACTGTGCATCAAAATACAAAGGCAACTAAAAAACCAATGCAAACACAAGAAACGCAGTATGATAAAAAATAGAAAATATAATGCAATGCAAGAAAGCATATAAGAAAACAACAATAATAACAATATTCAACAATGTACGAAAACAACAATAACAACAATATTCAACAATTTAAGACAACAAAAATAGTAACAATATTCTTTATTTATTGTTTGATATTTAGTTTTTCCGTTTCTAGATATTGTAATATATTTTTTTTGTAATTTACGCATGTGAAGTGCTATTTTTCGGGCCTGCCGAAAGTTTCGCCGACAGTGGCGAAAGTGGCGCTTTACAACCAAATACCCGGCGCGTGCGCACATCGGTCCGATCTTACTTTTTCGCACGCTTAAGTGTGCGTAAAGTACGGCGTATGCGCACGCTTTATACGCACACCGTGAAGAGTCGCATTTCACAGCGTGCGTATAAAGTTCGCTTTATGCGCACTTGTATCGCAGATTACTATGTTATAATACATTATCATCAAAATGTATTTAAAAAAAAAAATCAATTTCTTCGTGAAATCTATACAAATAGATTAAAAATACATTTTTTTCGAGTACACTTTTTTCGTTGGGGTATTCAGGGTCGGGATGGAAACCGTATGTGAGAAGAGGTTCTCCGCTGCAGATGACTTAACATAAGATTTTAGTCAGTACACGCACTCGTACTGACAATTCGTTTTCTTTTTGGACGATCGATGGTTCATCGATTAAAAATCATGCACATAAATCAACGAGATCGGGTCCTCCGGGTTGGGAACCGATGAATCTTCGTGAGCCGGCTGTGCGAAGCGCGCGCATGAGGAATGCGAAATAAATACGCGGAGACGAAGATGATGAGTTTATAGAAGGGGCAGTATTGGTTGACGCATCAACGGTCATCAGAGATATATAAAAAAAAAATAGAAAAAAAAAATAAATAAATAAAGAAAAAAAAAAAACTATAAATGACAATAAAATTAAACGACGGTAGAACTGAGTCGAATTCTTCGCGTCTCGGGAGACGCGTTAATACGCGATCCGGCGATCGATCGATGCTCCAGAAATGACTTATCGATGCTGGTCTTGGATCTCGGATCTCCTGCCACTTCGCCGCTGCTGCCGAGCTGGAACGCGCCGAGCCTTCCGATCGAGCCGGTTGGCAGGGCGCGGGCATCCTTCCAGCTCGAAATATAATTTACTATCTTGCCGTCCAGCGGGACATCGCAAAAATCACTCACATCGCTTAAGATCCGATGCTTCTTACCGATCTCCCGATCGCGGGTCCGGCCGGGGAGGCGCACGCTTACCGTCCCCGCAAGCCGGAATCTCACCGACGATCGAGGGTGTCCCAATGGTGACGTGTCAATCGCCGATCTTGCACGGAGTTTCGACTCTTTTATTATTTTTTTTGTTACTTCCTATGCAACTCTCGATCGAATCGGCGATACGTGTTTGGCGTTTGATATAAGACACGAGCGTCCGAGGGCGACCCATTGAGGGGGTTTTACGTTCGAGCTATTAAAAGTTATCTCGATGAACGAATTGAAAAAAAAAAAAACTTTTCCTCGGAAGTTAATTGTTTTTATTACGTTTTGAGGCATTCAAAAATTACAACCCTTTTTTCATCTTAAAAATAAGACAGTAACTTGGGCTCTTTTCCTTTCGAGGACATTTTTTATCTGCGTTTGACGGTCGATGAAAAATTTGAAGGCAAAAATTCTAAAGTCCACACCGATACGCGAATCGATTCGATAGATTTTTCATCGAAAAATCATGAATGAATAACCATGTTACTTTTATTTATTTTTTATCTTCAAATTTAACCGAAGAAATTGAACGTTGAAAATCAGTCTGGAAAAACACTACCGTGTCTCGCTAAGCTGATGTTTTTTTTTTTTTTTTTTAATTTTGAATTTTAAGGAAATGATTTACAGCTCTCGGCGAAGTCCAGCAACAAAGATTTTTCCCACGTCACGTATCGCAGTACGTCCAATGGACCGACGCTATTTCTCGGCTCACCCCCCTCCTCCGAGCCCGTAATAAATGTATCTCAACTCGCGAAGCACGCGAGTTGAAAAGAGATAAAACAGAGGTAGCCTATACGGTATATTAAATTAATTCGAAACGCCGTAACTCACTTTGAGACTTGCGGAGCGTTTCGGGACCACCCGGTGTCGTCGGGGCGCACACGCGAGGACTCCGACGTTGGTACCGTATTTACACACATGCATCGTCCGCCTATATAGATACGATATTTCTCAAAGTACCTCAAAGCCACAAACACACTCGAGTCTTCGCTCTCGTTCGATATTCGTACGAGATATTCATTCGAGGAAAAACAAAAACAAAAATTCATTTCAAAAAGCTCCGTTCGTCAAAAATAAAAAAATTGTGATGATAAAGTTGGACCTTTTTTTCGTAAGGAAAAGAAATCATTTTAAAAAATACTTTGGGGTTGTGGCGTTTGATGTATTTTAATTAATTTAATTTAATTTCATAAATGGGCCCCTCGTACCGCGCGTTTATCATCGTGTCGCGATTACGCGAAGATTATTATCTTACATAAATTATCTTAATAGATCACGTTCGCTCCCTTCGCTCTCGTTCGACATTCGTAGGAAATATTCATTCGGGAGAATTTATTTTTTTAATCTCTGTCCGTGAAAAATAAGAAATATGAAAATAGGATTTTCCCATATTTTTTTTTTTGCACGGAAGATAAATAATAAAAAATAAAAAATACTTTGCGGATTTGGGCGTTGGATGTATTTTAATAAATTGGCTCCTCACACTACGCATATATCATCGTGTCGCGATTACGCTAGGATTATTATCTTACATAAATTATCTTAATAGATCTCGTTCGCTCCCTTCGCTCTTGTTCGATATTCGTAGAAAATATTCATTCGAGACAATTTATTCTTTTAATCTCTGTCCGTGAAAAATAAGAAATATAAAAATAGGATTTCCGCATTTTTTTTTTTTTTTTTTTTGAGCGGAAGATAAATAATTTTTTAAAACAGTAATTTGCGGATTTGGGCGTTGGATGTATTTTAATAAATTGGCTCCTCGCACGGCGCGTATATCATCGTGTCACGATTTCGCGGGTCGGCTATTATCTTCGCGATTCCGCGAAGATAACACCGAGAGATTCCGGACCGGGATCGAAACTCGTTCGGTCCGATACATACCGTCTCAATCGGCCGCCAACGGATGTCTCCGTGCTACATAGTAGTGTATCGGAGGATCGTCGAGTTAATTGCTCCGATCAATTAGCCGGCACTGTTTCGCTAGGAGCCTAATGGCCATCGTACGTTTCTTCCTCGGCGATTCGTGTCGGTGTCGTAAACGTGCGTGTCCGCGCGTTCGTGTACACTCGTTTTAGTCGTATTCGCGACCTTTCGCTTCGACGCGGATGCGGATTAACGATGAATCGACGCCATCGAGTTGTCGCTTCTTTTTCCTACGGAAGTCACTTTTTACCGGACGAGGAAAGCAAAGACGTCGAGTGAAAGTTCGAGCTTCAATGATTTTCTTTTTCGATGAATTTATTCGAGATTCCGTGACGTTTTAGTTTCCGGAGGCTGTAATTATTACACCGATAGACGGATCGCTGGGTCGCCTTTCCAGGCGTATTGGGCACATCGTGGCGTTTCGATTTCACTACGAAGAGGCCCAAAAATATTGATTTCCGGCCGAGCGGCAAGTCGATGAAGACGGGGGTGGAAAAAAAAAGTGTGGTCTTGGTAGTTTTTAATCCACTGTCTCAATTATTTTCGGTTCTAATACCCCGAGAGCTTAAAAATTATCGGGTATTTCCCGATTGTTTCGTTGCGTAGCAACGAGCGAGATAAGTTTTGCTTAAAAAAATCCCGAGCGCGCAGCGCGAGGGATTTTTGAGCAAAACTTATCTCGATCGATGCTACGCAGGGAAACAAGAGGGAAATACCCGATTAATTTTTAAGCTTGAGGGGTATTCGGCTGATTATTTTTTCAACCTCAATTTCGACCAATGAGATTGTGGTATTTAACATTTTCCTGACAAGGTTTGACTTCTTGCTCTTCTCTGTATTAGCCGGGACATTCTGTTTGATTTTTTTAGAGATGCTCTCTAGAGATTCATCACCAAATCGCTTTCTTCGCTCACTCATGTCCATGCTCGTGAATAGCAATTTGACGTTTAATCATTCGCATAGGTTACAAGTGACAGAAAAATTAATGTTTATCGCCTAGCAACCTAGCCGGAAAATTTTCGAAAAATTATCGATATAATTTAGACCTAGTTGTACCACGTGATGTCAAATACCGCGCTCTCATTGGTCGAAATTGGGGTTGAAAAAATAATCAAAATTATTTATTTTCGAATTAAAAATTATTAAAATGTAGACTTGCAGTGAATCATTCGTCAGACCCGATACTCACCTTGGCTGCTCGAATTATTTGATCGACTGTCGCTGGTAAAAATCGGAGAGATTGATGTTGATATTCATTGATCGTGAGAAAGTTTGAAAAATTAGTGAAGAAAAATTTATTCGATTATTTTTTCAACCCCAATTTCGACCAATGAGAGCGCGGTATTTGACATCACGTGGTACAACTAGGTCTAAATTATATCGATAATTTTTCGAAAATTTTCCGGCTAGGTTGCTAGGCGATAAACATTAATTTTTCTGTCACTTGTAACCTATGCGAATGATTAAACGTCAAATTGCTATTCACGAGCATGGACATGAGTGAGCGAAGAAAGCGATTTGGTGATGAATCTCTAGAGAGCATCTCTAAAAAAATCAAACAGAATGTCCCGGCTAATACAGAGAAGAGCAAGAAGTCAAACCTTGTCAGGAAAATGTTAAATACCACAATCTCATTGGTCGAAATTGAGGTTGAAAAAATAATCAGCCGAATACCCCTCAAGCTTAAAAATTAATCGGGTATTTCCCTCTTGTTTCCCTGCGTAGCATCGATCGAGATAAGTTTTGCTCAAAAATCCCTCGCGCTGCGCGCTCGGGATTTTTTTAAGCAAAACTTATCTCGCTCGTTGCTACGCAACGAAACAATCGGGAAATACCCGATAATTTTTAAGCTCTCGGGGTATTAGAACCGATTATTTTTTTTTTTTTTTTTTTTATGAACGATTGAGCGGGCGTTTTTGTCGCGCGGGAGCTTAAAATAGATAAATCGTCAAAATGGCAGGGATGCTCGTATAACGGTTTGCGACTATTTCCGGCTCTGGAATTCCCACGGCTGTCGCCGACGCAACTATGTTTCGCCGGGCTGAAATTTCGCTGCAAAATTTCCGTCGCCGATGATTCACGACCGCGGCGGATTCCGGAGAGGAGAGCACACGCTACGTGAACTTATTCCGAGAAGATATGCGAAGCGGCGATCTGGCGGACGCGGAAACGTCTTCTGGGCAGCGGCGAGCTCGAACTCAGCGGGTTGTCCCAGTCGCTAAGTCAATCGATCGTTCTCAGAAGCAACGATATCTCCTCTTTTCTCGAAAATAATTCAAAACTATAGAATTTTTTGTTTGCTCGTTTATAAACATTTATATTTATTGTTTACGAATGTTTACCAACGAAAAAAAAACAAAAAAAATCAATGATTTTTGAGAAAAAATAATCTTTAACGTCACTCAATTTTTTTTTTCTTCTCATTATAGTCATTTTCCTGCTTTCGATGTTGATCCGATCGTTCTGAGAAGCAACGAGATCTGCTCTTTTCTCGCAAATAATTCCACACAATTTAATCATTTTTTTTTTTTTTTTTTTGTTAATAAAAAAAATTACCAAAGATAATTTACAAAATTAATTAATCTCTCGCAAAATTTTTACCAACGAGAAATAAAAGTAAAAGGGAGCTACAAAAAAGAAAGAAAATAATAAATTTCGAATAGAAACAATCTTCGTCGTGGCTCAATTTTTTTCCCCCATTTCGTGATCGCAGTCACGGCGTGTGGAAAAAAAATGTAATTTTTTTTTTAACGATGACTCGTGGAATGCTTTAATACATTGGGGGGGACATGAGAGTAGCTGCCAGCTGAGAGGAACCGGATAGCTCGGTTAATTAGTATCTCCGATATCCGAACGATGAATCAGTCTCGCGACGACTAATACCATCGCGGCGCTGTATAAAATACACGTAGCCACGTGCATTTTCATCTCCGTCCGGCTCGTTTGCTCGCCCGAAGAGCACTGCGTGGTGCATCGCGACGAGGGCCGACTGCGAGCAGCCTGCGCTTCCTCCGCGGGAACGGAGGGAGAATCGAGAGTAAGAATAAAATACCTGGTAAGGATTAAAAAAAAAAAATCTGTAGAAAAAAAGAAAGATATGAAGAAATGAGAGTGAAGGAAAGAAGCGAGTCTCCGGTTCCGGTACCGATAGGAGCTTGAGTAAGGAAGAAGAAGAAGAAGAGAAGACGAAGAAGACGACGAAGAAGAAGAAGACGAAGAAGACGAAGAAGAAGAAGACGAAGAAGAAGAAGAAGAAGAAGAAGAAGAAGAAGAAGAAGAAGAAGAAGAAGAAGAAGAAGAAGAAGAAGAAGAAGAAGAAGGAGAAGAAGAAGAAGAAGAAGAAGAAGAAGAAGAAGAAGAAGAAGAAGAAGAAGAAGAAGAAGACGAAGAAGGAGAAGACGAAGAAGAAGAAGACGAAGAAGAAGAAGACGAAGAAGAAGAAGACGAAGAAGAAGAAGACGAAGACGAAGAAGAAGAAGACGAAGACGAAGACGAAGAAGAAGAAGACGAAGAAGAAGAAGACGAAGAAGAAGAAGACGAAGAAGAAGAAGACGAAGAAGACGAAGAAGAAGAAGACGAAGAAGAAGAAGACGAAGAAGAAGAAGACGAAGAAGAAGAAGACGAAGAAGAAGAAGACGAAGAAGAAGAAGACGAAGAAGAAGAAGACGAAGAAGAAGAAGACGAAGAAGAAGAAGACGAAGAAGAAGAAGACGAAGAAGAAGAAGGAAGAACGAGGCTGCGGGCATTGCCCATATTGATGGTGGCGTACGCGCGCGCCCCGTCGAGCGCTAATGGATCGATCGTGGGTGGCTTCGATCTACCACGATACCGACCGGATGGATCGTACGATATCACCAGATAAGAGGTAAACTCAACGAGGCCCGAAATTTTATTTATTTCTTTATATTTTTATACCCCAAGTATTCGATAAAGCCATTTCGATACCGATTATCGGACGTCGGTTGAAACCAAAGTTCGATTCGATTCGCAGCTGCTTCGGTCCCCAACGTTGGGATTTTAGACGAAATAAGATTCGTACATTTGACGAACATGTTTTTCTTCTGTTGTCAACGAATCGTATTTTTGATCAAAGTCGTTGCTAACTGAAATCGTTACTAATTACAATCGTTTGTAACTAAAATTAGTACTAATTAAGATTATTACCAACCAACATTATTACCAACTAACATGAGTACGAACTAAAATTAACATGAAAAAAAGTTGCAAAATTATGGAGTAAAGATTACCTATTAAACCTTCAACGTGTCGAGTTAAACAGTTCATTCTAATTAAACGTAGCGTGCTTAAGTCCTGGGGAAGCTTCGCCCAAGCGTGCGACACCGATGAGGAGGTCTCCGGCAGGGCGTCGCAATACGGGAATTACAGTTTTGCCTCGGAAAGGACCATCTGGCGGTGTGGCCCACCCGCGAAACCGAAAGAGGGAAAAGAATAAGAGAGGACGGCACGTAGCAAAGACCGGGGTGATCTCTGAAACGCGTGGAAAATCGCAAATGCAGCTTCCCTCGGTGTATACCTACGCGGACCGAGGAGAGAGAATCCGGAGAACAAATAGTACGCGTACCGTGGCTGGCGAACGGACTGCGACGGGGACGGCTGCAGGTTTCAGGCGGCCCTTCAGGATTCTTCCCGGAGGAAAAAAAAAAAAAAAATGTTTGCAGACGAGAGCGACCGAACGGACGAACGTAAATCACGCGAGTTCACTCGGTGCAATTATCATTAGATACACCGAGGTACTCGATCCATCGTCCCGTTCCTTCAACATCCCTGCTGGCGACCTCGTGCTCCACGATCTTCTTCGATTAATACCTTCGTACGACCGAATCTGAAGATGAATATCTTAAGAAAACAAAAATCTATTCTTTAAAATCTATACAAATATAAAATTTTAAGTTCACGCAACAGTTTCGAAGAAAGAACCTCCGAATGTGTGATTTTTTGAAGCAAGCCGAATCTCCTGTGTCCCTTAAAGAATTAAAAGCGGCTCGACGAATCGTTCCGAAATTTTTATGACATATTCACTTCGTCAACGAATATTTTTCAGAATTTTTTATAATTTTTTATAACGCTCATTTCCAAGATTTTTCAATGTCGTCCCGTTCCTTCAACATCCCTACTGACTACCTCGTCGCGATCTTCTGCACGATCTTCTCCAATTAATACCTTCGTACGACCAAATCTGATGGTGGAGCTTGAAAGAAAACTATTCTTTAAAATCTGCAATAATAAAATTTAAGGTTCGCGCAACAGGGAAGAAAAAAAATCCACGAAAATTTGATTTTTTGAAGCAAGACAAATCACCCTTGTTCCTTCAAAAGGCCTTAACTACAAATGGGCTCGACGAATCGTTTTGAAATTTTCATGACATATTCACTTGGTTGCCGAACGTGTTTTCAAATTTTTTTCAAATTTTTGACAACGCTACTTTCCAAGATTTCTCAAGGTAAATCTGCCGATTATTGAATCGACGATCTCGCTATGAGATCCGCGATCTCCGATACAAATAAAAATTCAATTGCCCTGCGATGTACTTTTTAATTTTTTAAATTGTATTTAATTTTTAATCGTAGAGTATAACAGGTATCGGGTCTACAAATTGGCAATAGAGTGCGGGAGGTTGTCGTCGCTGTAGGTATTTTATTTCGAGCCGGAGGTCTCTCGGAGCTTGTCACGGTATCCCCGATTTCTTAATTATTCTTCATCTCGCTCGTACTCGGGCCGTCGTCTCTTCGATAATCTCACTTTTCGACTCTCGAAAAAAAGATTTAAGGAGACGGAAAAAAAAAAAAAAATCTTCGCGCGCCACTAATTATCGTCAGGTTTCGGGCGCGCAATATAGCCGGGGCGTGCGAAACCGGTCGCCACGGGCGGTTTTCTAGTTCCCGAAGGAGCGTGAGAAATCGCTAATAATTAAGCCGTCCCCCGTGGCCCGAGAGGTCCTGAACTCTGCTCGAAGACTTTCGTCTTGTGTTCCTCCTCTTCGTATTTCCCCCCCCCCCCCCCCTCTGCGGTTCGCGTCGTGACTCGTCGACACACGTCCGAGCGTCGAATAAAAAAAAAAAAGACTAAAAATAAAAAAATATATTTCACGAAGCTAAGAGAGGAAGATGGAGAGAGAGAAAACGTACACGGGATGTGGCAGAGCTCGCGTCAGGTGGTCACGTATTCCACGGGCCGTCCAACCGGTAATCGTGTGTATTACCAGAGCCGAAAATTTCGTAAAATAAATTAATCGCCGATAATTCAAGAAAATTTCAGGTGTGCGATTCATCGCACGTCTCCTCTCGCCCATCCTATCTCTCGTAATACCTCACTCTCGGCCGCTCTTTGCGTCCATACTCATTTTTTTTTTTTTTTCCTTTTCTTAAGTCTCCTTTTATTCAATAATTGCTTGCGGTGAGACGGCGCAACGGGGTGGTCAAAGATTCGAACGGTGGAAGGGATGCCGAGGGAAAACGAAAAAAAGAGAGAAGAAAAATTGAAAGGCGAACCAATCGGCGTTCTCGAGGAATCTTTGTAAAGAGATGTTTTTCGTTATATCAGGAGGGGATGCTCCTTAATTTCTTCCCCTCAATTTTGACATTCACTGTCAGCGTCTTTGCGAGATTTTCATTCCATGGGCTGAAATTCTTTCCTTTAGAAAATTTTGCTCATTAAATGAAATAAATTCCATTTCATGAACTAAAAAATTTTCTGATGGTTTTCATTGTATACGGTGAAATTCAGCTGTTAGAAAAAATTAGCCTAGTGGCTAATTTTATAATTTTAATAATCTATGAGTTAAAATTCAACGAATTACATAATTTAGCCCACGAAAGAGAATAAATTCCATTCCATGAGCATGAATTCAACCACTAGAAAATTTTGCTCAAATAGAATTGGACAATTTCCCTTTCATGAGCTATAAAATTCAATCAGCAAAAAGATGTAACCTATATAATGACGAAAATTCCGTTCCATGACTTAAAATTCAAGCATTACACAATTTGTCTAAGAAAAAGGAATAAATTTTATTCCATGAGTAATAACCCAACTCTTACAAAAATTTATCCCATGCAATGCGATGAATTCCATTCCACGAGCTACAATTCGACCATTCCATCATATTCGAGAGTGGCGCGTCGCCCGACTTCGCGCACCGGTATCGCTCGACTGCGGAGCACGGATAAATTTGTCATAGACAGGTGACAGTCTCCGGATCGAGAGTAGCAGCATGCTTGCTGTATATCTAGCTAAGCGACCGATAGACGTTTCACTATAGAACTATTTAGCTCTGTGACGATGCGCGACGAGGACGAGAACGTCCCGGATGCACGCTAGTTAGCCACCGGTCAAAGGGGAATCCCCGAGAGTGCTCTGAGCCGCTTCAAGCGGGAAGCGATGCATCCTTCGCCCCTGCACAGGGTATCCATGCGGAGGAATGTCCCGCAACCCCCCACGGGGCACGACATCCCTCTTACACGTCCTCCTACGAATGCCGGCTGGTGAATCGATGAATGAAGTTGTCATCCTGTTCGCTCGCTTGACACACAAACGCCCAAAGAATACTCTAACGGGCGGGGTTTTTCATTCACGGAAATGGAAACCCAAGTGAATCTTGCGGAATACGGTGGGCGAGATCAATACATTTTTTTTCTAGAGGTCCTCAGTTGCTTCAAGATCTTGAAGAATCAAAAATTCCATCAGTCATTGGATTCGTTGAGGATTCATTAATTTAATTATTATCGCTTCCTCTTAGAGGAAGCTTTTTTTTAGTCGAAAAATATGCCTACGAATGCCGGCAGGTGAATCGATGAATGAAGTTGTCATCCTGTTCGCTCGCTCGACACACAAACGCCGAAAGAATACTCGAACGGGCGGGGTTTTTCATTCACGGAAATGGAAACCCAAGTGAATCTTGCGGAATACGGTGGGCGAGATCAATACATTTTTTTTCTAGAGGTCCTCAGTTGCTTCAAGATCTTGAAGAATCAAAAATTCCATCAGTCATTGGATTCGTTGGGGATTCATTAATTTAATTAATATCGCTTTCCCACAGAGGAAGCTTTTTTGTAGTCGAAAAATGTACCTTACCAATCTCCCATATTTGGCTCTTCAATGGACGGGACATTTTTTATAAAAATACTTTTAAATTTCGATCTAAAGATTTTTAAATAATTTCACTAACAGTAACGTATCCCAAGGATGAAAAATTAAGAATCGACGATGAAACTTCGAACAGTTTAGCCCTAAATTATCGGTCGATTATTATGTCTTCGTTAACTAATACATAATCGATAAAACAAAACGCAGAAACAATAACAAAAATGAGGTGAGCCAGGGAGCTCGGCATTGGTCTCGGCCGCATTACCGTAAATTTAGCTCTCTCGCCACGGGCGTGCAGTCATACAAACTTCTTACACACACATACATATATATATATATATATATATATATATATATATATCGAGATTGAGCCGAACTCATGAGACGATCGTTATTCGTGCACGCGAGATCGAACGATCCCGAGTTGCTCTCGAACGAAGCGCTAAGCGATCGGGCACGACATTCCGGATGCGCTGTAAGCAATTTGTGTGATCTTGGGAGGCTATAGTGAGAAATACACGATATTGCCATAATGTATAGCCGTTGCCCGGTCCACCGTGGGTACGAGTTAATGCTCACCGTTTTCCTGACTAACAGCCTCATTAATTAACGATCCGCCGGGCCGATTAGGCTAATTCGGACTTAATTTAGTGATCGGACCTCGAGTATGCCGACCGAGAGGCCGAGCTTTGTACCATACTTGCTCTTCCGTTCGATCCTCGTCGCGGTCTTTGCGGACTCCGGTCCGTACCCTTTTGCGTATATATAGTTGTAGTTCCTTCGAGACGGAGCCGAAAAACCGATCGAGATTCGACGGTTTAGATAGTCGGTGAAATGCGCGTAACCTTTTAGCTTACGTTCAATTTTTTTTACAACCTCTTCACAGATATAAACAAAAAAAAATCATAGTGCAGTACTTTAAAAATAAAGTCGGAACGGATGCACCGTGTAAATCTTCGGCTAGTAATCTTTCGGTGGAGGTACCGCTGCAACTGAGCCGTCTTCGATCCTTTGGCGACGCTCAAATTTCGTTGGATTTGGACCGAAGGGACTGCAAAGATATTTCGTACAGTTCAAGCTCGATTGTCGGTCGATGCTGAGAATTTCTTCAGGACGATATTATTCGGCAATGAGGGATGGAGAAATTCTGAAAAAATAACGCCATAAAAATTTGGCGATGATCCGTCGAGCCGATTGGAAGATTGAGTCTCCACGAGACGATAGTAGCGACAGAACGCGCCTCAAAGGTCACGCGCCTAAAAAAATCACGATAAAACTTTGTGAGAAGCTTTGATAAAAATTTGAAAAAAAAAATGATCAAACGTGCCTATCAACCATCTAGGGTATCAAGGATACCCTACAAATTTAGTGACAATTTGTTCAGTCGTTCGGAAAGCCGATTGGAAAATCGAGCCTCCATGAGGCGACAGTAGCGACGTAACGCGCCTCAATGCGTTAAATCACGATAAAATATTGAGAGAAGATTTGGAAAAAATTTGAAAAAAATCTCGAATGTGCCTATAAACTATCCGAGGATACCCTATAAATTTCGTGACAATTTGTTCTGTCGTTCGGAAGATACGCTATATCAAAGCTGTACCGTGCACATTTCGAGAGCATTCGAGTCTTCGAGAATTTGTATCTTGGGCCGTGAGAATTAACCGGGGGGAACAAGACGGGTAAAATTGCCAAGAGTTTTTGAAGGAGCGCGCGTTTGCACTCGAAACATATTGGTCCGATCGGCGAAGAAGCGACGACAGTTTATGTTTCTCATCCTCTTATTCGTATTTTTCTTTTTCTTCCTCTTCCTCCTCGCTGCGTTTCTCAGCCCGTTCCGCGGTCCTCGTCGTGAGGATTCCTCTTCTCCGCTTCCCGATGCAGCAGCCGTGCACCGGAACGCACCGTACGCACCGGTTTCTCTCATACCTCGGTGAGGAGTGTTTAAGCGGTTGTACAAATAAAATACAAAGCGGCGTTCAAACAGCGGCTAAAAGGTTTGAGTTGTAACGCGCTCGGACGCTCCGGCACACAAGCAAACAGATCAGGACTGTCGCGATCCTCTGCCCCTTACCGCCCTCGAGAAAATCCTCTTCGTTTCGTTCTTCTCGCCGTCGCGTTCCGGCTCTCGACGCCATTTTTCGTTCTACCCTCACGCGTACCCAGACGCTTCTTTTAAAAAAAAAAAAAAAAGTATTGCTTATTGTCGAAACAAAATTATGAAATTGACGAAAAATTAAAATGATAAATGTCTCTCAAAAATGATGATTCAATATTTTTTTATTGGCACTCGACGATCGACCGACTGAAACGAAACCTCATCTCAAGTATGATCTCATAATACAGTTTGTCTCACTGTTCACAGACGATTGATTGAATTATAAATAATCATTTGATTGATTGAATTATAAATAATCATTTGATTATAATTCAATCATTGATTGAATTATAAATAATCATTTGATTATAATTCAATCATTGATTGAATTATAAATAATCATTTGATTATAATTCAATCATTGATTGAATTATAAATAATCATATTATTTTTTGCCAACTTTTTTTGGGCGCTTTTACATCAAACTTTTTATTTCCATGAGTAACGTTTTTGCATACCGCACCCGAATAAGAGTTTTCATTGGTTTGATCGTCCAATTAGTCCGTTGTCGTTTAGTCATATAAAGATGCATATTTTTTCGCGCACGAACGGAGCGAAGCTCGTATCTCGCGCTGATGGTATACACACTGTGACAAGGATATAGTAAAAACTACCAGCCATCTAAGAAAAGTTACTATAGCCTCGGCGGTATGCAACTAGCGCGCCATCTGGGCAGAAAATCTCACATTTTCCATAGAATTTTTAGCCATAATATCTACGACAAATTCTTATAAATCCGGTACTTGCTGTCATATCTGGCGCCCTAGTTCCCTATTACTATGTAAGAAACATTACTATAGCTCATCGTAGTACGCAACTGGGGCGCCGCCTATGGCAGAAAGTCCCAGATTTTCCATCGAATTTTTAGTCATAAATAGAATTTTTATATTTATATATATAAATTTTTACCTTAATATTTATGAAAAATTCTTATAAATCCGGTAGTTGCTGTCATAGGTAGCGCCCTAGTTCCCTATTACTATGCAAGAAAAATTACTATAGCTCATGGTAGTACGCAACTAGGGCGCCGACTATGTCAGAAAGTCCCAGATTTTCCATCGAATTTTCAGTAATTAAATAGAATTTTGATATTATGTACACAAATTTTTACCATAATATTTTTGAAAAATTCTTATAAATCCGGCAGTCGCTGTCTTATAATAGGTAGCGGTCTAGTTCCCCACTACTTTGTCCTATGGCAATATCTCCCGAGCGATATCGTCATCTTTACATCTTTCTCTCAATGTATAATAACCGTTATATATATCACGAGTAAAATCGTAAGGATCGGCTTTTCGTCTGCAGCTATGAAAAGAAACGTTCTTTTGATTTTTATTGACGCGATATATATTCTCCGGAACAGTGCGCGGAGTCGGAGATTCGTTCGGAGCGCATTAAGGGCGACTCTCACGAGTGAAAGAGGTATCGCCGGAGAGAGCACCGTTTAATTGTTTTGCCTCGAGATAATTGGTGAGTCCACTCCATTCGAGTCCGAACGGCAGTCGCAGGGAGGAGAGCCTCACTCCGATTGCCCGTTACACGATGACTTATGCCTTTCGGACGCGCGGCCTCTCGTAAGTGCTCCATTGTTGTCAGCATCAGTTAAGCAGCATCCCTGAGGGCCCCGACGACGATCGGTGGGCGCGACCGGATGGACCAAGTGAGTGAGCGATTTTCGCGATCCTCAGTCGCGGAAGCGGGACCGGCTGAACAATTCGCGAGGACCGATCGGTCACATGAAAATTATTCTCTTCTGTGAAATATAAATTATTTAGCAAATAGATCGCTTGTTTATAATCTATGTATAGTTTTTTTTATCAAATAACAAAAAATTAGTAATTTAAAAAAAATATAATCAAGACGATGTTCGATCGGTGGTTCAATCTTAGGACTTGAAATGTGATCGATGTTTTCATTTCAATGTTAATTCGAATATTATTCATGAAGATTCTTATCAATAATCAATTAATTCTTTGGTCATGAGCCAAATAGTTCAATTATTTATAATATATGTATATCGTTTTTTATTGAATAAAAAATATTATTAATAAAAAACAAAATATAATGAAGACTATGGTCGATGGCTGTTCAATCTTACGACTTGAAATATGATCGATGTTTTCAATGTTAATTCGAATATTATCTATGAAGATTCTTATCAATAATCAATTAATTTTTTGGTCATGGGCATGTGTGGAAAAAAAAATTGACATGTGTATGAAAATTATGGTTTTTTGGAACGGTCTTTTTTTTATCTCGTGGAATTTGTTGTGAATCGATGTCGAATAATTTATTGTAGGCCTTCCTCCTGCCGCTATGAATTACGGTACGCGACGTACGGTGGCCCGCGAGCTACCCGGCTCAGCGTAGACTCGCCGCCGGCAGCAGTCGATTGGCGTTACAGCACGAGGCACTGTTTTGACAGGGTTTCGCAATCGCGACCGCCACAACTGGGATTTATTAAATTCGGTGGACTGTGAGAGCGTGAGATCGCAGCTCGGACCGATCGGTATACCATATTTCATTCATAATGTCTATTTATATACATATCTATACTAGAACTGCATAGCAAAGTCCACACTGAAAAAAATGTTCACTTGCGGCCTGTCAATTTTTTTTTTTTTTTTTTTTTTTTTAATTTCAATTCTACCTTCCATTCTTACAATTTTATATCGGACAGAAACAACGGCAAGACTGTCAAGGTGACATGTTATCGTTTCAATCCCGTATGGAATCGTAAGAATTCAAATAACAATTCTTTTCATTGGTAGCCCGCAAGCGAATGTAATTTGATGTTCTCATTGTCATTGATGTTTTTTTATTCAGTGCAGAATAATTGTTCGGTTATACCGCACACAACTCAACTCGCGAGTCACGAAAGTTTTGCAATTGAACAATTTACGACCAAGCATATAATTTGTATACAGACAGTCCGCAGTCGTACACTGCACAGTAAAACAAGTTCGTACTTTTTACAACAAATTATTGTCCACAAACGTTCACAATTTTTTATTTGTCAATTCCCTAGTTTCACAAACAAGAGTACCTAAAACTAAAATTGTTAGTGGCGTGGGAAATAAAAGGACAGATTTGTATATTGAAGAATGAACAAACGAATTTGTCACTTATTTAACAAGATTATTTTCACGAAACTTCGTATACGGATTTTACGAAATTATTATTTGCTGTCTTGCATATCCCGTCCACGTATTTCCGCAAAAGATTGTCAAATAAACAATCAAAACAATTATTTTAGAAAATTATTCTTAATGTTAGTCTGCGTATATGTCGAGTGTCGCACACTGCAACAGCGGCAAACTTTTGTTTTGTCATTCAGAAAATTAAGGAACCGTAAGATAAATATAACGACATGACGAAAAGTGTTTACCGGACCGCGGTACATTCGTAATGACCGAGGTCGGATAGTTTTATTGTAGAATACAGAAAGTGCTGAACTTCGTCCATTCGGGACACGTGTTCCATATCTGAAGCTGATAATCCGTGTAAAATCCGAAGTTTCTGGTGTCTCGCGCACTTGCATGAAGAGCGTCCAAAAGACTTAAATTAATCAAAGCTGACTAGTCCTATTGGGTACGAGCCCGATAGGACTAATCAGACCGGCCCCTCCCCCCCTTCACTAAGAGGACTTATTGTGTTTTGATTATTTTTTTTTTTGTTTTTTTTTTCATGATCAGAAAACTAACGCAAGCCATCGATAGCTTGGGATTTTTTTTACACTGTTCTTTTTTACAGATAAAAAAATAAAATAAAACCCGTTTTTCAGACTGCAATTGTCGAGCCCGTCTTCGAGGGACAATGAAATAAATGAATAAGTGAGGAAAGCGTCGAGGGTAAGTGTGTTCGAGTCGAAAATTTTCTGTGTAAACTCCCGCGAAAATTCGTGGCAAATATTTGCCAGCACCCCTGCCGAGTTTCGGCGTTATCTGCAAAGACTTTTTCTCGAACGTACAAGTGCCAAGTAAATATTCCACGGAGAGAACACGACTCGCCGTCGATGTTTTTAGAAACTTCGAAGTGCGGGAGACTGCAGTTCGAATTTCAAGGTGCTGATAAAAAAAAAAAAAAAAAAACTGCTTCAGGCACGATGTGAAGATAGTGTCGCAAAGGGACCGTCGAATCGGAGGCTCGACATGACCGTTTTATTCGGACGGGGATTCAAGGTGAAAATTTAATTCGGACGGATGTTCGCGTTGAAAAGAAGCGTCGAACGTCTCAAATTCCACTCGTACTTTTCCCACCGTTCGAATAAGGCGTTTGCGAGCTCGTACGGAAATTTAACGGCGATAATGTTTAACGAGGGGAAGCGATACGCCAAGAGGCGCGTCAGTTTGTTCCTGCGCTTTGCGACGAACTCAAATATACCTGGCACGTGTAATCGAAGATACGTTACTTACAGCTCAGCTGTAAGTGTGAGCAAAGCCTCGTCGAAGATAGGCGAGGCGCGAGTCCGTGTTCATATCGGGCGCATCACTCAGTTTTTCTTTCTCCTCAGTCAGTCTTCTCTTATCGTCGAACTATCGTTCATTAGCGATCTTCGAGTCCGAGACTCGTTGAATCTAGGGTTTTTTTTTTTTTTTCATTAAATATTTTTAATTAAAATGAAGTTTGATTTTGGAGATTTTATTCCACGCATGAACTCAAATTTGCATTATAATTTTATTCCAAATAGAAAATTAAATTGTCACTCATATTTGAACTTCGACGACGAATTCGGCTTACCGCCTAGACTGACGGTTCGCCATCGTGCACCGAGTCTCTTGTCCGCTT